>OX411549.1:11003154-11420654 GCA_948146395.1 Fragum whitleyi
CAAAATCATTCAAACAAATCAAAATGTTAGCCTAAAACACAGAGTAAGATAAAATATTACATCTTTAAACGCTGTACATACGACATATTGTAACCTTCTGAAGATATGTTACCATGATTTTTAGGTTTATGAAAAATGAAAGACTAGTATTTTGCCGAAACTCAGGGGAGTGAGGATGGGGGCGGGGGTATTAGGATCCCCTTCAAATTCATTAATACATGGCTAAAGGAAATTGTTTATCCTCAGTTTTTTTTGACAACTTTCGATTTGTTCCAGTCTATAAACAATTACTGGATTGCAATCCAATCAACTTCCGTGTTGGTACGCTATATAAATAACCTTCAGTTTATCTCTTTTTCATCGTAATCACAGCCTGAATCAAGCTATAGTTACGTTGTTTTGGAGATTAATCTACGAAACCGCCTACTCGTAGTTTATCTTAAACGACACGACAATTTGTTCAATATGATCGACAAATATTTTGATAACCAAAATGGATTAACCTGAAGACGTGTTAGCCATTGTTCATTGTACATACAGCTCGTCATTCAACGAAGAAGAGGCTAAAAACAGCGAAATGGGCCAGTGGATGAGGTAATTGTGCTTTTAGTAGACTTAGACCTTTGTGCGCATTTCCGAGTTAAAGAAACCTTTATACTAATTATATTTACTTTCGTTTTCAAAAAAATATGGTGCAGTTAGTTACATCCTGAATTTGACATTTAAAGCTCGACCAAAGCCCTTTAAATCGCTCGCTCAGCGCTCCATGCAATCATAACATCAATTTAAAATACCATGAAGTCGTTCAATACGTTCAATTCATTCATGACGATCAAATCATAAATCGGTGTGTTTTTTTTTGTTGTTGTTTTTTTTCGATAGGGATCTAATTGGCATCATAGATCCACAAGTTTTAGTGAGTGATCAAAGGTCAATTTTGTCTATATCTGTATAGACAAAATTGACCTTTGATCACTCACTCAAAATTGTGGAACTATAATTGGTCTGCGAAGATACACAAACAGAAAAGTTCGTATTGTTTTATTTTTTGTTGTTAATGTTGTTTTTAAATAAAGTGATAAGACAACGCCCGGTCGTCCAATTGGGTGATCTTAGCGATGTTGTATTACCTTCCTTGGAATTTTCTTATAGCTTGCTCCCCAAAATCAGTCATCTTATCAATCTCATTATTCTGTTGACAATAATGTCTGCTTTCACTTTGAGTGACAGTTATCTTTTTGTTAAATTGTTGATAAAACGTTAGAATAAGTTTGGAATGAATTTGAATGAGCGAGAGGAGTGCGTTTTGAATGAAATTTAAGGGAGGTAATCCAATATCGCTAATTTTGTTCATCACAAAATTAGCGATATATTTTACAATCCTTTACAAAAATATGCACAGAAGTTCTATATACAACCTTTGATGTCTCTCTGAACCAAGCAGACGCTTCCAAAACCAATAAAGCAAATGAATCATGAATTCATGTTGGTCATTCTACGTCGACTCAAATCACGTTTTGCCAGTGGACGACCACAAGCTTATTTGAGCTGTAGTTACGAGGTGTTGATCACTCTATGCTGTTTATTTTGAAATAAGAATAATTTGCAAGTATCTTTTAATGTAACTTATAGGTCTCTCTGTACGTGTAAATGACGCGGTTTGTGTGTGTATGTTTTTTTTTCAGGTAAACTACTACTACTACTATAAATACTACTTCTACTACTACTACTACTGCCGAATACCATTTCATTATGATATGTCCGAAATATAGAGAGTTACGACAAAAATATTTTAAAAATACCTCGTTTCCTACAATAAACAAATTCTATAATTTAATGAAATTACAAAATAGAAAATCTACTGTTAATTTAGCACTATTCATTAAAGATGCATACAACGTTAGAACGTAAAACACCCAAATCACTCTTCAGCTTAATCGTAATTTACCAGGTTTTCATATGCTCGCAGATATAACTCAAGTAAGTTGTATCTTAGAGGGTTTGAAAGCTTGTTGAAAACTAATTAGTTTTTTTTATGGTTGAGCGACCAAAGCATAGTAAATACAGCCTTGATGTAGCTGTGTTTACGTTGGTTTGATTGCTCATCAGGAAAACGAATAAATAATTAAATAATTTTCTACATTGTATTCAAAATCGAACTTTTGATATTGTTTTATTTATTTATCATCTTTCATTTGTTTATTTGTTTGTCATGTTCCGTGTTGTTATTATATTGTGAGACGGCCAAGGGCAATATTGTTGCCGACATGCCGTATTATGAAATAAAAAAAAAACTCTATACAATCTATTTTGAAATAAGAATAATTTGCCAGTATCTTTTTATGTAACTTATAGGTCTCTCTGTACGTGTAAATGACGCGGTTTGTGTGTGTATGTTTTTTTTTTTTTTTTCAGGTAAACTACTACTACTACTATAAATACTACTTCTACTACTACTACTACTGCTCCTACTTTTACCACTTTTACTACCACTATTTCTACTACTACTACAACTATTACTACTACTTATAATAATAATAAAAACTATAATTATAATGATAATAATATTTCTTAATGAACATGTACATAAATGATAACTGTTTCCTGTCTGCTAAGCGAATTTGGCGCCCAAGTGTACGATGAATCCGATGAATGGTTGATGCGCATTCGATCGGCTGACTTTTCCGGGTTCTCACGGTTGCACAGATCGACTAAACCATGTTCTCTTTATTATCTTTACGCAGGGAGACTGTCGCCTCATAAGAGTTTTTTCCAAATTGTCTATATTTACATGTAAATGCCATACCTATATTCTTTACGAAAACAAGAATGTTTGTTCAATAAATCTCCTTCGGAGGAAATAAAGTGAATGAATGAATATTATTACTATTTTTATTATTATTATTATTATTAGTAGTAGTAGTAGTAGTAATAGTAGTAGTAATAGTAGTAGAAGTTGTAGTAGAAGTTGTAGTAGTAGTAGTAGCATTAATAATCTTATTATTTAATTATTATTATTATTATTAATATTATTATTATTATTATCATTATCATTGTTAATAATTAACTTTTAGTTTATTTCTTATTACAATTTTGCAGTTATAGAGGAACATCTGTAGCGCCTCAACCACCAACAAACATTCATGATATTGAAGCAGGAATTGAAAATCCCTGCAAAGATTATAGCATATTTGAAACAGAAAATGACAGGTGAGTATCGTGTTAATCCGTTTTCGCCCTTCTTAACTTTTTTGTAGCATTTCATATTTTAGATTAAATGAAACTGTTTCAGGTCTACTAAGCCTGAATGAAATTTCCACATGCAAAGGTAGAGGTAGACGAACTGATAATGTACCTAATGAAACTTAACCAAATAAAAAATAACGAAAAAAAAAATACAGCCAAATCTGTGTACAGCACATTTAATCGATTATGTAATATACCGAATGAGAAGTTTCGCTATGCAGTTTACCAAAGCAATACCGTGGTAATTTGAAGGATCACGTGATTATCCTGAAAAAAGTAATCAATGAAAAAAAATGGGCACAATTAGCCGTTCTGACCAATTTTTGGAGCTATTCCTGTTTCCACAATATAGTTGAATAATATGGCAAAGGAGATCACTGTTAGGTCGATACTTTCTTTCAAATATTCATATAGAATATTTTCAGTGGAAGATGCCTTATTTATACATGACGGTTTACATGCTCGTCTAATCTCAGTCTGCGTGTTTGCCATATCTTGTTCCTCGAAAGTAGAAGGTTTATTAGATATCGAAAAGGAAGAAAGGAAATCTTCTAGTTCACCGATAGTTCTACTTTCATTTTCTGGCGATAATTTCTTGGCATATTGTAAAGGGACTAAAATTAATATCTGCTCATTTCGGATCAGAATTTTTATTTTTGAATATTTTCCAGAATTCTCACAAACGAGAGCGCTTTATACCTTTCTCTCCATTGGCAACGCTTAAATCGTATTGAGCTTTTCTCTTACTCCGCTTAAAACGTGCACTTGTGTGCAAAGAGAGGTAAATTTTGCAAACAGCTTAGCAGGTTTTGTTATCCTGGACGCAGGGCAGCTCTTTTAGCCTTCCAAGGTTTAAGGACCCGGTGCATTTTGTTGATTTCGTTTTTTTTCTGGTTATAATTTTCAGTTGTCAAAGAAATACTGACCCCGAGAAAAATATCATGCCTCAAAGTAATGAAGTAATTCATGAAGAAAACGACAGGTAAGTAATATTGCAAAAATCTCCGTATGTGTTATAATCCATGATTTTCGACCTGGCAGGGCGGAGCCTAAGGAATGGGTCTTGCACTTTAGGTTAAGGCTGTTATATTTCTGCTCACTTTAAGTAAGTCAGTATACATAACTTGAAACGTTATATCGTATATTGTACAAGCTGAAGCTACAAGGATTTGGTTACGCAACAATGTAAAATGTTCACTTCCGCTCAGCAAGTTAACCTTTGGGTTTTAGGATACAGCTATGTACACGCGTAATTAATAATTATCGAGAATCTTTTGAAAGAACCCAAAGAATTGAAAAGTAAACTCGCCATATTACGCGATGACACTGCCAGGCGAATAATAATGCAGAATACCCAGATTTATTACAAATTTTACTTAAAAAGACAACCAACCACCCGATTTACCATCATTTACCCTTCTCGTGCTATTCACAGCATATTCATGATGTACATAAGCGGAAGACTTGGTGCCTTGATGTTTAGTCATTATTGTCAACCCCTATTGTCTTGAAATAGTTTGGCGATTATCTTTAAAATCAGGATCATTTCTCTTCAAATATCGACTCTAAACAGTTCTTGGGTGAGCTGAAGTGAAATGAATTTGACTTCTATATGTGTCTTTTATAAATAAATTTTATTTCTATTTACCGATCGCCCTATTTTTTCCTCCAATGAACGGCCGCCATTTCGTTTGAAATTCAAAAAATATATCCCGTAACCAGACGATCTGCTCGAATAAGTGAGCTACGTGACTTAAAGTCATAAAGGGCGGGGACTACATTCAAAACCAGACTGTGACGTCATAATCTTGTCTGATAAAATGTCCCGAAAGACCCTTAACTTGTAAACGAGTATTTATGATAAAAAAAGTTTTGTGATTTTTTTTTTGAATTATGCTAATACACAATTACTCGATAAAAGTTCGAGAAAAATCCTTAATAATTTGTCTGTATGTTTATCAAGAGAAGATTTAGCTGATAAATCAATCATTCTGAAAATGAAATATTAATCTACGATTTAAAATCTCCCTTCCTTTTTAAAATGAATACTCTGGATCTTTTGAACGACATTTAATTTCTAATAGTAGATCTCAAAGTCCCAATCTTAACAAAATGCATTCAAATGTTCCTATGAAAGGTACATGTATGCAAATTAAATGTAGAAAAAATATAAAATGCCTAGATCTTCTTCAAGGATTCTAGGTATACGAATATTTGCAGAAAGAAAGTGGTTCAAAGCATGTTATGCCTATGATAGCTGACCAATATCGAAAGCCAACGTGACCCGTTTAACTGTGATGTATTGGTAGGGAACAAAAACTTGGTAACTGCAGCTTTTCAATACACCATGAATATTATTTACATACGTTGCAAACATTATATTATTGATATTTAATATGTCGTGTTTTTATATGGGGCTTAACACTGCTTTTGACGATCTTTCAGTTAGATCCCTGCGGCTGGACTGCACCCAAAAATGAATTCCTGGTATTTCCTAAACCAGTACTGCCATTGCTTTCCTAGCGTCCAGCTGCTATCCCACATAGGTCTACGATTATCGACCCATAGGTGGGAGACAACTAGTCGGAAAGGATGAGTGCCGCCGTCGGGAATCGAACCCGGGACCTTTTGAATGATAGTCCGACTCGCTATCATTGCTTGGCTGAATATGCGATACAAAATCCCAAAAAGGAGGCATTGTGTCCGCAAAAAACTAACTATAAAGAATACGAAACCCACTAGCAGCAACAACGAGGTTGTGTTCACCTAACGTTCTCAACTGATTTTGTCTCGCCAAATGACAAAATTATTACAGAAACCCAGTGGAAATTGATTCGCTCCTCCCACTTTTTGTTTATCTCGATTTGATTGAAGAATTGATGACGCAACAAAAATGACTGACATCATTGATTGACGCGCAGCACAGTTGACCTGACGTTATTCGATGAAAAAATAAGTCGATCGGTAAAACAGTTATAGTTCATATTCTGACAATTAACGCGAATAACCTTGCGCTCCGCTAACGCTCCGCTTAGGTTATATCGCGTAAATTGTCAGAAATGAACTATAACTATTACATAACCGGCGTTTTTACTGACGTTAGAATAATAATTATATTTCGTTTAATTCATTTTCAGGGTAAACCCTCCGAATAAGATTGGTAACAAAGATAACGACACAGAGGAACAAACTGGATATTCGATGTATACATGGTTTGCTAAGTGAGTACATGTACATGTAAATCTACACGACGTTTTAACTGTAAGTCTGGTAGATTTTCTGTCATTTAAGTTTCGCGCATTCTGGTCGGATTTGCGCATAGTTGTAATGGCCGGTCTTATAAACAAGGACTAAAATATTCTTTTTATATGGACTTATGTGGGTTATTACAGTTTCTTTTTTGATACGACAAGTTATAAATGGATTAATATTGTACGGGCGAGGGTTCAAAAATGAGTGATAAAAGCAAAAATAAAAGAAAAAACAGAAATAGTAGTGGTAATGAGAGTGACCTAAAAACTAACCGAAAAACACAGCGTCAGAGAGGCCCGTCCGCTGAACAAGAAGATTCACACAACAACACAGAGACTCAAAATAATATTTCGGTAAGCGAAATCTTAAATAAAGCAAACTCTATACTATACAGTTGTACGCAGGATAATAATGGGCTTAACGCGACCAAATGTGATGATGACGACGATGTAGTTATTGTAAGTAATGGAAAAGAAAATAAGAGTGCTGAAGGAATTAGCCAAGATAGTCCTATAAATTCCAAACAAAAGACAAAAAAATCACCAAACAACATGACAGATAAAATCTCTATCATAAACGATGAACACAAAAATTCTCAGAAAAAACTGGTGATCAAGATTGTAGAGAAGAAACTTGATAAAATAGATATTCTCGAGAAGGAGGTCGACAATTTTGAAGAAGATCTTAGAACCATTAGAATTAATATGGAAGATAGGGCTAAAAGAGCAGATGAGCGTATAATGAAGGCAGGAGACAGATTAGATGACTATGACATGAGTACAGCCCTGTTGCAAAACCGGGTTGTAGAACTTGAAAAACAAAACGAAGCGCTAAGAGATGACGCAGTGTACATGAAATCACAGTCAATGAGGAACAACTTAGTTTTTATAGGTTTAAAAGATGATGGTGTACATGAAACAGTAGACAGGACTGAAACCGTATTTGATAGGTATCTTACATGTAGTTACATCGTGAAATTGACAATCACCTCAATAAAAACAATTCTAAATCGCTCATTCAGCGCTCCATTCATTCATTCCAAACACTCACTCAAACCATTCAAAAAACGCTCAAACCCATTGAAAAATACAGAATCAACAACGTCATTCAAAATAAATTTTGATAGAGAAAAATCGCGATTTCACTGACATAATTCAAATTGTTAGCGTCGCACATGTTCTTGAAAAGAAATAGGAAACTATGTTTAGAACTTGTATGCATTTTCTTTTATTTAAGGGAGGCAATCAATATCGATAATTTTCTTCATTCTGAATAATATTGCGATATAGGATTACCTCCCATTAAATTCACCCAAAGCTCGCTCTACACACTAATTCAATTTCATTCCTAAACCATTCCAAAATCATCCACCTTGTCAATTCCATGATGTTGTTAACTGAACAAACTCCAGTAAATTTGTCTCCAAAATTGGCAATTTGTTCGAAACAAAGTTTGAATTCACCAGGATAAGGGTAAATACGTAACATGCCCAATCAAATTCTTTTCATTTCAGTCTATTTAGATCCTGGTGGCCAAATGCTCCTACGATCCCTAAACCTTCAACGGACATAGGTAATACTGAAGAGATTGATGTAGAAATAGGAACTCACTATGGGTAAGTTTACGTTTATACTTGTGTTTCATTCAATTGGAGGATATCATGGTGTTTGCTTACAGTTAGTTACATCGTGAAATTGACATTCACTTCAATCAAAACCATTCTAAATCGCTCACTCAGCGCTCCATTCATCAATTCATCCGTTTAACATTCACTTAAACCACTCAAAAACGCTCAAACCCAGTGAAAAATATAGAATCGACAACGCCATTCAAAATAAATTTTGATAGAGATAAATCGCGATTTCACTGACATAATTCAAATTGTTAGAGTCTCATAGGTTCATAGGAAATATGAAGCTATGTTTAGAACTTGTATGCTTTTTTAATTAAAGGGAGGTAATCAATATCCCTAATTTTGTTCATTCTGAACAAAATTTGCGATATAGTATTACCTCCCATTAAATTCACTCAAAACTCGCTCCACACACTCATTGAATTTCATTCCTAAATCATTCCAAAATCATTCACTTTGTCAAGTTCACGATGTTTTTAACTGTATCTAACAGGCTATTCTTTTTAAATCGTTTATTTTTAAATACAAATTTGACATAAAAATATTCAAATTTCTTTGGTAGCATATTTCTGCCAGGAAATGCGACATGCAGTTAATTGCATCGTGACATTGACCCTGACTCAGCTAAAGCACTAAAAAACGCTCCAAATTCATAAAAAAGATAAGCGCTACAACTACTTTCAAAATAGAAATGCCTAGAAAAGGTACAAAATTTCTATGACTACATTGAATTTTGTAAGCGAATGATTGGTTCGCGAAAACATACATAGCAATCTTTCGAACTTTTGTGCATAAATTATTAAAGGGATGTAATAAACATTGCTATATTTTCATCCTAAAGAAATTAGCAACTTTGGATTACCTCCCTTTAATTTCATTCATAATTTATTCCTCTCGCTCATTTAATTTCATTTCAAGATCATTCCGATATCTCTCAGCTAGTCAATATCATGATGTTATCACCTTTAACCATCTTACACTGTACTTTGATGGTGATCATCAAAGGATTGATCTGAAATTAAATATTTCCTTAGAAAATATAATTTTGTAAAATGTACACTGTTAATTAATACCCATTCTCTGTAACGACTTAAGCAATTTTGGCACACATGGTCTCCGATTTTGATGAAATTTCACATACAAGAAGGGACTAATAATAAGAGAAGAAATTGACAAAAATGAATGTTTTCAGATCATCTGGTTACCATGGCAACGACCTTCAAAGCACAGAATTTTCAAAAATTAAGCTTATTTGAAGCTATATAATTTGGTCTTTATATGAACATGATGGTTGTTTTGGAATGTATTTGATAGAAAAGGACCTAAAACTTTGAACTAGATCTTTTGTTGTGTCAGTTAGTGTCAAAAAGATTGGTTACCATGACAACAAATGTGGCTTTTTTTTTTGATAAATTGATCTGAAAATGTTGTTTATAATTTCCTGTTTATCTTCGCTTATGACTGATATTTGATGTGTAGATGGAATTTATTATGTAAAAGGAGCAACTAAGATACAAATTACTTGATGTTGTGTGCATTGGTTACCTTGACAACGGTAACTATGACTCATAATATGGCTGCTTTTGTTACTTCTGAGTTATTTCTTGAATTTTTGCAGCATGATGAACCGATGATGATTATTGGGACATATCTAACAAAAAGTGCTCTTTCAAAAACCGCAAAAAAATCATTGGGCATTTTTGTTACCATGGCAACCATTTTTATTATTTTCTTAAATCAGTTATTTTAAGTCCCTGAGAGTTTACATGTGATAAGAAAAGAGATCCAATAAGCCTCTATCAAAATACAAGAAAAAAGAACAAACATTGTAATAGTTGCCATGGTAATTTGCCGATACAACCCAAAATTAAGAATTTTTTGGTTGATTTTGTAGCCTTTTTCCTAAAAAAAGAACCCAGTTTACACAACTATTTTGATATATAAGTTAGAGGAAAGTTTGAACTTTATTTAGGATTAAGAAATATTCGGGTTGCTTGGCATTGGATACCAATATCCAAGGACTAAAAATGGGCTTTTGTGCATTTTTACATAATTGTTTCCATAGCAACAGGCTATTTCCTACAAGATTTTGTAAAGAAATCTTATATGACCTAAAAGGTCTATCTGAGCAATTTTGTAAATTATCATAACATTGAATGGGAGTTCAATTATCTAGTCATTTGAGGACTCTCAAGATGTTCTGAAATTGTCTTCATTTATGGGATATGAATTCGCGTTGCCATAGCAACGAACACAAAAGTTATTATTATGTGAATGTTAATGTGGTATTTCCTTGTAAAACGGAAAACAATGTCTGTATTTTGTCATTACATGTAAAAAAATGCAAAAATCAATTTTTAGTAGGGTATGTGTGTTGTTGCTATCGAAACATAAGTAAACAACGTTTGCCCAAAAATATTATTGATTCATTTGAGAGAACCATGATGGAGAACTTACATCTTATGTGCTTTTATTTTAGTTTGTGCTGCACTACTGATATATTTGAATATAAAAACTTGCAAAAACTGACTTTTTCAATCTTTAACGTCTGTTTCCATGGCAACCAGAAGTGATTTTAAGAATTTTTTTTATCTTATTTTTATTTTCGGGTCATTCCTATCCTCATGTTTAAATTTTATCAAAATTTGAGACATAGCATGCCATACTCCCTATTTAAAAGTGTAAGTGCTTACAGAGAATTGCTATTAAATCGTACAATTGACAATCATCTCAATCTAAATCATTCTTGATCGCTAACTCAGCGCTCTATTCATTCATTTTAAACACTATATCAATCCAATTTAACACGCTCCAAAAAAACTTAAATGATAAATGACCAATAACTTCATTAAATATATATGTAGCTCGAAAAAATCGAAAATTTCACTGACATTTTTGATGTTGTAAACATCTATGTTGGTTCTTGAAGAAATATGAAGATATTTATAGAACTTGTATACATATTGTATCAAAAAGTAATAAATATCGCTTATTTTGTTCAAACTGAACACAATTAGCCATATTGGATTACATCACTTTAATTTTTCTCAAAACTCACTCATCACACATACTCATTCAAAATATGTTCCAGAATCATTCACCTTGTCAATTTTACGATGTTGTTAACTGTAAAAGCTTCATCTAGAGTGTCTCTGGCTACAGTTAGTACATCGTGAAATTGACATTCACCTCAATCAAAACCATTCTAAAACGCTCACCCAGCGCTCCAATCATTCATTCCAACCATTCACTCAAACCATTAAAAAGGATCAAACCCATTGAAAAATATAGAATGAACATCGTCATTTAAAATGAATTTTGAAAGAGAAAAATATCGATTTCACTGACATAATTCAAATTGTAAGCGTCTAATAGGTTCTCGAAGAAATGAGAATTAAGCTATCTATAGAAGTGATATGCATATTTTATTAAAGGGAGGTAATCAATATAGCTAATTTTGTTCATCCTGAAAAAAAATTGCGATATTGGATTACCTCCCACCAAATTCACTCAAAACTCGCTCCACACGCTCATTCAATTTCATTCCTAAAACATTCCAAAATTATTCATCTTGTCAATTTCACGATGATGTTAACTGTACACTTCCAAATTGATATCTAATTTGTTAAAATTTATCGTTATTAAACAAGAACCAGTGGAAAAATGTGTAATACCAAAAGTGAACTAGACGAGGACAATGACATGCATGAATTGGAAAACTGCCCTGTTGACCTTAGTCTTGAAAATGAATGGTAAGTACAGTTAACAACGTTTTAATTGACAAGTTAATAGTTTTTGGAATGATAGTAAGTGAGTTTGTGGAGCGAGTTTTGAATGAAATTTAAGTGAGATAAAACAATATCGCTAACTTCGTCCAATCTTTGTGTTTTCATGGACCAACCAGACGCTTTAATATCCACACAAGACAATAAAATCGTGGTAAGATTGTAACGATTTTTAAAATGCTTGAGTGAGTGCTTGGAATGAATAGCTGGAGCGCGTGGCGAGTAATTTCGAATAGTTTTGATTGGGGTGTCTGTTAATTTCACGATGTTACTTTGTGCTATTCGCATCCTTAAATGAACATTCTTCCCTCCCATTTCCATTCGAATTAAACGTTTATCATTCACTTCTTATCATCGAAATAAAATGTCCCAAAACTTCGCAATTTATGTGAAAAAAGTACAAATTCAGCAGTGTGATGGTAAAACATTACCAACCCTTTTGTTAATTCGCCGAAAAAATCTTAGGTTTCTTTTTTTACAACATAAGTCATTGAGAATCTCTCGTTTTGTTAAAATCGATAAGGTCTATCACATTGATATTATTCTTTATTACATATTAGACAGGTTTCATACTGTATGCGTAAAACAAAAATAAATCTATTACATGTATCAATATTACGGTCTAGAAAATACTGGGAATCTCATTTTATTTTATTATTTTTTTACCTTATTTAGAATATATAAATGTAAAGTGACAGATAATAAAATGCTGATAATTCTTAAAATGATGATCATACTAAAACTTTTTTATAATATGCCCTACGTCGCCGGAGTGAAATAACCTCGTTGAATATTTTTGATATTACACGGATGTTATTACACTAGTGGAATAATTATGTAAATGAGCTCAGAACGAAAAGCAACGCTATTTTGTAACCGCGAGAATGACGTCATAATCTGTTTTGTGACGTCATTTTTAAACGGCGTTATAAGTTTCGCGGAAAATTGAAACGTTGAATTTCAAGAATTTTGTCGATTTTTCGCTAAAATTCGGGTAATATTACAAACAGAATATAAAATGTGTGCTCATAAAATACAGACTTTATTAAACTCGTTATCTAAAACAGATAATAGATGACTCGTTTAATAAATTCAGTATTCAATGACCACTCATTCAATATCCTCTATTTCAGTAACAAACGGGACTCTATCGTACATGTATTGATGGATACTGAACATTTCAATGACGTAGAAGAGGGCAAAACATTACTGACGGGAAAACAATTCCAAGTGGATAATGTAACCATCACAGATAGGTACTGTTAGTTACATCATGAAATTGACAATCATTTCGTTCAAAACCATTTAAATTCATTCGCTCAGCGCTCCTATCATTCATTCCAAACACTCACACCAACCATTAAAAAACACACCAAATTCACTAAAAATAAGAATAACATCATTCAAGATAAAAATAGGTACATGAAGATGAAATCCACGATTTCACTGATATGATTGAATTTTGAATTTTGTAAGCGTTTGATGAGTTTATGTAGATACGGAAAGATATTCATAGAACCTATATGCATATTTTACAAAAGGTAATACATATCGCTAATTTTATTCATCTTGAACAAAATTAGCGATATTGGATTTACAGGCCTTGATTTTCACTGAAAACGCGCTCATCGCGCTCATTCAATTTTTTTTTCCAAAATCATTAAATAATCATTCATTTTGGCTGTGATAACAGGAGTTGCAATTTATAGAACCTGTGATAATTATCTCAATATTTTATTTTTACTTTAATTTATAAGCATATTACCCGTGATAGTTTCATAATTTAAAAGTTTATAGACGATATAGTACTCAATTATGTCTACCTATGTAGCTCTATATTTTTTGTAGAAAAGGACCACAATGGAAAAAAGAGATTTTCAATCCCTTTTAGTGTGATTATTTGTATATAAATATAGTCTCATAATCCGTCATTATACATGTATCATGCTATTTTAATACATCATGTATAATGTTTTTTGTTGTAATATTTTATACAGAAATAAATCTATCTAAATCTATCTATCTATCTGGTAATCGTGTCAATATCTAGATGTTCTAAACTGTTATACATCACATCACATACAGTCAAAGACATTGCCTAATTGATGCTAAAGTCACCCTAAACCAGCCCTGCGTTCAGGATCACCAAACGGTGCAAACAGTTTTCCAATTGAACCTCGCTTCGCACGCAAGCGCACGTGCAAAGCGGGGTTCAATTGGAAAACTGTTTTCACCGTTTGATGATCCTGAACGCAGGGCAGGGTTCCCTTAGAGTTCGCTCAGAGTTCATCCTCTGTCTCATTGTTCCAAACGTTCGAAAATGCTCTAAACCTTGCAGGATTTCATTCGAATCACTTTAAACACTAATTGACTTGACTGAAGGGCGTAAATTTTGATGCATTTTTGGTTTATGCAATTACATTCGCATATCTAGTCTAAGAGGAGTTCTGATCCGCCGCCATAGCGCAGTTGATAGCGCGCCAGACTGTCAATCTAGAGTATCGGGTTCGATCCCCGACGGCGGCACTCATTCTATCCGACTATTTGTCTCTCACCAATGGGTTGATAATCGTAGACTTATGTGAGATAGCAGCTGGAGGCTAGGAAAGAATGTTATGGTTGTATTGGTGAGAGAAGTACCAGGAATCCATTGTAAGGTGCTCCAGCCACCGCTATTGTCGTGACGGAGTGTCCGTCGTGCGCCCGCCAGTCCGTCTGTCCCCAGTCTGTCCGTGTGCGCGTAACTTTTTTTCATTAAACATCTGTTCCTAAACCGATGGGCAGAATTTAACGAAACGATGTATAAATGTTCTTTGGGTGACCCTCTTCAGAAATTGTTAAAGATATTTTGATTTACCCCATATATTGGCGTGGATTTTTTTCATTTGAAAATCTTTAAACATTTTGTCCTCCTCAACCACTCGGTCGGATGCATTGAAACTTGGAAAAGATGTCCCCTGCGTTTCTCTTACTAAAACTATTTAAGAAGTTTTAATTAACCATAATTATTGGCGCGGTATGACGGGGCTTATTTTCACTATAAAATCTTTAAAAATCTTCTTTTCCAAAACCATTGGGCCAGTTTCAATGAAACGTGGCATGGATGTAGCCTGGATGACCCTTTACTTATACTGTTGATTGACCCTTAAATATTGGAGTGGCAGGGCTTGTTTTCCCTATAAAATCTTTAAAAACTTCTGCTCCCGAACCATTTGGATTATTTCGAAAAAAATGACATAGACGTTCCTTTGGTTACCCTTTATTAAAAGTCTTAGTATTGGGGTGGGGCTTATTTTCACTTGAAAATCTTTAAAAATCTTCTCCTCCTAAACATTTTGCCAATTACAATTGAACTTGGCATGGATGTTCCCTTAGTGACCAATTCTTAAATTGTTAAAGATATTTTGACTGGCCCCCAAACATGGCGTGGCAGGAAAGAGCTAATTTCACTGTAATAACAAAAAGAAAATCCAAAACCATTGGGCCGATCTCGATTAAAATTGACATGGACGTTTCATGGGTGATCCTAATTTTCTGTTGTTAAAGACATCTTCATTGACCCCAAAATATGGGCGTGGTAGGACGGGGCATTGTTTCACATGAAAATCTTTTATAATCTTTTCCTCCCAAACCAATGGGCCGATTGCAATCAAACTTGGCATTGATGTTTCTCGGATTACAATTTATTTAAATTGTTAATGACAGGGCGGGGCTTATTTTCACTATAAATGTTTAAAAATCTCCTCCCAAAAGATGTTTTCAATAAAACATTGCACGGATGTTCCTTGGGTGACCCTTCTCTCAAAAGTAGATGTATTTTATAAAAGGGAGGATATAAATATGGCTAATATTTTTCATCTGGAACAAAGGTAGCAATATAGGATTACATTCCTTTAATTACACTCAAAACTCGCTTTACTTACTCATTCAACCTCATTCCAAGATCATTCCAATTTCATTCATCTTGTCAATTTCACAATGTTCTAAACCGTTACACTTCTTTTCACGAAAATGGTTCATGAAAAACTGGGGAGATCAACGGTGCAATAATCCATAAATACTGAATGATTGAAGAAGTAAACCAAAAGTTCGTTTGACAGCAGAGTTCAATCAAATTGCTTCTTGTTGATCTTCATAAGCAAATTACATTCTGATAGACAATGACTACATGTATGTGATCTAATTCACAGAATTCATAACATGGATTCAAGGATTCATTTTTTTATTGATAAATGGCCACCGGCCACGGAATTTGAATGACCAAAATGAGGAATTAAATACTTTAACAAAAAAGAACCAAAGTCTTGATGATGAATTGATACAAGTACAAACCAAACTAACGAAAACTGACAAAGAACTACAAACAACCAAACAAGAAAAGAATGACGCTCAGAAAAGGTAAGCACTTCAGTTAGAAACATTGTGTAATTCCTATTCATCGCATCAAAACCATTCTAAATCACTTACTCGGCGCTCCATTCAATCAATCCAAAAGTTCTCTCAATGCATTCTTAAACGTTCCGAAATCGTTTAAAATTACTTCACAATCTATCAAAACGGTCAACATTTCATTCAAATTGATTACATGATAACACAATTATTATTCGCTGTTATGGATTTAAAAACCTCGGATGTATCTGTGAAGACGGAAAGAAACGAGAAAATTGTGTGTATTTTATTAAATGTAGTTAAAAATAACACGTTAATTTCGACGAAATTAGCGATTTTTATATTGCCTTTCTTGGATTCACCGGAATCTCACTATGCACACTCATTTGAATCCCATCCAAATTATTCCAAACCATGTAAATTTCACGATGTTCTTGACTGTACCTAGTCCTATACAGAGGAGAACGTTTATTCTTCTAAGGTAATATTATATCGCTGTGTTTGAATTGAACGAAATTCACAACATAATTTTACCTCGCATTGATACTTTTCTCAACGAACTCCTCTCAAATATGGAATTTCATACAGAAAACATTCAATGGCCATTCACCATGTCTATTTCAAGTAGTTCTCACTTGTGTGTAGCCAGTCGCGGGAAAGGTGCCATCTGTGATGTTGCATTAGGTACATGTACATCGCTCGGACTTTTCCGTAAACTTGAAAGAATCTCAGACGTAAGTATAGTAGTTTCGGGTCATTTTGTAGTAAACCGGCTTCTTTTGGTACTTTGGTCAATGCGCATGAAGAAAAACTTAATATTTATTTAAGGATTTCCGATCGTTTATGGTATCATTTCAGACATGTTTTATTTAGATGACGAAAGCAGTGAAGCACTACGTTTTGTAATCCAATTATGATATGCCCAATCTAACTTTCCTTTGATAATGTTTTTTTTTACCAGGTCATCTTAATGATTGTGACTCAATAACTTTTCTGTGAACGGAAATGCTCGAGTGATGTTCCAAATAGTAGCAAACAATAAATATCACCAATAGATGTATGGCAATTAACTTTGAACAAAAATATATATACTTTTTTGCGACCTTCGTGTCGAATTTATGGCTTTTTTAAACAATACAACGCTTCTTTTCACGCAAAAGCTTCATAAAAAAAGGCGAAGGTCAACGCCCGTAAAAACTGAATGCTTTGAAAGGTCAATCAAAAGTTCGTTTGACAGCAGAGTTCAATCAAATTGCTTCTTGTTGATCTACATTAGCAAATTACGTTTTGATAGACAAAGACTATGTGATCTAATTCACAGAATTTATAACATGTTTAAGGTGTGATTCTCTTGAACGAAAAGTGAATGACCAAAATGAGAAATTAAATACTTTAACAAAAAAGAATCAAAGTCTTGATGATGAATTGATACAACTACAAACCAAACTAACGAAAACTGCCAAAGAACTACAAACAACCAAACAAGAAAAGGATGACGCTCAGAAAAGGTAAGCATTGCAATTAGAAACATTGTATAATTGCCATTCACTGTATCAAAACCATTCTAAATCACTAACTCGGCGCTCCATTCAATCATTTAAAAATCCCTCTCAACGTACTCTTAACGTTCCGAAATCGTTTTAAATTACTTCGAAATCGCTCAAAACAGTCAACATTTCATTCAAATTGATTAAATGATAACACACTTTTATTCGCTATTATAGATTTTCAAATGTCTGATTGGTCCGTGTAGACAGAAAAAAACAACAAAGCAATTGTGTATATTATATAATTATAATTACACACGGAAAATTCGAAAAAAATAGCGATTTTTATGTTGCCTTCCTTGGTTTTCACCGGAAACTCACTAAGCTCACTCATTCGATTCCAATCCAAATTATTCAAAACTGTTCACCTTGTCAATTAGCGATGTTCTTGACTGTATCTTTAGCATTTCTTTTTGACACTTGGTTTACAAGGCCAAAGAAGATCCTATTGCTGATAAAAAGCTGAACTTGCTTTTTTACATTTTGTTGTGTTACGGGTCAATGTAACAAGAACAAAGAAGCCAGCAACAAACTTTACAATTAACAATATTTATTGACAATAATAACAGAATTATTGACAATATGAAACTAATTAAAAGAAAAATTACAATACCTTGAATGTTTAATCCTAAAGTTTTTAATTTTAGATCCAATTTAATTAAGTTCCTGGTCCACAAATAATAAGTCCAATAATATCTGAATTTAAAATTAAACACGCTTTCAAACACACTTTTAAGATAACAAGAAATCCCCTTTTAGTTTAACACAGTACTACTAAATGAATCCATTAGTCTAAATCAAGTGCACCAAGAATGCTGTAGGAACCCCTTTATATAATACTATAGAACAATCTGGAATAGCATAGAACACAAGAATACTCTAGAGTCTGAATCACATTCTAAAAGGCCTTTCTAGAAAGATCTAAAATCTTCTACATACATTTACTTATTAGTCAAGGTAATCGGAAAATTCCCAGACTAATTCTAAAAATAGACACGGTAAATACCATTAGGTTAATTTATAGTTTATATATAACACTTTCCCCCTTGAAAGAAAAAAGAAAGGTTTATGAAATAAATCTTTCTTTTTACATTATCTTTAGCATATACAATGATAATATACTTTACACAATTGATAATATCATAATTTGTTGAAACATTTCAGCACATCTAGCATGAAAATTACAAACAATTTTCATCAAAAGAATTGAAAAAGAGATATATATGCAAACATATATACATACATATATAAAAAAATAGTGAAATGTAACTGTTAAATGCAATTTGAGTATTAAAGATAAGACAATTCAAAATTTTAGACTCTTGACAGAGCATCTGGTATAATGTTGTCTTTTCCTTTAATGTGTCTTACATCAAGATCAAATTCTTGAAGTAACAAACTCCACCTCAATAATCTTTGGTTCCTACTCTTAAGTTTTTAAAGAAAAGTTAAGGGATTGAGGTCACTGAAAACAAATATAGGAGAAGTTGCAGATGTTAAATAAACTTCAAAATGTTGGATTGCCAAAATCAGAGCAAGACATTCTTTTTCAATGGTGGAGTAGTTTTTCTGATGTTTGTTTAATTTTTTAGAATAATAACAAACTGGATGATCAATACCATCATCGTCTTCTTGCAAAAGAACAGCACCAATACCAACATCACATGCATCAACAGCTAATTTGAAACATTTGTCAAAATCAGGTGCTAAAAGAACTGGTGTGCTCTTTAGTATGGCTTTTAAGCGATCAAAGGCAACTTGACAGTTATCATTCCATTTGAACTTAACATTTTTCTTTAACAAATCTGTTAAAGGTTCAGCTATTATAGAAAAATTCATACAAAACTTTCTATAGTAGCCAGCCATACCAAGAAATCACATAAGTTGCTTTTTAGTAGCAGGCACAGGTAACTCAGAGATAGCATTGACCTTAGATTTTTAAAGGTTTAACTTGACCCTGTCCCACAAGATGTCCTAAAAAAGTAACAGTAGCATGACAAAATTCTGTTTTTCCAAGATTAACAGTCAATTTTGCATCACTGAGACGGTCGAAGAACTGTTTGATTCTTTGAAGGTGGTCACTCCATGTGTCTGTATAGATGATGACATCATCGATGTATGCGTCACAGCCATCTAAGCCAGCTATAACCATATTTACAAGCCGCTGAAACGTCGAGGGGGAATTTTTCATCCCAAATGGCATAACTTTGTACTGGTACAGACCAGTTGGAGTAGCAAATGCTGATACTTCTTTAGCCCTAACAGTGAGCGGAACTTGCAAGAATCCTTTGAGAAGGTCAAATTTGGTGACATATTTAGAATTACCGACTTTGTCAATACAGTCATCAATTCTTGGTATTGGAAAAGAGTCAGTTTTTGTCACTTAGTTCACTTTTCGATAGTCAGTACACATTCTGTATGTTCCATTTGGCTTTGGAACTAATATACATGGTGAACTGTAATTACTTTGGCTGGGTTCAATAAAATCATTCTCCAATAAGTAATTCACTTCATCTTGAAGGGCTTTTTGTTTCATTGGATTCATTCTATAAGGATGTTGTTTTATTGGTTGTGAATCTTCCACAATGACATCATGATATATTTTATCAGTTCTTGTTAGGATGTCAGGAAACAAATGTTCATATTCATTAATCAATTGTTTCAGCTCTTCTCGTTGAGATGGCTCCAAATGTGAAAGTTTGTCGTCAAGATTCTTTAGTATTTCAGAGTTCTCAAGTTTAGGTGGACCAGGAACAGATTTTTCACTAAAGTCTGAATTAACTTCTGATTCAATCACATTTGATTCTTGCGGGACAGTGTTTACAACTGTAACTGGTTTTGAAATAGAGCTATCTCTGTCAAAATACTTTTTTAACATGTTCACATGACACATTTGTTTATTTTTACGCCTTCCAGGAGTATTGATAATATAATTCAAATCACTTGTTTTCTTATCAATAGTATACGGGCCATAATATCTTGCCTGTAAGGGTCGGCCAGGTATTGGCAAAAGAGCAAGGAATTTATCACCTGGTTCAAATTTCCTATCAACACTATTCTTGTCATATCTTGCCTTCATTTTACTCTGAGATGATTTAAGATTTGACCTAGCAACCTCACATGCCCTAGACAGTTTATTTCTGAAGTCAGAAACATACTGTAACAAGTTCAAGGGTGTTTCATCAGCAAGAAATTTCTCTTTTAAGAGTGTTAATGGCCCACGAACAGAATGACCAAAAACTAACTCAAAGGGGCTAAAGCCAAGAGATTCTTGAACAGATTCTCTGACTTCAAATAATAGCAAATGAATACCTTCATCCCAATTTTTCTCAGTATCGAAACAATATGACCTTATCATATTCTTTAGGGTCTGATGAAATCTTTCTCAAGCACCTTGAACTTCAGGATGATAAGCAGATGACCGATATTGCTTGATACCTAATTCATGCATAACCTGTTGGAATATGCCTGACATAAAGTTTGATCCTTGATCAGACTGAACTGATTTCGGAAGACCAACAAAAGTAAAGAACTTGACAAGAGCCTTAATGATTGACTTTGCCTTAATGTTTCTTAAAGGAATTGCTTCTGGGAAGCGAGTAGAACCACACATAATTGTCAACAAATATTCAGAACCTGACTTAGTTTTCGGTAAAGGACCAACGCAGTCTATTATTATTCGACTGAAAGGTTCTTCAAAAGCTGGAATAGGGTGTAACCTTGCTTTTGGAATAACTTGGTTAGGTTTCCCTACCATTTGACAAGTGTGGCAACTTTTACAATATTTGGAAACGTCGGATTTAAGTCCAGGCCAAAAGAAATGAGTCAAAATCTTGTGATAAGTCTTGTTTACACAAGATTGTCTAACAAGATTCTTTGAAAAACCGTACATCCACGAATTTTGGGAAAGAAAAACAAAATGTGTCATTAATTGGGACTCATTTTACTACATTCTCAACTACGTTATCATAGATAATAAGATAAAAGAATTCAAATACAAAATAATTCATAGAATAATAGCGACGAACTCAAACCTCTTTAAATGGAAAATATCTCATAAACCATTATGCAAATACTGCAAAGAACTAGAAGACGATGAACACCTTTTAATTGGATGTAAATACCTAGACAGTTTTTGGTTGAATATAACAAAGACTTTCAAAGAATGTGGATTTAGAACATCATTTAGAAATATGAAATATGTAATATTCGGATATAAAACAAGTTCTTTCGAGTACAATCAATTAAACAATCTCTTAAGTATAATTGCATACTGTATTTACAAAACATATTTCATCAGTGATAGACGAACTACAGAAATTGATATCACTCGTGTTTTTTATTATGATTTGAAAACAACATGTCTTTATTATAAAAAGAAAAAGAATAAAAAAAACAGATATACTAAACCGTTTTTTAGACAAAATCGAAACATCTTTCTTTTACAGCAT
Organism: Fragum whitleyi; assembly: GCA_948146395.1. NCBI lineage: Eukaryota > Metazoa > Mollusca > Bivalvia > Cardiida > Cardiidae > Fragum > Fragum whitleyi. Next base: position 11,025,458 of record OX411549.1, read on the forward strand.
TTGATTAGAATCAAAACTATAATCTTATTAAAAAATAGATAACAGATAAAAAAAAGATTGTTCATCTTAGATTCAGAAAATGGGGGCATTGTGAAGGGTTTCGACCCTAGTCAGTCTGCGCAGTCCGCGCAATCTGACAAGGATCGACACTCTGCGCTAACCTGATTGTCCCTTTTCGAGTGACGGGTCACATATACCGATGATATTACATGTTTCAAGCTTTGGAGACTTGTTCCCGAACAAAATGTGCTAGACCTAGAAAAAAAAAAGTCTTGTTTACACCTAAATGACCAGACATTGAACTTTCATGGGCTATACTAAGTATTTCACGGCGATATGACTTTGGAACAACAATTTGGTGATGAACAGCCCAATCATCATCAGCTGGGACATCAAATGGTCGCCATTTTCTCATCAGAATACCATTCTTTTTATAGTAACAAACAGGATTCTGAGACATTTCTTTTTCGGGTAATGCCCTATCAATTAACTTTGAAATCTCAGGATCATTTTGCTGTTCCTGGATTAACTTTGACTTTGAATGCGTTTCATGACCTTGGTCATTTGACCTTGGAGATGACTGACAAAATTTTGACGAGTCTGTCTGAGTATCAGGCAGACTAAGATTAAAAGACTTTTTAATCTCGTCATTGAAATATTGACCAACAAAAGTATCAGTTAAGTCAATATCATTTGAATTTTTCTAGGAAGCTTTTTTAGCCATATCCCGAGTTACTGCACATGAAGGGTACAAATCAGGTATTTCCTGCAAAATAGGATCATCTGTTTGACCTACATCAGGTGTGTCAGTTACAAGAGGATTAACAACGACCTTATCTCCAGCTAAGTCATTGCCTAGCAATAAATGTACACCTTTAAATGGTAATGAATGTTTAACACCAACAACCACAGAACCAGTAACCAAATCTGAGGACAAATTAACCTTATGAAGAGGAACATTAATAACACCACACTCTACACCCTGAATAAGGACACTAGTACCAGACGAAGTCTTCTCAGAAAAAGGCAGAACATCTGCTAAAATAAGAGATTGAGAAGCTCCTGTGTCTCTTAAAATTTTAATAGGGGTAGGTGGGCACATATCACCTGAAAGTGATACAAAACCATCCAACATGAACGGTTCAAAGATTTCCATATAGGAATCAGAATTTGGTTCTGCCTTAACAATTGAATTTAACTCAAAAGAAGGCTGTGATTTAGGCTGAAGGCTGGTGAGCCCTGTAGGTTTAGCTGCACTCAGTTCCTTCTTCCTTTTTAATCTAAAACATTCCGAAATAAGGTGACCTGGTTTTTTACAAAAAGTACAATGTACTCGAGATAAGGGATTTTGAGCATTGGTTTCACCAGTAGACTTTGGTTTAGGTGAATTCGATTGACTAGACATGCTAGATGAATCACCAGACATAGTTTTATTTTGGGGATGTGAGGACGCAGGTTTTGCTTTATTAACGAAATAATTTTTGTGTGTAAGGTAGTAATCATCAGCTAAACGAGCTGCTTCATGTATAGTTTCAACATTTTTTTCATCTAAATGTGACTTAATGTCAGATTGAATGCAATTTTTGAATTGTTCAATTAATATTAGTTGTCTAAGATTATCATAATTTTGGTCTATTTTCTTAGAATAGCACCACCTGTCAAATATTTTTTCTTCGTTTCTTGCAAATTCAACGTGAGTCTGGCCAGATTCTTTTCTACAACTTCTAAATTGTTGTCTGTATGCTTCTGGAACCAGCTCATAACCTTTGAGAATTAGTTCTTTTACAATATCATAATCATTGCTTTGTTCTGTTCTAAGTTGCGAATAAATATTGCGAGCTTTTCCTACTAAGACACTTTGGAGAAGTAAGGTCCATTGCTCCTTTGGCCATTTCAAGTTATTTGCAACTTTTTCAAAATGTTCGAAATATGTATCAACTTCATTTTCTTGAAATGGTGGGACAAGCCTAAAATGTTTTGTTACATCAAAGTGGTCATTATACATATATCAGGGCTGATTCGCTCTATCTTGAATTTCTAATTCTTTTAATCGTAATTGAAATTCTCGTTCTTTTTCTCGTTCTCTCTCTGCTCTTTCTTCTCTTTCTCGCTCTCTTTCTATTTCTTGTTCTCTTTCTTCTCTTTCTCTCTCTTCCTCTTTCAATTTCCAATTCCTTCTCCCTTTGTTGAAGTTTTAACAGTTCAAGCTCTCTTGAGCCCGCAACTGATGGAACATCAACAATGAGAGATAGAGCCTTTTCATCAAAAGTGTCCTCTTCAACAGGACTTGACTTCTTTTAATTCATAATGTTTGGCAAGTCAAAAGACATAGTAGCTTGTTGCTGTATTCAAATAAGAATGTGAGATTTCGATAAATAATAGTGAAAGTACACTCTAGATTTATTAAAATTGAAATATGAAATTAATTTCTTAAATAATTTTGAACAGCAGACTTAAATACAGAATTTGTTTGATTTGTTTTGTTTTGTTTGTTTGTCTGATGTTCGTATCTCGAGACGAGCCCCCAATTTGTTACGGGTCAATGTAACAAGAACAAAGAAGCCAGCAACAAACTTTACAATTAACAATATTTATTGACAATAATAACAGAATTATTGACAATATGAAACTAATAAAAAGACAAATTACAATACCTTGAATGTTTAATCCTAAAGTTTTTAATTTTAGATCCAATTTAATTAAGTTCCTGGTCCACAAATAATAAGTCCAATAATATCTGAATTTAAAATTAAACACGCTTTCAAACACACTTTTAAGATAACAAGAAATCCCCTTTTAGTTTAACACAGTACTACTAAATGAAACCATTAGTCTAAATCAAGTGCACCAAGAATGCTGTAGAAACCCCTTTATATAATACTATAGAACAATCTGGAATAGCATAGAACACAAGAATACTCTAGAGTCTGAATCACTTTCTAAAAGGCCTTTCTAGAAAGATCTAAAATCTTCTACATACATTTACTTATTAGTCAAGGTAATTGGAAAATCCCAGACTAATTCTAAAAATAGACACGGTAAATACCATTAGGTTTATTTATAGTTTATATATAACAGTTGCTCCAAATAAATATGGCTTGAGTGCCGTCATAGCGCTTGACCCAAATCTTCAAATCAAGATTACCAAATGTGTGCGTTCCCTGGCGTCGGCGAATGTTATTTCCTACATTTGAAAGAACTCTCCTGATGGGAAGATAATAGTAGGCCTTAGTGGGAAAACAACTGGAGGCTAGGAGAGGAACTAGATTATTTTAGTGCGGATGCGAGGTGTCCAGGTGTGTATATATAAATATGTGTGTGTGTGTGTGTGTGTGTTAAACTTAAATTTGAAATTAACTTAGAATTAAATTCCAATTAATGTAAGTTTTATTGTCATAATTCGTTCTCCGGGGAAACCTGCCTAAGTGACAATAAAATTTCCAATTATCTTCAAATCCAATTCTAAAACAATGCAGTATTAGAAGAACTTAATGTATTGACCTGCTTGTGTAACCATTTTACAACAAACCTTAAAACATAGAGTTATTAAGGGAGAAACATCGGGGAAAAAAGGGAAATTGTTTGTTTCATTAAAAACGCTCCGACTACGCCTGGCAATCTTTAAATATGATATCCTTTTATTCTATATCGAAATCAAATGAATAATTTTACAATTTAAAAGGCTAGTGTCGATTTTTTCAGCCTCTTATGTGTCCGTGAATCACAATATCAGAGATGTACGTATATTTTATAAAATGAGGGTAGAAAACTATTGCTTAATTCGTCCAATTGGACGAAATTATTACAGGTACAGTTAACAATATCGTGAAATTGACCGAGTGAATGATTTTGGAATGATTTAGGAATGAAATTGAATGAGTGTGTAGAGCGAGTTCTGAGTGAATTTAATGGTAGGTATTCCTATATCGCGAATTTTGTTCAGGATGAACAAAATTAGCGATATTGATTATCTCCCTTTAACAAAATAAGCCTACAAGTTCTATACATAGCTTCCTATCTCTTCAAGAACATATGAGACGCTAACAATTTGAAATATGTCAGTGAAATCGCGATTTTTATCTCTATCAAAATTTATTTTTGAATTACCTTGTTGATTCTATATTTTTCAATGGGTTTGAGCGTTTTTGAATGATTGATTGAGTGAGTGTTTAGAATGAATGAGCGGAGCGCTGAGTGAGCGATTTAGAATGGTTTTGATTGAGCTGAATGTCAATTTCACGATGTAATTAACTGTACCCCCTTTAGAAATCATTCAAAACTAGCACCTCCAACGCATTCAATTTCATTACGAACTAATTCCAAATCATAATAAACTTGTTATTTCACGATGTTACTAACTGTTGTATTCATTGCGAGTATGTGAAAAAAAATCCAGTGGTTTTTTTTTTGTTTTTTTTTTTATGTTTTTAAGGTGTAATTCTCTTGAATACAAATTGAACAACCAAGTTGAAAAACTCAATAGTTTTGCAAAGAAGAACCAAATTCTTGACAATGAAGTGATACGACTAAACAAACAAATAATGAGAGTTGAACAAAAATTACAAACGACCATAGAAGAAAAGGAAGAGGCTCAGAAAAGGTAGGCTCTACCTGCAAATGACATCGTGGAAATGAATTGCATCTCGACCAAAACCTTTCTTCGCTAAGTGCATTTAACATACTTACTATAACCATTCAGAATCGCTGCAGAATTTTTCGAAATGTGCCGAAATCTTTCGAGACGTTCCTAAATCTTTACAAAAATAGACATTGCCTTTAAATCGATTGCCCAATTTCATGTCACAAAGACTGGTTAGGGTTTTAAAAGGTCTGATTGGTACGTGAGGAACCGTAAGCAGAACGGTACATACAGTTAAAAACATCGTGAAATTGACATTCATCTCAATCAAAACCATTCTAAATCGCACAGAAAGCGCTCCAATCATTCATTCCAAACACTCACTCACTCAATCATTCAAAAACGATGAAACCTATTGAAAAATATAGAATCAAAAACTTAATTGAAAATAAATTTCGATAGAGAAAAACCGCGATTTCACTGACAAAATTCAACTTGTTAGCGTCGCATAGGTTCTTGAAGAAATAGAAAGCTTTGTATAGAACCTGAATGCATTTTTTATTAAAGGGAGGTAATCAATATCGCAAATTTTGTTCATCCTGAACAAAATTTCCGATATAAGATTACCTCGCATTAAATTCGCTCAAAACTCGCTCCACACACTCATTCATTTTCATTCCTAAATCATTCCAAAATCATTCACCTTGTCAATTTCATGATGTTGTTAACTGTATATTATTTTAAGTGTTTGTGTGGGGGTGTTATCGAAAATTTCACAAAATTGGACTTAATCAGTGATATTGTAGCTCCCCCTTTAATTTCATTAAAAACTTGCTCACCCTAATCATTCAGTTTCTTTTCACCATCTTTCTAAAATTATTCAACTTGTAAATTCAAGATGTAACAGACTGTAATTAACGTATGCGCAATGAAGGATCTTAATTGATAAGGATTGTTAATCTCATCGTGAAATTGACACTCATTCCGATCAAAACCATTCATAATTTCTTGGTCAGCGCCCAAATTATTAATTCCACACATTCACTCCAATCACTCAATAACATTCTAAAATTAATGAAAAAACGATTCGAAACCTTTAACAATTTTCCTCTTTTCAAAAAAAAAAAAAAAAAAAAAAAAAGAAAAAAAAAAATCGTTAAAAAATGTATGATCTTATTGGCTTGAGTTGATTTTAAGTAAGATATTCTCCGTCAAAAATCAGAAAAATCAGGATAGCGTTGCAATCTATATACTTACAAAACAACATACTAAAATGTTTTTTTTTTCTATTGCAAATGATTATCAAAACGTTTCAATTTTGGGGGCAAACAAGTTGTTCATTTTCGTTACAGTTAACAACATCGTGAAATTGACAAAGTGAATGATTTTTGAATGATTTAGGAATGAAATTGAATGAGCGTCAGGAGCGAGTTTTGAGTGAATTTAATGGGAGCTAATTCTATATCGTAAATTTTGTTCAGAATGAACAAAATTTGCGATATTAATTACCTCCCTTTAATAAAAATTGCATACAAGTTCTACACATAGCTTCCAATTTCTTTAAGAACCTATGAAGCGCTAACAATTTGAATTATGTCAGTGGAATCGGGATTTTTCTCTATCAAAATTTATTTTGAGTGGCGCTCGTGATTCTATTTTTTTCCATGGGTTTGGTCGTTTTTGAATGGTTTGAGTGAGTGTTTGTAATGTAAGATTGGAGCGCTGGGTGAGCAATTTAGAATGGTTTTGATTGAGATGAATGTCAATTTCACGATGTAACTAGCTGTACCCATGGATATGCTTTTGAGATATAAATGATGAATGTGGGATTTACAAAGTATTAAGCATTAATTTTGTTGGTTAATCGGTCTTTCGTATTTCAAGAGTATATCAATTCAAAAAGTGCATTTCTCGTATTTACAGACTGAGCGAGTTGATGTCCGCCCGTTTAAGAGACAACAACCCAAACATTGTTGACCTAAGCGACCAGTATAGGCCAAATAAACTAGCGGAGATGATGAATGAGTTATACGATAATCAGTGGACAAACCTGTTTTCATACATAGAAGATGAATGGAACGAAGACGGAGAGTTTTCAGAAAGAGACTGCACGCAGATGTTGCTTGACGTTGTTATGGTAGAAAGTTTTGGTCACTTAACTTTAAACATCTACGATTATAAGCATCGTGAAATTGACATTCATTCTAATCAAAATCTCTCTAAATCACTCAATAACTCAATAAGCGCTCCATTTATATATTCAGCACACTCACTCAAATCGATCAAAACGCTCCGAAATCATAACGAATTTCAGAATCGTTTATGACGACCAACTTTTAATTCAAATTGAACAATCAATCTTCGATTGTATTGGCTGGTGTTGATTTTCAAGTGATTGACTGGTCCACGAAGACACACAAACAGGAAAGTACGTATTTTTTCAAGGGCGGTAATAAGTATCGATAATTTTATTCATCTTGAACAAAGTCAGCGATATTTGATTACGTCCCTTTAATTTGACTCAAAACTCGTTTCACACACTCTTTGAATTCCATTTCAAATCCAATCATGTTCAATTGCACGATGTTTGTAACTGTAAATAATCAATAGTATTTGCCCTGGCACGGCGGAGCTTAGGTAAAGGATCGTTGCATTTAAGGTTAAGGTAAAGCAGCTTTTTTCTTAAAAAACTCACTTTCATTGACCTAAAGTCGGAGACCAATTGCCGTTTAACCCTTGACTGAAGTCAAAATATTGAAATGTAAACACGCCAAATTACGTCACGGCTACTGTAAGCCCCGCCCTGCCAGGTGAATAATAACGAACACTAAACGTTAAGTTTGTATTGTGAAAAGGACTGATGCACATACATGTTCAGCTAGTTACATCGTGAAATTGACATTCATCTCAATCAAAACCATTCTAAATCGCTCACACAGCGCTCCAATATTACATTACAAACACTCACTCAAACCATTCAAAAACGATCAAACCCATTGAAAAAAATAGAATCAACAGCGTCACTCGAAATAAATTTTGATAGAGAAAACTCGCGATTCAATTGACATAATTCAAATTGTTAGCGCCTCATAGGTTCTTAAAGAAATTGGAAGCTACATGTATGTGTAGAACTTGTATGCAATTTATATTAAAGGGAGGTAATTAATATCGCATATTTTGTTCATTCTGAACAAAATTTACGATATAGAATTACCTCCCATTAAATTCACTAAAAACTCGCTCCCCACGCTCATTCAATTTCATTCCTAAATCATTCCAAATTCATTCACCTTGTCAATTTCACGATGTTGTTAACTGTAACCATGTTTTCCTGTCGTTTTTTACATCAATCAATACCACCGATTCAACACTATTACTTTTCAACGACCAATCGCTCATCCAAGAAAGGCGTATTTCAAAACATTCTTCCGTGAGAAACGACTTTGAAAAATGATTTACATGTAGCATTCAAATTTACCAAAAAATTATTTATTCTATGTGTTACATGTCTCTTTCTCTGATCTGTATGTGATATCAATTTGTTTTGCAAACTGTTTCAGTTTGGAAGAATTTTTATATTTTTCATAATAAGTGTTAGAATAATTGAACTTGTTTTTTTTTTCGTTTTTTTTCTTTTAAAGAATAAGAATTATATAATGTCATGATGACTTAAGACATAACTAAGGATGAACTTGTCTTTGGTAATAAAATCATTCAATATCGTGATTTTTTTCTTGAGGGGGGAGGGAGGCGTTACCAAAGCTGGGGTAACCTGTCCCTGGGGACAAGTTACCCATTCCTGGGTAACCTGTCCCACCCAAAAAAATTGTATAAATGATCTATGCACAAATTAACCCAGATATTTTCAAGTTCTTCTCTCATGCTTCGGTCACATGTCTCTGAAACATGTAACTAAGACTTGTAGACCCAATGGAAGCATAAAAAGATTGTTAACCAGGATTATTAACTAAAGCTTACAAAACCTTTTTTTTATTTGAAAGTTACGTAATTTTACAGTAAAATCAATTTATGAGACAATTTTTTGTGAGTGTTTTATAGGGTGGGGACGCGTTACCCAAGCTGGGTAACCTCTGTCCCCAAGGACACGTTACCCAGGCCTGGGTAACTTGTCCTCCCACTTAAAAGGTTGTCAATAATGATCTGTGCACAAATTTACCAAAATATTTTCAATTTATAATTTCGGGGAATGGTTGTATTTAGTAACTTTGCATAACTAAAATGGAGCTGCTTTGACATATGTCACATAACGGCCACTATCGCGTGTTATGAACGCGCTCCGACAACAGTAAAATATGCTCTTGGTCGACAGCAATCGGGAACCCTCGGCGATTCTACGGAATAGACCTCAGGAATAATACGGACGCAGCCATGAAAGCGCGTCATTTCGCGCGTAGGTTTATATGACGTCACAAACATCAACGATCCCGCTAAGGATGACGTTGCATAAAATAAAATCAACGAATATGACGTCAAAAACATCAACGATCCCGCTGAGGATGACGTTGCATAAAATAAAATCAACGAAAGAATAAAAGTGGGCATATTATAATTTGATAACAAAACGCAGTGGTTTGCTGCGTTTTGTCATCAAATCATAGTATGCCAAAAAGATCTCAAAAGATGATCAGAGAGAATTAATAAAATGTGATTTTCTACAAGCGTATTAACCTAAGTACCACCAGGAGCCGAATTACCTAAAAAACGACCCAAAATTACTACACTTACGTCCGAGGCATTCGGAGCATCGCTCGGTCTCTTCCGTAAACTGAAAAGTACCGAGTACTTTTCAGTTTACGGAAAAGTCCGAGTGATGTTCCGAATGGGTCGACAGAGTCCTATTGTATATAGGAACTATATTCAATTCTAAGCACTCTCAAGTGTATTAGTTCAATTTGAAAATAACACGAATTTATTGATTATCCCTCTTACTTTAAAAAAAACTACTCCCAAATTCTCCGCGTTTTGATTTGATTGACAGGAAAAAAGATGACGATATTCAGCCCCATCCAAAATACCCTACTTGATACGCAAAATAAGGTCTATTCGGAAACCCGTACAAAACACCCTTTTGAAAAGAGCGTCGATCGTGAGAATGTAAACCAGATTTCAAATTTAAAAATGTATATAGGAAGTAAGCATGACCAATCTAGATTCTGAAAAAAAAGAGAAAGATAGAAAAAAAATAAACAAGTTCAACCCTAGTATTATCCATGATTAATGCCCTGGCAGGGCGGAGCCTAAGTAACGGGTCGCTGACCTTAAGGTTAAGGGAAATCAGCTTTTATCTTAAATGACCTACTTCTAAAGAAAGGTGACATAAATAACTTTAGACCTTAAATCGTAGATTGGTAACCAAATCCTCGTAACTTCAGCTTAACCAAGCTGAAGTTACGAGGCCTTGGTAACCAAACGATGAAATGTGTTCACTCTCTCAGAGCACGTGAATTCTTTAGGTTTTGGGATACAGTTATTTGCACGCGTTAACGATGATTATCAACTAAAATTTGAAAGAACCTAAACTATTGAAAAGTGAACTCGCCAAATTACGTCACGGTTAAGCCCCGCCCTGCCAGTTCATTAATTACGCAGAATATATCTGCGCAAAAAGCGTAGTATGACTCGGGTCAATACTTTTCACTTTTCCCCGTTTGCCTGTCTGGTAATCGTTTTCTTTTTTTCTATTAAAGGAGGCATACACGTTTTGCAGTCTAAAAATGGAGAGGGACTATAACTACACTATACATCAAATGTTTGGCCGAGAGGTTAGTGATTTTGTATTTTTAACGAAATAATTCTAGACAGATCCAATATCGCGTAAATCAAGACGCCCTTACAGGTCCAATGTCGCAGTAAATCAAGACGTCCTTTTAAAGTGTGTGGAAAAATGAATATAAAATGTCGCTGAGATAGCGACAGATCTGCCCTGCGTTGTGGATTTCAAAACGTTCGATAATTTACTCCGCTGTGCACGTAAGAACTCGTGCAAAGTGAGGTACAATGCAGTTAATAACATCGTGAGATTAACAATCATCTCAATCAAAACCATTCTAAATCGTTCACTCGGGGCCCCATTCACTTGTTCCAAACAATCACTCAAACCAATAAAAAACGCTCTAAAATTACTTAAAAGATAAATTCAACAAAAACATTAGAAATAGAAAAAGCTAGAAAAAAGAAGCGATTTTACTGCCATAATTGAAACTGTAAGCGTTTGATTGCTTCTTGGAGAAATTGGAAGCTATCTATAGAATTTGCATGTAAAGGCAGGTGTTATATATATCTAATTTTGATTGTTTGTTTGAATGGGTTTTACGCCGCTTTCAACAATTTTCGCAGTTATATCGCGGCGGCCGGAGCACCTAACAATGGATTCCTGGCATTTCTTTCACCCGTACTACCATTACACCCTTTCCTAGCCTCCGACTGCTATCTCACATAGGTTTACGATTATATCAACCCATTGGTGAGAGACAAACGTCGGAAAGGATATTTGCCGCCACCGGGGATCGAACCCACGACTTCCAGATTGAAAGTCTTATGCCTAACCAACTGCGCTATGGTGGCGGCATATCTAATTTTGAGAACACTGAACAAAATTAACGATATTGAACACTCTCACTTTAATTTCATTCAAAACTATTTCAATATTATTCATCTTGTATATTTCAAAAAATATCTTAGCTGTATCTTACGAATTCAATTACAGTTAGTAACATCGTGAAATTGACAAGGTGAATGATTATGGAATGATTTAGGAATGAAATCGAATGAGTGTGTGGAGCGAGTTTTGAGTGAATTTAATGGGAGGTAATCCAGTATTGCAAATTTTGTTCAGGATGAACAAAATTAGCAATATTGATTACCTCCCTTTAATAAAACATGTATACAAGTTCTATAGATAGCTCCCTATTTCTTTAAGAACCTTTTGGAAGCTTACAATTTCAATTAAGTAAGTTAAATCTCGATTTTTCCCCAGCTGTTTTTATTTTGAACGAAGTTGTTGTTATATGTTTTTCAGTGAGTTTGGAGCGTTTTTGAATGGTTTGAGTGAGTGTCTGGAATGAATGGATAGAGCGCTGAGTGAGCGATTTAGAATGGTTTTGATTGAGTTTGATGTCAATTTCACGATGTAATTAACTGTACGGTTCCATCTGGATTTTATTTTTTAAATCAAGACAACGTCGAAATTTAGGTGAATAAGAAACCGGTAACCAGGGGAGGGGTTGTATTTTCGATAAGCAAGGATTACTTATACCATGTCCATTGTTAATGATTTTTTCACTTACCTAAGGCCGGGCGTATGCTTCGACTTTCAAAAAAATCGTGAAATTGACATGTATCTCGATCAAAACCATTCTTAATCAATCACTCAGCGCCCAACGCATTCGCTCCAAGCACTCCAATCACTAAAAACACTTCTAAAATAGTATAATTCGCTTAGAAATCATTCAAATGGACAACTTTCATTTAGATTTTGTTATTGGAGACCACTCTCACCACTGTCCCTCATAGCTTCTTTGGTTTAAATACAATGTCTCACACCTGCGCCAGGGGAGATCTTCTTTGGCTCAGTGGTTAGCGCATTTGGAGTTGTAAACTATTTATTTCAATATTACTTGTCCGCGTGGGCTCGACCCTGGCTCACGTCGTTTGTTAGATGGGGGATCGTCCAAACATTGAGCCACTTATGTCGGTATTGTACCGACTGTGGTAGTGCATGCAGCAAATTACTGCCTATATAGGCTTATCGTCATCAATATATGATGACTCTTAGGGGGGAGTTGTTTATGGAGACCACTCTCACCACTGTCTCGCATAGTTTCTTTGGTTTAAATACAATGTCTGACACCTGCGCCAGGAAAGATAATATTGGCTCAGCGGTTAGCGCATTGGACTTGTAAACCATTCATTTCATTATAACTAATTCACGTGGGCTCGACACCGGCTCACGATCGCTATTTTAGGTTGCGGACAGTTTGTGTATAACAATTGATCTAACCAGTTTACGAATTTGTTGGATTTTGTGAGGTGTAATTTGTTAAGTAGTGATTTTTGAGCGTCTCATTTGTCCGCAAAGATATAATATATGGTAAATTCACGTTTTTGAGGGCGTAAACATTTGGAGAGACCCGAAAAATGGTTTAACGCCAGAGTGCGAAGGACGAGGGTGTTAAAGCATTTTGAGGGTTTCTGCAAATGTTAACGCCCGAAAAAGCGTGAATTGACGCTATTGTTGCATAAAAAAATAGATAAGAGTAAAATAATTTCATATGAACGATATAAAACCAGTTACAAACCTTCTTGTATGCCGTCATACATTACACTGTCCATCTTGTTTATACCGACGTTGCTGGGTAAATTTATGACGTCACACAGTTCAACGCGGAATTTAGGGCAACGTCTTTAGGTATGCTGTATAATAATGTTTGACAAGGAAACTGATAAAGTGTATAGGCCCAGACCAAGAATATTTAAATAATAAAGCCGGGCGTTAACGGCACGTGAGTTTACTGATTAATCCACGTTTTCTCTCGTAAAAGCCCGGATTTTGTTCGATAACGTATGCCTTTAACGACCCGAAAATATACGTTTTATGCAATAAAAACAGAAATTACGCAATCTTTATAAAAAGGCGGGTAAAATTCGTTAATTGGACGAAATTACCGATGTTGTTTTACCTCCCGTTTTAGTCTTTGTCCTACATTATTATCCAATCAGAAGGGTGGATTTTCAAATTTTTTGAAGGTTTATTTTCCATAAACTTTCCAGCCCAGGTTTATTTTGATCATTATTTCATTTAAACGTCGAGGTTTATTTGTGATTCCACGCATGCGTACAGACTAGAACTACCGCTTCATAAATATGCAATGACCACGTGATTAGTACACGTGAAAATCGTATAACTCGTGCACATGTCGTATAACGAATATCCTATGTAGATTTTATCTGGCATGGCATGGATTAACATGTCGAATCTCTTATGGAACGACGACTTTTCTACTTGCCTGTACATTTATTCAAGAAAAGTAACCCTAACTAATGGGATCTAATTGAACAGTGCAATATATCCTTTACTTATTTCTTAGCGTTAATTCCAATAAACTTCTAGTTTAATTACTTTTGGTCCCTTTCTAAATTTGGCAAAATCTCATTTCATGATCAGCTATAGATGAGGCGTTTTATAGTCCACCAAAATTAACAAAGACAATTAACTTAGTTGATGACACAAGAAAACGTCAGCGAATCGGGGTCATCCAAGGTTTGGTGGACTGTATAACATTTTTTTTCAACAGAATAGTATAATCTGCTTAGTTGTTTATGTCTTTAGATTGCCCTTCAAACATAAGTTCGTAAACAATTACTGGCTCATTTATTCAATAAAGGGACCTTTTATTATGTACGATAATACGATTCCGTTAAGTATTTTATTCTTTCAGAGAAACATGCTAAACTGAGTGAAAAGTATTAGATTTTCGTTCATCTATGTTGCCGGGTAAATAAAACCAAATTATACTTCATATTTATCTTCTGTAATTGCTCTTTATAAATACTCAATATTTGCGTGCATACTTCAACAACTCCATATTTGGAAAGAGTGGGGCGTTTACTTGTAATAAATGTATCCGTCTTATTCCGTTTAAATCGTGCAATGTGATGCCAATAATATAAAAGGCGGGAAAAAGACTAAGTCAGTTAAACGCTAATAATTGAAAATTAAACGATTTAAACAGCCTCAGTCGGTCGCTACGCTCCCTCCTTTCGGCTGTTTAAATCGTTTAATTTTCAATTATTAGCGTTTAACTAATACATAGTCATTCAAAACTCTCTCCTCTCGCTCAATCCATTCTTTCCAAAAGCATACCTAAATCGTTCATACTGTCAATTTCTTGATGTTCCTATCTGTACTTGATGTACATGCATAATCCGTCCATACACATCCTTTAGTCTGTCCACCATTTTGTCCGCTACACTGCATGCGATGTAGAGTTTTCCATTTTTTTTTTTTGCAATTTGAAACCTTGTCATGGACGAAGAGACTTGATATAAAAATTTAGTTAGTTCTTGTATTTCCTGTAGTTGTTGTTCACGACATATTCCAAGCTTTAACAGACGATAGAGATTTAAGATCAAAAAGTACAGATAAGCAGTCGGATCTTGGCTAATCGGACTGCTTTTTGGTTAAAATAATTGTGAGATACAAAATTAAATATGGTTGGTTTGGACATAATTCGACAAAAACTTCAAATTCATATGGATAAGGATGAAAGGTGAAAGTACAAAGCGCTTTATAATATGACTCACGTCGTGGGAGTGAGATACAATTAATAACTTACTATCTTTGATTAATGGATTCCTATTTCATTAATTCATCTCAAAAACTCGACAAAGCCTCGTTTCATCTTTTTATAGATGACATGTTCAATATATTCGGTATTCCATATCCACTTATCTCATATATACTTTAGTCATTTGATATTTTTTTACAGATTACAGAACTCGATCCCGAATTACTTAAAATAATCAAGGACAATAGAAAAAGGCACGCATTATATACTTTAGTGCAAGTTCAAAAGGTATTTCTTATTATTGGTACATGTAATATTTAATCTCGAAAAATGTGTGCTTAAAGTCATGTAAAGTTGAGATAATGTTTAAAGTTTCATAACTCCGGGGAAACGTGCTTTTCGTTTCGTATAACTTTATTCATCAATAAGTGAAAAAGGGTTAACATTTTGATCGTTCTTAATAAATTTTCGAGAAACTACTTTACAGTTAAAATTTCATGAAATTGACCAGACGAAAGCTTATGAAATGCTTTCGGAATTAATTGGAATGAGGGAGAGTGGCGAGTTTTGTGTGTAATTAAAGGAATGTAATGAAATATCGTTTTTCCGTCCATTTGGACGATATTAGTGTTATTTTATTACCTCCCTTTATTCAAGTTAGCTTCATTTTATGTTTGCGTGTCTTTACTGGCGATTCAGGCGCATTTAAACACAAATACAATAAAATCGTGGAAAGATTTGAATGAAAAGTCGACCAATTTGAACGATTTTGAAGCGTGTGTCAATATTTTGTTTCGGCGAATCAAAACCATCCTTTTAGAAAACACGAAACTGAACAGTAAAATCCTCGTCATTTACATTTTAAACTTATATGGTAACTTGACGATTTTATTTACGATGTTTAAACAAATATCAACTTTATTCATGTACAAAAATTACATGCATGTTCACAAAATTGAAAACCGTTTAGCAGACCAGGGCCAGATGTTATAAAATTTTAATCATTCTGAATTCAAAACTTTCTCAAATTTCAATTTGAAATTAAAGCTGAAATTCTGTTTTAATATTCATTTTAACGTATTAACATAAAAGATAGCGTAAATAAGTTGTTATAAATAACAACTTATTAATCTTATCTTTTATTTTCATACATTTATTTAAATTTTGATTTTGAGAAAATTCTAAGTTGATCCTGAAAAAACTTTAAATACCTTGGGCCCTTAAATACTGTTTTAAGTGAGATATAGAGGAACAATATTGAAAGTTAGGGTTCATTTAAAGTGTTTGAGACCCAAATTTAATGGCACTTCATTTGCCAAGAAAATCATCTATCAAAATGAAGCTATTTATGAGCACAAACATTTAAGCAACATATAGCGGTATAGCCAAAATATTTTGGAAAAGGGTACATAGCAAGCAACTGCATGACGATTGGATAAAATTGGCACATATTATAACACAAGCAGTGGAAAGTACTCTCCAGGTACCGCTACATCTGTTAGTATAAAACTCAGACCCCAAACGTATTTATGAAAGCAATTTATTTTGACTTATTGTATAAACACATATGTCAATATAATTTTGTCAACATGTAGATCTATGTTAGGTATGGTGTGTTATCACAACATAAATGGACATTAATAGTTTATATACCTGTATGGTTGTTTAGCAATATATCGATTCCTATTTCACAAAATGATAAATATATCGTTCTTTGAAATAAATCCAAGAATACATGTTACAATATTATGGTGTGATGTTGAACCATGCCCAACATCTATTTTAAAAACAAACCAAACAGATTTGACATGTATGTTTACAAAATAAATGGAAAATCATTGTTTCAAAAAGGCCTTTTGAGACTGAGTTTTATATCCAAGTTTGTAGTAGTACCCAGTTGGTACCTTTGTCTATATTCTGTTCAGATTTAGGCAAATTTAATCCAGCCGTAATGATTCTGTTGGTTTTGAACAAAATGTTTCTTTTCAATAATTGTTTGGCTATTCTGACACATGTATGAGATGGGGGCTCTAATGTTGTGCAACTGCTTGTATAAGATATAAACTGAATAAAATGCAAAACAAATTAGCCATACTGGATTACCTTCCTCTAATTTCACTGAAAACTTTCTCCCACTCATTCCATTTATTCGAAAACTGTTCCAAAGCAATTAACGGTGTCTGTCATCTTAAATTTGATTGACTTGAAACTTGGCAAGAATGTTCCTCTCATAATTACGGATTGCAGTGAGTAGAAATCGTAACTTTTACCTCGCTTATATTTTTAGTGATTTCCCTTTGTTATCTGTCTTACTTGGAGATCAAGCAGTGAAAACGACGTATTTTTTGACAATTTTCCACTTTGTTAATTATTATTTTCAGGATTTTATCCCTATATTGAAAAAAATACGGACAACCAAGCCTCATTTTTGAGAAGGCGAGCAACTCCGACGAGATCAATGAATATGTACAAGAGTGTATAAAGCTCTGCTGGCTGATGGTTCTCCAAGATCCCCCTGTATACCTCGTCTGCGAGGGATGGAAAAGTAAACCAGTTGTTGATAAGGTTGATGATTCTACGGAGGAGGAGAATGATGGTGGTGATAATGCTGTTGATGATGATATTGATGACAATGATAATTTTGATGATGGCGATGGCGAATCAAAGGTGATGGGCTCCGAAACACATATATCAAACCATGAATCAGAGGCTGGTCAAACCAATACTCCAAATTTAAAAAATACATCTTCTACCCCGGAACACAATTCAACAAGACGGAAAGATAATTTAGGTTCGTTAAATGTTGTCGGAACTGAGTCAAACTTTACTGAAGAAGAAAATGGTATCTTATCAGAGCAGAGCGGACAAAGAAATACAGATTATGAATATCCTATCAACGACAATCACGTTGAATCACAATCATGCAATCGGGAAGGGGTCATTTGTCAAGAAGAAGATTGTAAGGTTAACAAACTTCGAGATGACATCATTTCTTCTGTCAAAGAATCTAACAAAACTAACAAACAAAAGTCTTTAATTGCATTGAATTCATTGAACGAATCCGCTCAAGCCATAATCGAAGACAAAAATAAAGACAATTCAGATGAGGAAGGGACTGACAAAGTCACAGCTATTGTCGGCTACAACACAAGTGAATTTAAAACAGATTTGAAAAGTGGAACTAACCCCGATGGTTTAAATCTTGATGTATACATGGAATGCAGGTTACAGGTCAAGAAAACGCCACACCGAAGACAAAAGTTCGGAACCTAACTCCAGAGCCAAAGCCAAAAGAACCTTTTTCAAAGGACCTTTATAGGGAATATACAAAACGCGGACCCTATATAGACTACATAGTATGGCCTGTGATGTTTCTACATAAAGATGGTCCTCTGTTAAATAAAGGTGTTGCACAGGGATGCAAATAATGCTGCTAATACGAATTCCCAAAATAAGAAGATTATTGTGGTTTACATCGAGATGAATATCAATTTTACGATGTTGTTAACCGTAAAAGTAAATAACTTTAATTATAGATCTTTAATGACTTCACCTAATTTATTCCATTTAAAGTCAAATGCATCACTAGAATAACCGATATGTCTTCTTAAGAGACAGAGTCATTATCCACACCAATCCAATTTTTTTTTCATCTATGTATTTAATTTAGAAAAGATTCACAAACAATTGAATTGTCACTAGGTCATACTCCGCGCAAAGCGAAATTCATGTATCATCTATGGATTCGATTCAAAGTTTTTCAATGGGGCCAATTTCAGAGCCAAAATACTAGAAAATCTATTTGACTCGAGTAATTAGTGTATTATTTTGGTAAAATTGTTAAGGTATTCAAAGCTAATTTGATCTCAGGCTATGGTTTATTTAAACTGTTTTGGGTCGAAATTCAATGCGATATTTTGGACTATACTTTAAAAAACTCTGATATTTACGTTTTTATATACTTAGTTCCAAAAGAAAGTGTGCACTTTTGAATTTTGAATATTTCTGAAGTTATATATCTTCATGAAACGTCGTATGACTACCCGAAAGAGTATGTGCAAACGATATTTAAAAACAAAAATCGCGCGATGAGCAAAATTGTTCTGCTAAATTGAAACATTTGATTTTGCATGTTTTGCATGTGCATCACGCGTTAGACGAATAATTAGTCTGAAAATGCATTCAGTTGAATCTTTGAGGCTTTCCTAAGCATAAAATCACAACTTCAATACAATTGTGCATGGTGCTACAGCGTTGTTTGACTACCAATAACCGTTGTTGAACGAAATCGAACCTTGGCAGATTTAGAACGTCATAAAATTCCATTGAGCACTCATGTTCCAATAGAAATCGGGGTCATCATTTTACAAGGCATTTTATTAACAAATCGAGAGGTTAAAGAAAGCAATAGCCCCATTCAACGACAAGCTACTGGCCTAGTAACGTAGTAATGTATAACGTTGACGTACACGTAACGTGTATGGAAATGGCTTGGAATGGCTTCTTAAACTCTGTAATGCAACATCAACACATAGCTCTTACCAAAGAAAGCGAGTAGGGATGTCAAATCCAAACAATCTAAGTTCTGCCATCGTGTATGCAGCATGCGATACTTTTTCCAAATCTGACTTGACTTTAAATTTCAAAAGGTCTTGCCTAAAGTATGGTATCAAATTTACCCCATAATTTTCCCCCAAATTGTTAAAATCAAGAGAAATGCAAAAGGCGAAAGTGCACACTTTCTTATGGAACTCAGTATATTAACCTTCTATGTATATATTGTTACATTTAGGGTTTTCTACGTTTTTTAAATATACATGTTGACATTTTTGAATATCATAAGAAGCAAATGATCTCGATAAGACCAAAACGAACTTGAGAAAGATATCACATCTTGAATTTGTATCACTTAGCAATAAATTTTGCTGATATCATTTTTGTTTTAGAAAACAGTTGACTAATGTAAAACAACAGAAGTCATAAGGTCGATAAAAGGCCAACACGTCTTCGCTACATTGTGATTGACGACTTTATAAAACGAGCAAAGACTCACCAGGTATATCATAACATAATGTTACCACAATTCTATACATGTACAAAACAATGATAACATTTACTATTATTAATATTGCATTGTTTGCAGGATATCCCTACTCAAACAAAAAAAGAGAGAAATGCCTAGATAATATGTAACAGAAGAACATACACGTATAGTTAACTTATATTTTATCATTTCTTACGAGAAAATGTGTAATAGGGATATTTGATAAATTCAATCAATAAACGTTTACCTGCTCTGGGTTCAGGATGACAAAACAGTATAAACTGTTAGTACATTTTACCCCGCTTTGCACGCAAGTTCGCTTGCGAAGTTAGGTAAAGTTTATATACAGTTTGCACGTCATGTCATCCTGAGTTTATAGCTGTTAGACATAAGATTCGCATTTTTTGAATAGTTAACCAGTTATGATGATATCATTTTATATGTATTCTTAACTCCAAAAGAAACGTGAACAAACTATGAATTGAAATAATTATAAACTTTTATACGAATTTTAACTTTCTTTGCTACTTTTGGTAGAACAAAAATATATCTGCATTTATGATATGAAATAAAGATGCTACCCAAGACTGTTGATAAACTGATACGCCTCGCTCGACACCATTATCAAAAACAAAAAACAAAAAAACAAGAGCACCGCCTACGGGTGCCTACGCGCGGCTGTCGAGTGCTGGATGGTGGGAAAAAACTAAGTCGAAAAGGGGCATAATTTACACAAAATGCATCTAGAGTTATCCCCCTTGATAGTATAGGCTGCTCTTTTGATGGTGAACAAGTGTGCCAAGTTTCAAGTGAATGCCTTCAGTAGAACCAGAGATATCACAAAATGTCAAAGTTTTCGCATGACGACGACGACAACGACGACGACACGGAAAATATAACAATACCTCGGGTAAGAGCCGATCTAAAAAAATTCACATTTGTGAAAATGGAAACGAGTACCCATTTCACAAGAGAGGATTACCGAAATGCTCACGTATTAAATCGGTTTTAAAAAGCTGTTCATTTTGTCTGAAAGATCTATCGTAACCCACGCATATTGCATGGTTGGAGAGTGTTTGGGGTAAGCATCCATCCTGTGATTATGATGAAAACTCGCCTGAAAGAGGATAAATATAGGAAATTAATGGTTAAGGTCGATTGACGTATATGTATCAATTTTTTCCTATATCTAAGTAATATGATTAAACTCTGGAGTTTGTTAGAACGCATCAGACCGTCTTATCATGTATATATTCCAGGAATATGGCGAGTTATTATTTTCTATTGTAGAATCCCACTATTATCGATATATCTTTCTATTTTTTGTTGAATTCATTCATAATTAATTCATGTGGTTAACTGCTTTTGCCAAATACAGTGCAGACTGCATTCATTGATCATCCATATCGATGACTCAGCGTGAAACAGTTGTAACTCCCTATATGTTTATAGGGAGTTACATCCGTTTCGCGCTGAGCCATATTAATATTTGACAAACAGACTTGATGCAGCAAACTGAATGCCGTATCACAAAAGCGACTATAAGGGAAGGTGGAGTTATCATTTTAGATTCGGCAAATTAGCTATGTGCAAAAAGGTCGACCTAAATCAGTATGCGCAATTGGCGCAGTCTGACAAGTAATGTCAGACTGACATTTTACGTACTTCCAAGATGGTCCTGTCAGATTTCGTAAAACGATGATCATGAAAAGGACTACGACGTCTAGGCTATATCTATACCTTGTGTTTTTTTCCCGAGGTAAGAGTATTGTCTTATACCCATAGATCGACAGCTTTGAATTCGGTAGTTTCTTGTAGAGCTCTTCTTTCAATTTCGTTCATATCTTGGTATATTTGGACTCATCGGGTGCATCCCATTTTGCATCAAACAAGAAATAGAAATAACCCTTCTTCTCTGAAATAAGAAGGCGTGTCATATCAGCAAATAAGGTGCCTCTACCAAGTTTGGCATAATTTCGAAAATAAAAACATCTTTCAACAACATTCTTCTCTGAAACTAGCCTCACATCTACATGTAAGGTAAAGTAAAAAAAAAATCCCAACTTTGATATCTGTTACATAATTTGTGTTACAAATCAAGGTGATTCTGTTTAAAGTTATACAGTTAATAACATAGTGAAACTGGTGATCATTTCGATAAAAGTCATTCTTAATCATCTACTTAGCGCTCCATTCATTCCAAAACTCCCTCAAATCGATCAAAAACGCTCCGAAATCGTTCAAGACACTTCGAAATCGTTCGAAAGGATAGACATTTCATTTAAACGAATACAATCTGCCCATGATTATTTTTGCTGTTGAGGGTTTTAAAGCACCTGATTGGCCCTCGGTGACGAACAAACTTAGAAGAACTCACATTTTTATTAGGGGGGAGGGGGGTGATTATCTCGCTAATTATGTCCAATTCGTTCGAAATCAGTGATATTGAATTACAATTTACATCATCATGAATTTGACAATCGTCTCAATCAAAACCATTCCAAATCACTCGCTCAGATTTACTTTCATTCATTCAAAAGACTCACTCAAACCATTAAAAATGCCCCAAACCCACTGAAAAAGATAGAATCAACAACGTCATTCAAAATTTAAAAAAAAAAAAAAAAAAAAAAAAAACTAAAGAAAAAAATGCGATTTTACTTACATTATTCAACCGTTCGCGTCTGATAGGTTCTTGAAGAAATAGGAATCTATTTATAGAACTTAAAGGCATATATATTTTCATTTTTTGTATTGTATTGTATTGTATTGTACCACACACTCATTCAATTTCATTCCAAAATCATTCAAAAATCATACACCATGTCAATTTTACAATTTTGTTAGCTGTATCTCTCTTAAATTTGATTCAATCCTCGCTTCACACATTCATCAAATATCCTTAAAAAAACATTCAGAACACAATGAACTTGTCAATTTCACGATGTTGTTAACTGAACTTGCGTTGCCTTATAGGTCAAGTTGATTCTGGCGAGAGTGATAGTCTTTGTGTTTTTGAATTGCGTATATCATCTTACGCCTTACTGACTCTGAGTTCGATTAAGATTATTTAAAAAAATAATATTTATTTATCAGCTTAGAATACTGTAACAAATACTGCAGCGCGAACATGAATAATCATTCATTCTCCGAAACACTGCACAATTACTGAAATACTATGTCCCTTACTCATAAATTACCCGTTATAAGGCTCAATGTTTCTGTTTTTTGCTCCAAACTTTGTAATGAAAGTCATGCCTGTCTGACAAACACTTTACAAGATAAGGAAGTACACTTTTTTCTTAAATTCGATATTTTTTGTAGCTTGAAAGTCAACAATTTTCCTTGTCCCCGCCAAAAGACATTTCGAACCCGATTGAATTTTTTATTTATTTTAATAACATTCTATCATAAAGATATATTCCCTTGGTTAGTTCATTGCTTCACACGGATGCGTGCAAATATATTTTTGGTAAAAAGATAATTTTGATGTCCCGATTTTCGGCGTACGATACATAACGCTTCTTCTATGGACAGTAAATTACTTGAGTATTCTTTCTGTAAGTCTAAAATACTAAATATTTGAAGGATAAATATCAAATTAAACCAGCAACAAACCAAAATAAATACAAGCTCTGATAATTCAGAAAAAAATTAACCAGATTTTGAAAATTGGAAAACCCTGTTTTAGTTCATAAGATACGTTACAGCTTTAATGAGCTTTTATGTCCCATGTTCCTTTGTTCTTCATAAGATTAATGTGTAAAGAGATTCTACAATACCTGAAGATTAAATCGATTGTAGCGCAATACACGAGCAAATGGAATTTATGATGAATAGATGTAAAATATTTTCTGTTAATAAGATCCGTTCAAATAAGATACATAACATTCGATTAAACCAACGCAATTTTGAAAGAATGAATCAAATTTGACCTTCCGCATGCGCAGTTTATCAAAAGTCTATTTCCACCGGAAACACGATGTATCGACTTTATTAGCTTCGAAGAGGGAACGCTTTGAAATTTACTAATACACATTTGATCCAGATTTAAAGGTAAATATTGTTTTTGATTATGCGAGTTATATTGCCCAATTGCCAAAATAATGTTAGCCAAACATATGGTTTGTCATTTTGAGAGGTTCTTGGCTTAAAACAGTGAGAAGATCTAAAGTGAATTATGCTCTTTTTGAATATAACGTATGTGGCAACCTCAAATGTAATACGACGCTAAATGTAATAAACTTTTTTATTACATTTGGTGTTGTTACATTTAGCGTCGGGGTCAACGCCAAATGTAATAACACCAAATGTAATAAAATTGTTTTCCTCCATCATCGTATCAAACTAACCAAATACAAGTGGAAGTTTAGTTTGGGTGTATTACGAATGGCAGTAGGGGCATGACGATATATTTTTTTCGATGAATTTGCATATGAATTGTGACAATGTTTCTGTGTGATTTCTTCAATGCCCAATACCTAGATAATGAAATCAAATATAATAACGCCAAATGTAATAAAATTATTTTCCTCCATCATCGTATCAAACTAACTTAGTACAAGTGTAGGTTAAATTTGGAAATATTTTGAATGGCAGTGGGGGCATGATGATGTATATATTTTTTTTCGATGAATGTGCATATGAATTCTGACAATGTTTCTGTTTGATTTCTTCAATCCCCAATACCTTCATAATGAAATCAAACTTTATTACATTTGGCGTTGTTACATTTAGCGTCGGGGTCAACGCCAAATGTAATAACGCCAAAGGTAATAAAATTATTTTCCTCCATCATCGTATCAACTAACTTAGTACAAGTGTAGGTTTAATTTGGAAATATTTTGAATGGCAGTGGGGGCATGGTGATGTATATATTTTTTTTCGATGAATTTGCATATGAATTCTGACACTGTTTCTGTTTGATTTCTTCAATCCCCAATACCCTTATAATGAAATCAAACTTTATTACATTTGGCGTTGTTACATTTAGCGTCGGGGTCAACGCCAAATGTAATAACGCCAAATGTAATAAAATTATTTTCCTCCATCATCGTATCAAACTAACCAAATACAAGTGGAAGTTTAGTTTGGAAATATTACGAATGGCAGTGGGGGCATGAGGATATATTTTTTTCGATGAATTTGCATATGAATTGTGACAATGTTTCTGTGTGATTTCTTCAATGCCCAATACCTAGATAATGAAATCAAATTTTGTTACATTTGGCGTTGTTACATATAGCGTCGGGGTCAACGCCAAATATAATAACGCCAAATGTAATAAAATTATTTACCTCCATCATCGTATCAAACTAACTTAGTACAAGTGTAGGTTAAATTTGGAAATATTTTGAATGGCAGTGGGGGCATGATGATGTATATATTTTTTTTCGATGAATGTGCATATGAATTCTGACAATGTTTCTGTTTGATTTCTTCAATCCCCAATACCTTCATAATGAAATCAAACTTTATTACATTTGGCGTTGTTACATTTAGCGTCGGGGTCAACGCCAAATGTAATAACGCCAAATGTAATAAAATTATTTTCCTCCATCATCGTATCAAACTAACCAAATACACGTGGAAGTTTAGTTTGGAAATATTACGAATGGCAGTGGGGGCATGATGATGTATATATTTTTTTTCGATGAATGTGCATATGAATTCTGACAATGTTTCTGTGTGATTTCTTCAATGCCCAATACCTAGATAATGAAATCAAATTTTATTACATTTGGCGTTGTTACATTTAGCGTCGGGGTCAACGCCAAATATAATAACGCCAAATGTAATAAAATTATTTTCCTCCATCATCGTATCAAACTAACCAAATACACGTGGAAGTTTAGTTTTGGAAATATTACGAATGGCAGTGGGGGCATGATGATGTATATATTTTTTTTCGATGAATGTGCTTATGAATTCTGACAATGTTTTTGTTTGATTTCTTCAATCCCCAATACCCTTATAATGAAATCAAATTTTATTACATTTGGCGTTGTTACATTTAGCGTCGGGGTCAACGCCAAATGTAATAACGCCAAATGTAATAAAATTATTTTCCTCCATCATCGTATCAAACTAACTTAGTACAAGTGAAGGTTTAATTTGGAAATATTTTGAATGGCAGTGGGGGCATGGTGATGTATATAATTTTTTTCGATGAATTTGCATATGAATTCTGACAATGTTTCTGCTTGATTTCTTCAATCCCCAATACCCTTATAATGAAATCAAACTTTATTACATTTGGCGTTGTTACATTTAGCGTCGGGGTCAACGCCAAATGTAATAACGCCAAATGTAATAAAATTATTTTCCTCCATCATCGTATCAAACTAACCAAATACAAGTGGAAGTTTAATGTGGAAATATTTCGAATGGCAATGGGGGCATGAGGATATTTTTTTTTCGATGAATTTGCATATGAATTTCAAACGAGTTTTCGCTTTGTAGTTACGACATTATCGAACGTAACCCACGATTTCAATTCAATTTCAATTTATTTGATTTTATGTTTGATTGTTGTGGCGGCTCAGATTTTGAACATGAATTATACTTAATCTTGACCAAGCCAATTATCAAATGAATCGTTGTAATTGGCGGCATTGTGATATATGTTATTTTCGTCAATGTTTTTATTTAGGCATATATCATCATAGATGCCACTCAAATTTAGCTCAATGAAAAGATATTTTCAGACTATTTTCATAGAAAAAATGGCATAACGAATAAAATAGTTTTGATGTATAATTCCATATTCAAGTAAAATTTATTTAAACGACTCAATTTCGATAACCGCGTGGCCGATATGCCGAGTTTACGTCCCGAGATAATGGCTTTGGAAAACATTGTGGAAAAGGAAGAAATTGCTTGTGACAAGCAATTTCTTCATTTCCCACAATATTTTCTATCCCAAAAGACCAAAAATTTACAATTGTCGTCTGCAATATCTTTGAATTTGGACAACCCTAAAATTTTGCTGTCTGCTAATGGGTTAAAGCACCATTGCTTGATTATTTGTGTAAAAATGTCTACTTATGACAGCTTTTACATAGCCCCCAAAAATTAGACATTACATTTTTTTAATGAAAATTGTGTATGTTTTATCGACAAAATCAATTTTGTGACAAACATAACCTTTTTGAAGAATAAAAAGGGCTATATGTATCCATTAAAGCTACACATGTGAAATTAACGTTAAATCTGACATCATCACTAAGTCATCTTTTATCTGACGAACCAATGCTGAAAATCTATTCCAATGCTTGCCTTCTTTCAATCAATTTTGGACGTTTTAAACGCATACAGGCCTACACCCAATTGTTGGTTTTTTGAGCATTTGCTCAGTCATAGCCTGCCCATAATTATACAATAACCAAATGTTACGTCATTTATCTGTATATCTTTAAATGATAATTTTTTGTTAAAAAGTTGTTGGTAGCATTTGACCGTTGTTTAACGTTTATTTGACACTTTTTGGGAAAATGGTAAGAAACCAGATGTAACGTGCATTAGTGACCAAAGTCTTACACAGAATCCTTAATATAGGCTTCTCTCACTCAAATTCATCAAATAATCTGTACCGTTTACTTTCTTACCCACAATTCCTAAAGAAACAGTATTTTTCAAATGAAATTACTGGAATTCAAATACTGCTTAATGATCAGAATTTTCTCTTTGACCCCTAACAAGTCTAGATTGACGACCTTTGAAATCGTTGAGATTTGTCCAAACTTGCTTGATTTTTGCCTAGATAAAAGACAATGGCATTATTGGGACAAAACGAGAAAATATTCGCCAAACAAAGTTTTACTGACTAAACTTTTTCATACTTTATACTGTTTTAACAATTTGAAAAATATTAAAGATATGTTTAAGGTGACATTGTCTCTTTAACTCTTTGCCCAAATTCATGTACTTCATTGTACTTCGGTACAATCCTGGCTTTTCTGCGTTGTATACTTACCAGTTTCTCACTTTTCAGTGTAGATCGGCCTACTTCGGGATGTAAACTCGGCTTATCGGCCAGACAGTTATGGATATTGAGTCGTTTAATCCTTTACCAAACAAGACCTGGTTTGGACGTCCCTAAGAGACATGGCTTGGGAAAACATTGAGGCAAAAGAAGAAAGTGTTTGTGACCAGTACTTTCTCATTTTGCCTCAATATTTTCTGGGCTATAAGACACATATTTTCTCCTTTTGATATTATCTATTTTGTCGTCTGCAACTCCTTTCATATTGAACCACCCTAAAATGTTGCCGTTTGAGAAATGGTTAATCAAAATGTAATTGAAAAGGGGAATTACATGTAAATAAAACACATCAATACTATTTTAATCGTTTTGTACTATTTCTGAACATAGCGTCTTATAATATTTAAGGTGTTTTCACTGAGCTAAGATGAATAACAATAATAGAAGTAAATGATACATATCATAATGCCCTAAAACTTTTTATGCCCCCGTATCAAAAGATCGGGGGCATATTGTTTTACTCGTGTCCGCCCGTCTGTCTGTCTGTCCGATGTTAAGTTTTTGCGTTAAGGTTTTGCGTTAAGTTGCTGTGTTAAGTAAAATGGCCATTTCGGGGGCATTTGTGTTTCACGAACACATCTTGTTCTAATTAATCTTAGACTTTTAAATAGTCATTTCAATATGGTATAGATCTTGTAAGTGCAATGGCCATATCGCGAAGCTTGAGCACCTTACCATGGATTCATGTCTTTCTCTGACCAGTACTACCACAACATCCAAACCGAGCCTCCAGATGCTCGCACATATAGGTTAACCAAAATCAAACCCATTGTTGAGATACACATTTCTGAAAGAATATTCGCCGCGACCGGGGATCGAGCCCGAAATTCCATAATCGTTTCATTCATAATGATTTCTAAAGGCGTTGACAACAACGGCATATGTTATTTACGCATAAGAAAAAAACGATTTTATTTCTCTGTCAATCAGTTAATTTGATAAGATGATCAAGGAAAATTATTTCATTTCATTAGGCGTTGACACCGCCGTCAGATGTAACAAAGCCCGATATAATAAACTGTGATTTCATTATTTAAGTATTCGGAGTTAAGGAAATCAAGATAGAAACATTGTCAGAATTCATATGCAAATTCATCGAAAAAATGAAATAAATCCTCATGCCCCCGACTGCCATTCGTAATGTTTCCAAATCAAATATAACAACGCCAAATGTAGTAAAGTTTGATTTCATTATGAAGGTATTAGGGATTGAAGAAATCATACAGAAACATTGTCAGAATTCATATGCACATTCACCAAAAAAAATTATATATATATATATACATCATCATGCCCCCACTGCCATTCAAAATATTTCCAAATTAAACCTACACTTGTACTAAGTTAGTTTGGTACGATGATGGAGGAAAATAATTTTATTACATTTGGCGTTATTACATTTGGCGTTGATCCCGACGCTAAATGTAACAACGCCAAATGTAATAAAGTTTGATTTCATTATAAGGGTATTGGGGATTGAAGAAATCAAACAGAAACAGTGTCAGTATTCATATGCACATTCATCGAAAAAAAATATATACATCATCATGCCCCCACTGCCATTCAAAATATTTCCAATGTAAAACCTACACTTGTACTAAGTTAGTTTGATACGATGATGGTGGAAAATAATTTTATTACATTTGGCGTTATTACATTTGGCGTTGACCCCGACGCTAAATGTAACAACGCCAAATGTAATAAAGTTTGATTTCATTAAAAGGGTATTGGGGATTGAAGAAATCAAGCAGAAACATTGTCAGAATTCATATGCACATTCATCGAAAAAAATATATACATCATCATGCCCCCACTGCCATTCAAAATATTTCCAAATTAAACCTTCACTTGTACTAAGTTAGTTTGATACGACGATGGAGGAAAATAATTTTATGACATTTGGCGTTAATACATTTGGCGTTGACCCCGACGCTAAATGTAACAACGCCAAATGAAATAAAATTTGATTTCATTATCTGGGTATTGGGCATTGAAGAAATGACACAGAAACATTGTCACAATCCATATGCAAATTCATCGAAAAAAATATATCCTCATGCCCCCACTGCCATTCGTAATATTTCCAAACTAAACTTGCACTTGTAATTGGTTAGTTTGATACGATGATGGAGGAAAATAATTTTATTACATTTTGCGTTATTACATTTGGCGTTATTACATTTGGCGCTGACCCCGACGCTAAATGTAACAACGCCAAATGTAATAAAGTTTGATTTCATTATAAGGGTATTGGGGATTGAAGAAATCAAGCAGAAACATTGTCAAAATTCATATGCACATTCATCGAAAAAAAAAAACATATATACATCATCATGCCCCCACTGCCATTCAAAATATTTCCAAATTAAACCTACACTTGTACTTAGTTAGTTTGATACGATGATTGGAGGAAAATAATTTTATTACATTTGGCGTTATTACATTTGGCGTTGACCCCGACGCTAAATGTAACAACGCCAAATGTAATAAAGTTTGATTTCATTATAAGGGTATTTGGGATTGAAGAAATCAAGCAGAAACATTGTCAGAATTCATATGCAAATTCATCGAAAAAAATTATATACATCACCATGCCCCCACTGCCATTCAAAATATTTCCAAATTAAACCTACACTTGTACTAAGTTAGTTTGATACGATGATGGAGGAAAATAATTTTATTACATTTGGCGTTATTACATTTGGCGTTGACCCCGACGCTAAATGTAACAACGCCAAATGTAATAAAATTTGATTTCATTATCTAGGTATTGGGCATTGAAGAAATCACACAGAAACATTGTCAGAATTCATATGCAAATTCATCGAAAAAAAAACCATATATACATCATTATGCCCATTCAAAATATTTTCAAATTAAACCTACACTTGTACTAAGTTAGTTTGATACGATGATGGAGGAAAATAATTTTATTACATTTGGCGTTATTACATTTGGCGTTGACCCCGACGCTAAATGTAACAACGCCAAATGTAATAAAATTTGATTTCATTATAAGGGTATTGGGCATTAAAGAAATGACACAGAAACATTGTCACAATTCATATGCAAATTCATCGAAAAAAAATATCCTCATGTCCCCACTGCCATTCGTAATATTTCCAAACTAAACTTCCACTTGTATTTGGTTAGTTTGATACGATGATGGAGGAAAATAATTTTATTACATTTGGCGTTATTACATTTGGCGTTGACCCCGACGCTAAATGTAACAACGCCAAATGTAATAAAGTTTGATTTCATTATAAGGGTATTGGGGATTGAAGAAATCAAGCAGAAACATTGTCAGAATTCATATGCACATTCATCGAAAAAAAACATATTTACATCATCATGCCCCCACTGCCATTCAAAATATTTCCAAATAAAACCTACACTTGTACTAAGTTAGTTTGATACGATGATGGAGGAAAATAATTTTATTACATTTGGCGTTATTACATTTGGCGTTGACCCCGACGCTAAATGTAACAACGCCAAATGTAATAAAGTTTGATTTCATTATAAGGGTATTGGGGATTGAAGAAATCAAACAGAAACATTGTCAGAATTCATATGCACATTCATCGAAAAAAATATATACATCATCATGCCCCCACTGCCATTCAAAATATTTCCAAATTAAACCTACACTTGTACTAAGTTAGTTTGATACGATGATGGAGGAAAATAATTTTATTACATTTGGCGTTATTACATTTGGCGTTGACCCCGACGCTAAATGTAACAACGCCAAATGTAATAAAATTTGATTTCATTATCTAGGTATTGGGCATTGAAGAAATGACACAGAAACATTTTCACAATTCATATGCAATTTCATCGAAAAAAATATATCCTCATGCCCCCACTGCCATTCGTAATATTTCCAAACTAAACTTCCACTTGTATTTGGTTAGTTTGATACGATGATGGAGGAAAATAATTTTATTACATTTGGCGTTATTACATTTGGCGTTGACCCCGACGCTAAATGTAACAACGCCAAATGTAATAAAAAAGTTTATTACATTTAGCGTCGTATTATGAGTAGATGCGTATTTCAAAAAAAAACAGAATAGCAATAGTTGTTAACACGTACTATTTGAAGAAATTGTCTTGCTATATCTTGGGATGATTTTATTGTCTGAATGTTGGAATCTAAGAAGTAGTACAGTGGGTGCCTTGATATCATATAACGTATCTTATTTTTTGATAACGTATCCTATGTAAATTTGTTCTATTTCACCAAAAATCAAGTTTTGTAAAAGATTATTTGATTAGATTTATAAACCTTAGTAATATGACAAATAAGCTCAATTCTAAAATAAATGGAGCACATTTAGAAAGATATTTAGACAAGATTTATTTCTGTATTTCAGGCATGGCAAAGACGGCTGCTGAGAGGCAAAAAGAATACCGTGAGCGAAGAAAAAGGAACGATCCTGATTATCTGAAACAAGAAAGAGAAAGGGCTAAGAAATATAGAAAACCAATCGGAACACTATCAGTAAAGGAACAGAACATCCGTCGTCGTAGGAACAACTACTATGCTTTGACATTTAGAGAAAAGGCAAAGAAAGAAAAGCAAAAAGATGTAAATATAACAGTCCAGTACCAAGAGAGAACTGTTGCAAACACAACTGAAACTGCTGACCCAAATGCATCTGACAAAGCAATCAGTAATCCACGTTCATCTAGATCGAGCAATGAGCCTATCCTTGTAAAGATGCTATTTCCAGAAAAGAAGAGGGAAAATAACAAGTTAAAATTTGCCAGGGAAAAAATCAAGACGTTAGAAAGATCTGTTGCCGTCCTAGAAAGGAATAAGTCAAAATGGAAAAAGAAATACCAACGAACATTATCAAAGCTAAGTAGAGCAGACCAAAACAGAAAATCTGATAGTAATGAACAGAGTGAAGAAAAAACTACTTTTGACGAATGTTTTGATTGAAGAAGTTCGTTCCGCAAAAGCGAAGAATAATAAAAGAAGAAAGCAAAGAATTCTCTCGAAGATTGTGAGTGGGAATATCCTGAAAAAGTACAGATGTAAAACAACCCTGAAAATTCAGACAGGAATATGAGTCCCGAGAAGAGAAAGTTCTAAGTCAGTAGTCGTCCAACAACGAATAAGAGTTCAGAATCAAAGGATAGAGCTAAAGAAGAGAGTAGTAGATTTTCTGATTAGAGATGATGTCAGCACTCAACTTCCAGGCAAAAAAGATGTAACCAAGGACAACATAGAAAATTACCAAACAAGAGTTTGTCCGATTACCTTGTAAATATTTATAAAAAGTTTCTGTCAGAGAACCCTATGTCAAAGATATCCTTTTCCTATTTCTGCAAGATAAGACCAGCATATGTGAAACTTACTTCCTGTATTTCTAGAAACACATGCCTCTGTGCCAAACACCAGAACATTTCAATGAAACTAAAATGCCTTAGATCAAGTGGAGTAACTGTAACCCAGAACGCCGATTCTGCTGGTAAACACGTTTCAATTGAGGAAATGAAACTAGTCTTAGAATGGTTAAGTGTAGAGAAGCCAGTTGAGTTCACCAAATGGAAGAGAGTTGAGGAGGGTGGAAAGAAGAGAATGAGGATAGTAAAGGTCAAAAAGTCTAAATTGGAGTTTACAGAGATTATGTCGAATGAGTACGAACAATTCTTAAAACCTGTCAACCGTGTTAAGCTGCAATACATTGCTCTCAAAGAGTTGAAATTAAATTTACCCCCTGAAGACTTAGTGGTTCAAATGGATTTTGCAGAGAACTTTACATGTTCAGCCATGGATGAAATTCAAAGTGCATATTTCAATGCTTCAACTGAAACACTGCATCCGATCGTCTTGTATTTCAAGAATCAAAAGTTAGAATTAGACCACAAAAACTTCATTTATGTATCAGATGTCAACCACCACAATGCTACAGCAGTGTTGACAATTTTGGACAAGCTTAAGGCTGACATACAATATATGTTCCCTGCCGTAAAAACTATACACTTTTGGACAGACAGTCCCTCCTCCCAATACCGAAATAAATATATTTTCAAAGCTTTGGTCAAATTCGGACAGATGCACGGAGTGAATGGCCGATGGAATTACTTTGAGGCAGGCCACGGGAAAGGCCCCTGTGACGGACTGGGGGGAGTTGCAAAACGCCAAGCTGCAGAAGCCATGAAACAAGGGAAAGCTTGCATACAAGATGCAAAGGATTTTTTCACCTGGGCAATAGCGAACCAAAAGTCAATCCAATACAGATTTTATTCAAATGAAGAGTATGAAATCACAAGCAACAGAATTATGCAGAATCCAATAAAACCAATACCTGGAACTATGAAACTCCATGCTGTTCTTGTAGATAATGGACAAATGTATACTGCTGAAACATCATGCTACTGCCCAGGGTGTTTACAAGGTCTAGAAGGCACTCTCTGCGAATCATGGACAAAAGTTTTGAGAGTGGACACAAACATGGATCTAGAAGCAAATAACGATCAAGAATCGGTAAATATCCAAACAGACACAGATAATCCTGACTTAACAAACCCAATTACAACGGATCAACAATTACAAATAAAAGACCTAGAGGAAGGAATGTTCATTGCCGCCTTATACGAGAGAAAATGGTACATCGGACAGATAATTGACATGGACCTTGATGACAGTGCAATCCATACAAAGTTCATGAAAGAAGCAAAAACAAAACAAACGTCTTTATTTTAGTGGCCTGCTAAGGAAGATACACTATGGATAAACTTGGATGACGTGCTTTGCAAAATAGAGGAACCAATTGGCACAGGAAAACGCTTGCGCCTTTTCAAATTACTACCTACTGATCTTGAATTAATTGAAGCAATATATAGTAATAAGTCATAAGATACGTTACAAGACATTTTCATCAGATTATCTTTAAGATTAGTGATGTGATAAGACGCTATACTATTATTCATATTTCATTTGTTTTTTATATTCAAAAAGTGTTTGAAGACAATAGTTTGGAATAGAATTTGGTGTTATAATCACATTACAATAATTAAATTCAAACAGTTCCTAAATGAATTTATTTACTTATCCCTAATTTGAACCATTTTTTAGATTAGACCCTGAAATAACCAATTCTTTAACTAAAATATTAAGGATAACCCACTAATTTCCCTTTAAATTGACATAGAATTGTGACGTTTTAGCCATTGATATCGATTTTGTTCTGTGCATAAGATACGTTACGAAATAGTTCAATTCCTGATGATATGGATGAGAATAATTGAAATATTGCGTCATAAAACATTTTGGTAGTTCCAAACCCTCTTTTTAAACATACTATTTTACTGATTTGGATGAGCTTTGCTTCTTTTATCTAAACAAACAAACGAAGAAAAAAAATAAAGAAAAAAATCTATTCTTGTTTAAACTTAAATGACACACAAAATTGAAAAAATAGAAAATTGTTCTTTATCTTATTTTACACTGAGCATTTAATCATATGGACACTTGTTGTTGTTTGTGTCATATCATCAAAAGGCAAAACAAATTTGTTAGCAGGGATACAAAACAGCATAACGTATCTTATGGTGAAAAGATGGTCGCGGTCTTTAGGTCCATTTTTTTTTTTAGGTTTAGTTTTGGGTACACTGAAATTGAATTCTGTAAATTCAAATGACACTTTGTATCTTTGATATAATAAAAATGATTTTGATAATGGTTTATTTTTTAGCCATCTGCTTTTGGAATTGTGCAGTTATTTGTAGAATGAATGTAATATGCAAACAAACACCGATCGACAAGTGTATTATAGCAATTTACCCCTCGAAAGAGG
This sequence comes from Fragum whitleyi, assembly GCA_948146395.1. NCBI lineage: Eukaryota > Metazoa > Mollusca > Bivalvia > Cardiida > Cardiidae > Fragum > Fragum whitleyi. The sequence goes on from OX411549.1 coordinate 11,061,249, forward strand.
GCATTATAATGGATTCCTTGTATGTTTCACACCAGTACTACCAAATATTCCTTTTGGAGCTCAACCTGCTCATCGCACACGTGTGAAGAACACCGTGAAATTAATAAGATGAGTGATTTTGGAATGAAATTCAATGAGTGCGATGATTGAGTTTGGTGTGAAATTAAAAGGAGGTAATTCAATATCAGAATGAACAAAATTAGCGATACTTATTGCCTCCCTTAAAAAAATATGCATACAAGTTCTATGAATAGCTTTCTGTTTCTTCATGAACCAATTAGGCGCTTATAATTTCAATAACGTCATGGAAACCGAAATTTTTTCCAGCAACATTGGTTTTTTAAAGAAGTTGTTGATCTGATCTATTTTGAACCGTTTTTGAATGGTTTGAGTGAGTGTTTTGAATGAATGAATGGAGCACTGAGTGATTGATTTAGAATGATTTCTATTGGGATGAATGTCAATTTCAGAATGTAAATAACTGTGTCGACATGTTTATAAAAGGCAAAGGTCGGAGAAGATATGCAAAATAGCGAAAAAACAACACCCCCCCTGACCAATTGACCCCTTCTTCGAGAAAAATACTCATTATAAATTACATTATGGCCCAGAAAGGACGACACAGGTTTGTAAAAATAAAGTCGGTTTACAGAACAAAAAGGAATTTGTATGTAGAAAATACGCTCTACAAATTGTATCAATTTTTTTCGTACATGTACGACGATTGAACATTTTTTTCATTTCAATTTTGAAACCGATTGAGGCGTTATTTTTCCGCTCCAAATGAATGGTTTAATTTCCTGATCATATATTGTAAATATCATTCCGATCTAAATCTTTCTAAATCGTTCAATCGGTAATATAATCGTTCATTCCAAACACAGGCTCAAAACATTTAAAAAAACGCTAAAAATCACTAAACACAAGACCCACAAATATATTTTAAATAAGAATCGGTAGAAGAAATCATCAATTTCACCGACTTTTATGCAATTGATTAAGGAAGAGTCTGATTGGTTCGTGTAGATATAGAACGTCATTTATTAAACTTGTTTGTATATTTTATAAAAGGGAAGTAATAAACTTCGCTAATTTTGTTCAAAATTTTCAACAAAATTAGCGATATCATATTACCCCCCTCTTAGTTTCATTCACAGTCCCCCCCCCCCCACCCACCCACCCCACTCATTCAGTTGCATACCGTAAAATACCTAAATCAATGACCTTTTCAATTTCTTGTTTTTGTTATCTATAGCTTCGTTTTTATTCTTATATAAGGATTTGTAAAAGTAGCAATGTGTTATTCTTCCTGTCTAAATGAATAAACACTAAATACACGGTTATATTCATAATTAAAGTTCTTAAATTTCAGTAAGTTATATCGTGAAATTGACATTCATCTCAATCAAAATCAATGTAAATCGCCCACTCAGTGCTCCTTTCATTCTTTCCAAGCACTCACTATAACCATTCAAAAACACTCAAACCCATTGAAAAAATATAGAATCAACAACGTCATTCAAAATAAATTTTGATAGAGAAAAATCGCGATTTCACTGACATAATTTAATTTGTTAGCGTCTTAAAGGTTCTTGAAGAAAAAGGAAGCTAGCATTTTTTTTTATTAAATAGAGGTAATCATTATCACTTATTTTGTTCATCCTGAACAAAATTTGCGATATAGGATCACCTCCCATTAAATTCAGTTAAAGCTCGCTCCACACACTCATTCAACATCATTTCGAAATCATTTCAAAACTATTCACTTTGCCAAGTTCACGATGTTATTAGCTGTGCCACATTGGAATACCACGGGAATTGGTCGAGAATTTGCGATAACCTCTGAAAATGAATAGAAGAGGGTTCCAAATCATTTTCAGAAATAAGAAAATGGAAAATATTGTTTGGTATCTGTAACCTTTTCCTGCTGTGTCTTCACTAGCATTTTAACGAAAATAACAGAAACAACAGCTATAAAGAAAAGTATGTTTTTAGATAGTGGATCCGTTACAGTTCAGCAACATTTCGGAACTTATGATCTTTCAGAAAGTTGGCCGAGGCTCCTAATAAAATCATTAGGAAACCTCGGTTAACACTGTTTAAGTTTATGACTTTCGAATTGCTCCGAAACTACCTTAATAACAAGCAAGGGGCAACCGATTACGAGGAAAGGCCCTAAAAATAGAGCCGCATCCACTTTTTGGCCGAAACGACTTCCTCTTTCGGTTTTGACTGAAAAGCAACGGGACTAGACAAGTCAAAGGTACTTACAAGTATTATGGTTTTCATTTGATTTTGATGACACATTTTTGTTTATTAAGATGTTACCGACAGCTTGTTCACCTAAATATCCTCAGCTCCATGTCGTTTATCTTATGATTGTATCTAAAAGACTAACATTTGTTTTCACTAACGACATCTTCATATAGTTTATCTATCGTTTGTTGGGCAATATTCATGTACAGTACTGTTCCCAAAATAATTTGTAAATAGGTCATTCTAAGGGATTTAGATTAAAGTATACAATATCGAATTTTGAAAAAAAGTAACCTTCGAAGATTTATTATGATAAATGAAACCATGGTCAAAATTCTATTGAAATCAAAGTGCTGTAAACACTGGATGCTGGGTACACGAATTGGGAGTCAGTAATCAATTTGAAAGAAGACTTTCCTGGTTCAAACAAGAAAACTACGTAATATAGACTAAGCTCAAAGTCCATATATAGACCGGCTAATGTTTGTCTATACTGCCGGGTTCAGGATGGCAAGGGCTAAACATACATGTATCGTCTTTTGGCTAACGAAACATCGTAGCTGCAGTTGATTCAAGCTGAGGTTACGAGGTTTTAGTAGCATACCAACCATACACATGTAAATGTGACATTTTGTGCTATAGAGGACTATCTTTGAACTGCGAAAATTTCAAGCTTTCTGCTTTCTGTAGATTTTCTAATTCTAGAATTCATCTTGAACAAAAGCCGCCACAATAGCGCAGTTGGTTAGGCATAAGACTTCCAATCTGGAAGTGGTAGGTTCGATCCCCGGTGGCGGCAAATATCCTTTCCGACGTTTGTCTCTTACCATGGGTAGATAATCGTAAACCTATGTGAGATAGCAGTCGGAGGCTAGGAAAGGGTGTAATGGTAGATCAGGTGAAAGAAATACCAGGAATCCATTGTTAGGTGCTCCGGTCGCCGCGATATAACTGCGAAATTGTTGAAAGCGGTGTAAAACCCATTCAAACAAAAAATCATCTTGAACAAAATTATTGATATGAGCCTACCTTCCTTATATGTCACTCAGTACTCGCTCTACACACACTCATTCAATTTCATTTCAAAATCTTTCAAAAAACATCCGTCTTGTCAATTTTACGACGTTGTTTACTGTACGCTGTATTTTCCCCTCAACAGAATGAGTGACCAAAATGCACACATGATGACCGATGACTTTCTGTTAGGATTTTTTCCGAAATTATCCACGGAATCCTTGCTGATGGCTGGTATTTGTCTGGTGCTATGTGTTGCTTGGTTGATAGGGTAAGGTTATGTTTTTTCAATCACCTTAGGATCGGAACTTGAGGCTTTCTTTTTGTCTGTTCGCCTGTCCTTATCTACATTTTCGTCTGGCCATGTGGGCAATAAGTTACCAGTATTTTTTTACGCAGTAGAATTCGCGCGATTATTTTCATCTTCTTCGACTGTACGTTCGTCCGTACGTACACGTGTACAGTTAGTAACACCGTGAAATTGACATTCACCTCAATCGAATTCATTCTTAATCGCTCACTCAGCGATCCATTCATTCATTTCTAAACACTCACTCAAACCATTCAAAAACGCTCAAACCTATTCGAAAATATAAAACGTCAATCAAAATAAATTTTGATAGAGAAAAATCGCAATTTCACTGACAGAATTCAAACTGTAAGCGTATCATAGGTTCTTGAAGAAATAGGTTGCTATGTATAGAGCTTGTATGCATTTCTTATTAAAGGGAGGTAATCAATATCGATAATCTAGTTCTTCCTGAACAAAATTTGCGATATAGGATTAATTCCCAAAAAATCACTCAAAGCTCGCTCAACAAACTCATTCAATTTCATTCATAGATCATTCCAAAATCATTCACCTTGTCAATTGCACGATGTTATTAATTGTATATAAAGTAAACAACATCAGGAAATTGACATACATCTGAACCAAAATCATTCTTAATCGCTCACTCAGTGCTCCATTCATTCATTCAAAACACTCACTAAAACTAATCAAAAACGCTTCAAACCCACTCAAAAAGATAGAATCTACAACGGTATTCAAAATAAATAAAGCTAGAAAAAATGCACTTTCACTGACACGATTTAAATTGTAACCATCTGAGAGGTTCTTAAAGAAATAAGACGCCATTTTTAGAACTTGCATGCATTTTTTATTGAAGAGAGCTAATCAATTTTGCTTATTTTGTTTATTCTGAATAGAATTTCCGATATTGGATTACCTCCCATTAAATTCACCCAAAACTCGTTCCACACACTCATTCAAATTTATTCCAAGGTCATTTCAAAATCATTCATCTTGTCAATTTCACGATGTTATTAACTGTAGCATCATTTTGTCGACCTCTACCAAGTTTGTTCATATTAAGACCCTGGGGTCATATTTTGGCTCCAACCGGACGCATCCTTTCTAATATAGACTCAAAGAGTGAAAATCTCAAAGAATCTTCTTCTCTGCAACCAAAAAGAAGACAGCATTCATATTTGGTATGAAGCATAATGTAGTGAGCCTCTATGAAGTATGTTCCTATAACGACCATTGGGTCATATTTGGGCTCTGCCCGGGCGCATCCCTTTTAACAAGGGAACTGAAAGAGTGTGAAATTTAAAAAAAAAATATCTTCTCCGAAACAAAAAAGCAGACAGCTTTTTTGTTAGTATGAGGCATCATCTAGGGGACCTCTACCAAGTTTGTTTATATTTTGACCCTTGGGAAGCAAATAATGAAATCTTTAAAATTATATATCTGCTTTCTGAAACCAGAAGGTATTTTGTAGGTAGCACAATCGAGTGATGGTTACAGCGATCCATCAATTCTCAGCTTAAGTAGAAAAATCATTACACTTGAAACTCACATAAACGTTATACTTTGCGCCATAAATGATGTAACATTGTACACTTTAAAAGCACTATTCCCGTACTTTTTTTTCTGTTATAGAAATGTTCTATCAAAAATACAAGGTGCAAATATCCAAGCTGTGGCTAATGGATTGTGTACAGATAATGAAGATTCCAATCAAAGATTTCCTGTCAGATTTCAAGAAAGCCAAGTCGACCCTCAGTCTAGAAGGTCTTCCAAAAGGAAGCATGTCAACGATAGAGACAATTCCACTGTTAATAAAAAAATACCAGAAATTTCATCAAGGGGAAACTCACTCAGAGAACAATTACAAAAAGAAACGACTAAATTGAAAAGAGAACAAAACAAATCAAGAATTCACGAAAACCGCATCAGCGAGCTACAAGCGAAAAATAATAGCCTTCAAGATGTTGTTACCCAATTAAAAGGTGAATTGGGAGAGGCAAAAAGGAGTTATGAAGAAATGCATGATGCAAACAAACTGCTGGAGGATACACTGGTGAAAGTTAGACAGGACAAGGATGATGCGCTTAAAAGGTACAGTGAGCAACATCGAGAAATTGACATTCATCTCAATCAAAACCATTCTAATTCGCTCACCCAGCGCTTCTTTCATTCATTCATTCATTCCAGACACCCACTCAGAATATTTACAAACGCTCAAAAATGACCAAAAATTAAATCAATAGATGAATTAAAAAAAATACATGAAAAAAATGCTATTTCACTAATATAATTGAAATTTTTAGTGTCCGATTTCTCTTGAGGAAATAAGAAGCAAATTATAGTACTCGTATGCATATTTTTTTAAAGGGAGGTTATAAATATCGGATATTGAATTACCCCCCCCCCCCGTATATTTCATTCAAAAGTCGCTCCCGACACTCATTCAATTTCATTCGAAAACCAATCCAAAATCATTCATCTTGTCAATTTCACGAATTTATTTACTGTAAATGATTTGTATAGGATTGCAATCGAGTGCCTTGGTATATGAGAAATAGACAAGAGCTTTAAAGAGTGTCTATTTCCCATATACCGCGGCACGAGATTTTCTATCTGACTTAGACCACGCTTTTCTAGCACTGTCTGTATTTTTTACCCGAACCACCTAACAATGAAAACGGGTACAGCTCGCCGTGTTATAAACCTAAAATGAATAAAAATGCTGAAATAATGAATCTGTCTTCGTTACTTATTGTAAATCTTTAACATGTTTGTAGAAACTCTTTTTGAAAAAAACCGCTCGTATAAAATTCTCCTCATGTTTTTTAACTCGCTCGGCACACAAACACTATCAAGATTCACTTGCACGATACGCTTCCATCGTATATCTGTAAATACAACGCTCGGAGTTGTATACTTTTGAAATACTGTTCTCTGATTTGCCAATTTGCTTTCGGCGTGGTCAAACTATGGTCAGATCCAAACGGATTTTTTATCGTCATTGTTTTATATAAATTAGCACACTTTTCCGTCTCCTGCTATGTAATATGATGTACCAAGAAATCAAACCTTCATCCTTTTCATAGTTAGTTAATCTTTTGATACAAAGATAGGTACAGTGTAAATTAAGTTTAAGTTTTGGGCTATTCAAGCTAAAGCACATGTATATACGCCGTATTTTGCTCTGTCCGAGAAAACGATGGCTAGTTTGGGTACGCCCCCGTCCGCTAGTCATCCTTCCGAAAAACGAAACTGTGCACGACGAAGGCCGATACACACTTTCAAATTAAAGAAAGATACAAAACTAGTGTGTGACACTGTTCTGAATTGTATACGTCATAATGCTGTTTTCGTGCCGCACTTGGTTTTCTTAAAGACCAATAACGGCCTCCGGAAGTAATTCTAGTAAGTTAGTGATTATGTGGAGCGATATTAAAGAGTTGAATTGGAGAAAGAAATGATATAAAGCTGTAATCACATTCATAGTTCGTTGTTATATAAGTGAAAAACTGTTGAAAAAGAAAAAAACCTATGTGACAGTATCCAAAGTAAATATCTCTTCTTCACCGTTTACAATGTTCCTATAGTTGAGCAGCGAAAAACTAAACAACATTTACATAGTTTTGATCATCTATTTTCTCCCCTAGACTAAGCCAATATGTGGGTGAGCGGCTAGTTCAGAACAACCCGAATATCGCTGATCTAAATGACCCCTACAGACCTAGTAGACTAGCGGAGATGAGTAATGAGCTATATGACAACGAATGGACGTCAGCGTTTACATGTCTCAATGAAAATGGGATGGCGGATAACGATTGTGTTAAAACACTACTGAATATTCTTATGGTAAAGTTCGTTATAAAAAGAAAAGAAGGGATAAGAAAATGTGTATGAACTCTTTCTTGATTGATTGAGTTTAGTTTTACGTCGCTTATAGCAATATGTCAGTTATATCTCGCGAATTTAGAAGGCCTTACTTTCGAGTATTTCTATAAGTTAAGAATATCGTGAAATTGAAAAGGTGAATGATTATGTAATGATATTGATATAAAATTGATTGAGTTTGTTGATTTTGTTTTCAATGGAATTATAGGGAGTTTTTAAATTATCGATATTTTCTTCAAAATTCAACAACATAATCGATAATTTATTTCCGCTCCATTCATTCATTCCAATCACTGACTCAAACCATTCAGAAACGCTCCAAAATTACTCAAAAAGATTAAATAAACAAATGCATTCAAAGTAATTGTAGATAATAAAATTACCTAAATTATACGGGTCTGATTGGTTCTTGGATAAATGGGAACTTATTTATAGACCTTGTATGCATATTTTATTAAAGGGGGGTAATAAATATCGTTAATTTTGTTCATAAATTCATCCAAATCTCACTCGTATCACTCATTCAATTTCGCTGCAAAATCATTCCAAAATCATTCACATTGTCACCTTCACGATGTTGTTGACTGTAATCTACAGAGCACGATGTAAGGTCTCGGATAAGACCGTGTTTTGTGCATATTTGAAATTGTTAGGCATATATATTAAACAAGGGCTCGTTTCACTTATTCAAATAGCAATTTTAATCAACGCTAAACTTAATTTAGTTTGAATCATACAACGGCGATGTTTAGAGAAGCATTATATCTTTTAACTTAAGTTTCATTCAACTTATTTTGATCCCTGAAATCACATCTTAATAATAATGTCATAATATCAAAATAACATCTTATGTTTCAGCAAATTCATTCTTTCTGCCAGGATAATGTTAACGAACGGATTCGAGCATTGGTCGTCGAGGTATAATCATTCTTATCTTATAACTATACAAATATCCGTGTGATAACATCCCGTATGATGTTTTTATGGTATCACATAGTCATTTTTAGAACAATGATATAATGCGGTTATCTTAAGAAACTTGCATTTTGGTTAGAAACATCGACGAAAACAAGACAACTAGAGGTTATAAGATAAATATAATACATACTTAATGTATTGTATGAAAAAATATCTAATTCGGTAGTGGGAATTGATGATTGTCTCGGCAGAGCCTCGACAATGATCAATTCTCCCAACCTCGTTAGATATTTTTTTCTCATACAAAAGAATAAGTATGTATTACATGTATAATCGAATTATTTTCATTCGGCAATAATGACTTGTTTTAGTGAAGCATCTCTTGAAATTGACACACGCTGCGATCAAAACCATTCTAAATTACTTACTCTGCGCTCCATTCATTCAATTAAAAAAACTCACTCAAACTTTTCCAAAATGCTGAAAAATCAATTGAAAGTTCAAAAGTTACATTCAATTTGATCTCAAAATCATATGATTTCATCAACCTTCTTCAATTTTGTAGCGCCCGATTGGTTTTTGAAAACGTAAAAAGCCGACTAACGTATATATATTTTTTTTCAAATGATGTAATAAATATCGTTTATTTTAACCGTTTTGAACGAAAATAACTTGGTCATTCAACTTCATTCCAATATCATTTGAAAATATTCAATTCACCATGTCGTCAATTTCACGATGTTCTTAATAGTATGCCTGATTATAATGTTTAAACGTTATTTGAATACTATTTCATTTAAATCACGCTGGCTGCTTTAACTAGCTATGGTTTCTTGTTCCATCACCATATGCCACAATGCCTTCCAAACCATATTACTGCTGAGTCGCTGATCGATTTCCCGATACAATACAGTTAATTTCATAATCAAATTGACAACCAATCCGATCAAAACCATTCAAATTCACTTACTCAGCGCTCCAATTATTCATTCCAAACAATAACTCAAATCGATTAAAAACACTCCAAAATCACTGAAAATGATAAGACAAACAACTGCATTCAAAAAAAATCAGTTGATAAAATCAACAATTTCAATGACAGATTTGAAGTGTTCGATGAGTTTGTGAAGATATAGAAAGCTATTCAAAGCAGCTGTAAGCATATTTTATTAAAGGGAGGTAATCAATATCGCTAATTTTGCTCATCATTAACAAAATTATCGATATTGGATTAACTCACTTAGATTTCAATCAGAACTCGCTCCACACACTCGTTCAATTTCATTCCAAAATCATTCCTTAATCAATAATTTTGTCATTTCACCATGTTCCTTATTCTTACGCGTTCCATTCTGAGCTGACATTGCTTGGCTTCTTCAAAAAGATGCCTGTCCAGAAAAGAAGGATGTCTTTATAATTTTTATTGCGAACAGTTAAAGACATCGCGAAATTGCCAAGGTTAATATTTTTTGGCATAATTTTGGAATGAAATTGAATGAGTGCAATGTGTGAGTTTTAAGGGAAATTTACGGAAGGCAATCTAATATCGCTTATTTTGTTCAGGATGAACTATATTAGCGATATTTATTACCCACCTTTGGTATAATATACGTACTTTTCTGTTAATATGTCTTCATGGACCAACCAGATACCTAAAACTCCACACAAGCCAATAAAATCGTAGAATTGTTTGATCTGTTTGAATGAAATCGTGTCCGTCTCGAACTATTCTGAACGATTCTGAAATGTTCTCCAATAATCTCGGAGCGTTTTTGACCGATTTGAGTGAGTGTTTGGAATGAAGTAATGGAGCGCTTAGTGGACAATTTAGAATGATTGTGATAGGAATTAGTGTTCATTTTACAATGATTTTCACTGTACAACGTATTGGCGGGTATTCGTGTACGTAAGATGAGCATACATTCGGAACACCACTCGGCAAAACTCACGATCAACCTCGGATGTACATAGACGGACTATTTTTAAAAATTACGGGAAACCCTTTGAAAACTCGATGACGTCAGTTAAAATGGCGTTAGCCCTCGAAACTTTGAGTGAAAACATTCGACGTCGCCAACGCTACTCGTTTAAGGTAACTGCGGACAGATAATATTGTCGATTTTTCGACTTTCTTAAAATCTCACAATAATTGCTAAGATTCATCTTTGAAATGTGGGCATAAGCTAACATGCAATTAAAAGGGTTTGAAGCTCGCTCATTTGACGTCGTGACGTCATTAAGGGGCCGACCCCTTTTCGACCCGCTAAAAATAGTATTTGAAAATATTTTCTGAATTAATCGGCCGATTTTCATGAAAAAAAATTCATTTCAGAGAACGCCCGAGCTAGTCTTTTTATTTCTGTGCACATTCAAACAGAAAACAGGCCTGAAGCGCTATCTATTTCGAGATTTGTAAGATTTGTCGTTCCCTTTTTTCATTTCACTTTTTTGTAAATAAATGGGAATTTCTCGAAATTTTGTCCGGTGACCTATGCTGATCTTTAGTTATTATGTAGCGAAATGAATATAATCCACATTTATCATATAAAAGTGATATGACTTCGGGTTAGATTTTTCATAAAATTCGATTTTGTGAAGATTTTGCATCATTTTTCGACGAATTTGACGTCGCACCAAAATCCATCGCTACTTTGCTTATTTGAAGCCTACCTTCGTGCAGTAACGCAAATATTTGAAATTTAGATACATTGTTAAATATAGGCTTCAAAAGAATTAATCTGGATGTGATTTTATGAAAAACACAAAATCACTTAATTTTTCATCAATTTTAAAACACAGCTTTTGTGAAGACTTGATGCGCCGTTGAAATATCCTTTGATTTACGATACCTTCGCGGAATCGAATTTTACAAAAAATCTAACCCGAATACACATGGTTTTGATTTAAAAAATCTTCAGCAGATTGGTTTGGCAACAACATATCTAAATTTCAGCATAGGTCACCGGACAAATTTTTGAGAAAAAAAGTCGATATTTTCGGTAATTGTATTCAAAAACAGCAACACAGAAGGCATTAACATTCAATACGTTACATCCAACTATTTCTCACTCTTATATCTTCATGTTAATCAAAATACTACCTCAGGCGTCGTTTTACGAAGCAAGTGGTGGTTTCGGGATAAAAATCGGTTCATTATTTTCGAAGAAATAGACAATTACTTCAATTAGGTCCCTAGAAAAGGGGTCGACCCTTTTATGACGTCATGGCGTCAAATCTACGGTGTGAAATCCCTTTTTATGACAGATATATGAAAGCGGGTATTTTAAAGTTCAGTTTTATCGCATTAGACAAGATCTGCAGACACTTTGAAATTTGGATCTAAAATGAGCCGCTATGTGTCCGCAGTTACCCTAAGTCACTGACGTGAAACCATCGTGTCCTTATATAAATATCTTTAGATTCTTAAATGATGGCTGAAAAAATCATAATTTTTGAGAATGATTCGTCATTCTCAAAAATTACGATTTTTCAGCCGTTATTAACTGTAAAAGATCTAAATCTACAGTGCTTTTTTTCTTACACTGTTTCCGCCTAATTAAATGCATGATTTTGTTACATACCCATCCGCCTTACATACATCCGAGGTTTGTTGCAGTTTACGGAAATGGCCGAGTGATTTTCCGAATGGATGGGCATACTGGGGCTCGGAAAAGATATAGTGGTACATGTATAGGAACCGTTAGAAAAATTGTGAAATTGATTAGGCGAATGATTTTGCAATGAATTTGGAATGATATTGAATGAGTTTGTGAAGATAGTTTTGAATGAAGTTTTAGGGAAATCATCCATTATTCCTAATTTTGTCCAATTTTAACAAAGTCAGTTTTATTTATAACCTCCCTTAAAAGATCTACTTACTTTTCCATTTGTCCGACTTCACATATCAATCATACGGCTTTAAACCAAAACGAGAAAAAAATCGTAGAATCAATGAAATGTCGAACGTTTTAGATCGATTTCAAATTATTTTAACGATTCGGTGCGTTCTTAAATAGTTTGAATCAGTGTTTGGAATGAATGATTGGAGCACTGAGAGTGATTTAGAATGGTATTGATCGGGTTTATGGTCAATTTCGCGATATGATGAAATATACAAGTATTTCCTAGTATAACCAATATCAGGGTCACCAGGTGCATGTAAAATGTTCCAACCATGGCAATATTGACGAAATTCTGTTTAAAATTAACTTCTTTGGATTATCAAGGGGCTGTGGTATTTAGAGTTCTTGGTACAATGTATATTTTATGATACCCTTTTTCTTATTTACAAGACACAAGACACCTATTTATTTTAGAGATGAAATGAGTAATTGTTGATTTTGTGGAGCTTTGGAACTTAATCATTATTCACATTGTATGAATACGTGAAGAGAATTTAAACATAAGTGATATTAGGTTTTGTTTTAGTTTTATACGTCCATGTAATTCAAAAATATCCTCTGGGTTTTTTCAGCCAATCAGAATGCACGAATATTGATGGATAAAAATAAAAATTATATTAACATGCTTGGGATAATTTTGTAGGATCACGAGTCTATAACAAAAGTAAAGGAAATTATGAAGAGAAAAGCTGATGTCATACAGGATAAAATGTTTCAGGTAAGAAGATTTATAGAATAGCTAATAACATCGTGAAATTGACAAGGTGAACGATTTGGAATGTTTTCTCCCCTCGTAGTTGCGTATTACCAGGCTATTTATGCAAATTCAAAATGTGTATCAATATAATACTTCATTCTCAAACCAAATATCTATTCTTAAGTCCGGAGGCAAATATTGGGCAGTTCTCTATTCCTGGTTCCGCCTTCATCGGTCCCAGGAAATATCAAAGAATCAGCGCCTGTTACCTCATAACATCACACAAACAAACAAGAATGACCGAACGAACAATTAAAAGAGCAAGCAAAAAAAATTATGCACAAACAATCACACGAATAAAGAAAAACATATCCTTACTAACAAGAGCATTTTGTGTTATTACATGATAAAGTATTTTTATGCAAGGTTTATTTCTGAAACTTGTTTGAGAAAGCCTAAAGTTTAAAAATTAATTGGGCTGTCACACCATAGCGTGTGGTACTAACGTTTATCTTATAACTATACAAATATCTATTTGATAACAACCCATATGATATTTTTTATGAAATCACATAGTTATTTTTAGATCAAAGATATAATGCGGTTATCTTTAAAAACTTGCATTTCAGTTAGAAACATCGACGAAAACAAGACAAAAAGAGGTTATAAGATAAGTATAATACGTACTAAGTGGATTGTATGAAAAAAATATCTAACCGGTTGTAAGAATTGAAAATTGTCTCGGCAGAGCCTCGATAATTATCAATTCTCCCAACCTCGTAAGATATTTTTTCTCATACAAAACACTAAGTACGTATTATATATATGCGAACGAATGCTCAAACGCTCGTATGCGCTGATGTACGCCAGGCGTTCGTTTTTCATAAGTCGCATACGCTACAAAAACGCTGGTTTACGTTGGTCAACGTTCTTAAACGCAGAAGCCCAAAAATAATTTTAACATGTTAAAATTTTTAGCGTATGTCACCGTATAAAATGTAGGCTAGTCATACGGTATGCATACGGTCAATACGCTAGAGTGTCGACCGAGGTAGGTTACTCATAAGTCAAGTGTGCTTGGAATACGCCGGCATAAAATTATCTTTTTAACTAAAATTCAAGTACTTGTCCTCTATTGTAAGTCTGTATTAATTTTTTTTCTTGTGAGAGTTTTTGGAAGCAGAATCAGCTTCAGACGCAGAAAAATATGAAGGGCGGGAGAATAACCAGGAGGCGAGAAATTTAGACCTGATAACTTTATCCTCAGCAAGTTGTATTTATCGCGTACCAGCGATCTTTGAATATGTCCTACAACATCAGCGGTAGGAGCAACAGTTTTTTTTTGTTCACTGCCTACGCAGAACAGTTTCCATATCTACTGACCGAAGGTCGGAAGAGTAATGACCATGGCGCGCTTTTTGTCCATTGTCCATTTGTCCATCCGTCATTGCATCTGTCTGTCCTTCCGTAGATTTTATCTCATAAAAAAATGATCAGCTCTCATTTGATACTGCAAACTTATAAAGAATGAGTGTATCATGGTAATGATCTATCCATATGAAATTAGGCCAGATCCTTCAAATATTCATCAAGGAAAATGAGCTCTATACAAACCTGGAGCCTGTTATACTAAACATCTTACGATCATTTTTTGCGTAAGTCGAAAATTAAAGTTGCTTCTACAATAGTAACTAAACATGGAATTCTACCATGCATTATATCATTGGAATAGTCTCCTTCAGACGATTCTAATGAAATATTGCAAGACAGAATATAGCGATGAATAAAAACACCAGGTACGATTTGTGATTTTGACCTACGATCATTTTTGTCGTAAGAAGTTTAGTAAAACGGGCCCCTGATCAATCGTCGTTGTCACGACTGGTTTCACTGAGTTATCTTCTAATATACACTGAATGATAATTTTTCAGGATCATTCCTTTCGAAAAAGGGTCAGGATCTTCAAACCTGACGTGAAAAGAGTTTAGTCATTCCTTACTCCAGTACAGATCAGACACCAAAGTCAAGTAATATTAGTGTTTGCATCCTCTCCTTCATCACGAATCTCATCCAGTACAATGAATAACAGCGTGTAATTGGCATATTAGATTATTTTGGAATGAGTTTTGAATGATGTTAAATGAATCTGTGGAGCCAGTTTTGAAAGTATTTTGAGGGAGGTAATACAACATCGCAAATTCCGCTGTTGATCGTTTTGAACAGTTTCGATATTTTTTTTATTTATACGATTTGGAGCTCTTTAGTAATTGTAGTGTGTTCGGAATGAATTAATCGAGCGGTGAGTGAGAGCTTGTTACTAGATTTTTTATTTGATATCTTTCCAGGATTTTTATCCAGGTTTCTATAGAGAGCTTCGAACTACCTTGCCCAACCTTCAGTCAAGTAGCGAGATTAACATTTATGTTGAGACATGTTTCAAACTGTGTTGGTATATGGCTATACTAGACCCACCATGTGTATTCCAATGTTACCCTCGAAATGGAAATGACATCACAGTGCTACCCGGAACTGAACTTTCGCGAGATTATTACCGAGAGTATACTAGGCGTGGTCCATTTATTGATTTTATTGTGTGGCCAATTTTGATGTTAGATGCCAGTGGCCCAAATAGAATTCTTAACAAAGGTGTAGCAGAGGGCCGAATATGATATTTCGACATTTGGCAAATATAATGCTGTATTTTGCTAAGTTTCTTTGTTTTTTTCTGTGGAATAACGAGAAATATCGGTTGATCATCACAAAAAATAAATAAATAAAAAAAAAAAACCGTGAACCTACCTAAACGATTTTAACCTTGCGACTGTTTTACTATACATTTTACGATCACTTGCGTAATTCAAAGATGTAAGATGCTTCTACAGTAGTAACTTAATATGGACTTCTGTCATGCATTATATCATTGGAATTGTTTTCTAAAACAAGTACGATTTGTGGTTTTGACTTACGATTATTTCTTTCGGAAGAAGTTTTATAAAAAGGGCCCCTGGTTCATTTCAAACTATCTACGTTTTCAATCCTTCAAACACATAAGTCAGGGTGTTGTTTACAGTTAATGACATAATGAAATTGACTTTTATCTCAATCAAAATCATTCTTAATAGCTAACTTAGCGCTCCCTTCATTTTTTTCCTAAACACTCACTCAAAACCATTAAAAAAACGCACAATAATCACTAAAAAGACGATATTAACAACTCCATTCTGAATAAATTTGAATAGAAAAGAATATGATATATAATAATCGTCTGATTGGGTCTTGAAGAATTAGGAAGCTACTTACAGAACATGGATGCATATTTAATTAAAGGGAGGTAATAAATATCGCTAGTTTTGTTCATCCTAAGCACATTAGCGATGTTGGATTACCTCCCTTTAATTTCACTCAAAACTCACTCATCGCAGTATTTCAATTTCATCCCAAGATCATTCCAAAATATTTCATCTTGTCAATTTTACAATGTTCCTCAGTGTAGTACTCATTAGGACATGTAGATATCTCTTTTTTTAAATATAGGAATCGAGTAAAATAAGATTTACTAGAAATCGAAATGCAAATATAACAGAAAAAATGTGTTAGAGAAAACTCTTTGTTAGACAAAAAAGACGCGAAAGGAGATCTGACAGGTCACGAGACCAAGTGACAAGATAATGGTGTCTTGTGATCTAGTGACCTGTGGCCCGTTTTACTAAAAGTCTTACGACAAAATTGATCGAAAGTCAAACTCACAAATCGTACCTGGTGTTTTTAACCATCTTTAGTTTCTGCCTTGCAATATCTCATTGGAATGGTCTTCTAAAGACGATTTCAATGTGATGATGCGTGGCAGAATTCCATATTTAATTGCTACTGTAGAAGAAACTTTAAGTTTTGACTTATGCAAAAAATGATCGTAAGATGTTTAGTAAAACGGGCCCCAGATGTCAACAAATTAATCATACCCACTTAAATCAGGCAATATCTAGTTTGATAAATAACGAACTAAATGAGTAATGACTGTAATGTAAGATAAGATATTAAACAGTTCAGTCATTAGTTTTATTTAGAACTTGCTTCTCTTCCAATTGATCTATTAGGATACTTATATTTTAGGTCTTTTGATAATGTAATCTAGTTTTTGATTGATCCAGAAATGTCTTGAATTCTTATACTTTGCTAATGTGACTAATTATTTGTGGTTTTGCTAAAACATATTATGACGAGAAACTGTAAAGTTTAAGTCAATAAAATATTGTCTATTGTCTATAGCTAGTAACGGGATAGTATTTTCATCGGTCGGATTTAAATAGAATCCACGAAGAAATAGAATTAGAGATGATTTTATGTATTACTTGCGTTTATTTTCACAAAATAACAACAACAACGACAAAAAAACCCGATACCTATCCGCGCTGTAAAGCTATTTCAATGAGAATGAAATCCTACTCGGAAAAAAGCGAGCGCTTTACATAGTTACCCGTATATTGCCGCATAGAAAATATAACTAAACGTTGGTCACAAACGACAAAAGTTTTTGCAAGCACTGATTTATTTCGAAAGATATAGAGGACAATCGTTTGTTTCAGTGTAAGATCGATTTATATTTCATTGAGTGAACAACAAAAGTTATATTTTCACGAGTGGCAGAGCCACGAGTGAAAATATAGCTTTTGTTTTTCACGAAATGAAATATTTATCGATCTTACACGAAAAACAAACGATTATTCTATTTCTTTAATGCAAAAATGAGACAAAATGGGACATTTCTAGGACATATTTTCGTAAAGCGCGTCATTTTGCGCGTGATTGCTATGCAACGTTCATTGTGACGTCACTTATTTCACCCCGCATAGATGACGTCAGATAGGATGAAATGCACCAA
This sequence comes from Fragum whitleyi, assembly GCA_948146395.1. Lineage (NCBI taxonomy): Eukaryota > Metazoa > Mollusca > Bivalvia > Cardiida > Cardiidae > Fragum > Fragum whitleyi. The sequence continues at coordinate 11,079,113 of OX411549.1, forward strand.
AGCAGGGTTTAAGTTTTTGATAATTTCATTGCTTTTGCGGTGAGATTATCAAGTGATAATCTACCGTTATTTCTCGATAAACCACCGGAAAGCATTAAAGAAATTAAAAAGATTCGTAGAATTTGATAACAAATCAGCAATTTTGCTATGCTAAATCGCAGAAAACAACTATCGAGGAGGCCATTGTACCGATCAGTTGTCCACTTGTCAGCGACTAGTCACCGATTCCACAAAAAAAGAAGAGAGTTTATTTGACAGTATGAATGGTGCGTGGACATTTGGATTTTATTCTACTCAATAAATAGCGCCGTAGATTTGCGTCAAAATTATTTCAGCTACATATTTTCAATTTCGTATCGAATAATAAAAACTTTTGACATTCGAAATCAATTAATCAAATGCTGCTTAACATGCATTTTTAATGTCATAGAGATTGATAAAATAAAAGTTTTATTTCGATAATGATATTCATATAGAATATTTATTGTATTATCATGAATCAGATATTATCTTCAAATGTTAGCAGTTATTTCGTTTCTGTATATATCGAAGGCTTTGTGTTGACATTTCAAAAACCATTTTCCTTGCAGCAAATTGATATATAAGCCTGTGCTTGATATACAGTAAGTGACATCGTAAAATTGACATTCAATTCAATTAAAACTATTGTAAATCCCTCACTCATTCATTACTCCCTAAACAACCACTCAAACCATTCAAAAACGATCAAAAATCACTAAAAAAGATAAGATCAACAGCTACATTCAAAAACAATTTGGAAAGACAAAAATCGCGATTTCACTGAATTTTAATTTATATTTTAAGCTTCTGATTGGTCTTAAAGAAATAGGAAGCTATTCATAGAACTTGTATGCATATTTTATTGAAGGTGGTTATAGACATCGCTACTTTTGTTCATCTTGAACAAACTTAGCGACATTTGATTACTTCCCTTTTATTTCACTCAAAACTTACTCAATGTGATTGTTCAATCCATTCAAAAAATCTTTACAAAATCATTCACATGTTCAATTTCACGATGTTGTTAACTGTAACGAACGATCAAACATGAGCGCAAAACAAAGCCTCTTAGAAGCCTTTGCATCCAGTACAGTGTAAACAGAGTCTTGCCTGTGTGTGTATTTCCGTTTATATATCGTCGCTACCGTAGCACATGCCCATATGATCGACGCCTCCAGAAGACGGTTAGTTACATGTATTATGGGGGATAGTGCAAGAGTACGTGAAGAAACTTCTGCTGAGATCCGCCATGTTTCTTTCACGTGCTCGGTGTAAAGCGCCGTCTCACGGGACCTCGGTTTAACGCCTCATTCGAAAGACAATTAGCTTCTGTTAGTGTTCCAGCCCGGCAATCAAACCCACGCGGTCGAACTACAATGGTTTTGAAGTCCGGTGCTCTACCAACTGAGCTAAGCGGGCTGACAAGAGTTTTGGCTATGTGATGGGTGGAAATATAAGACTTCAACTAATCATCTAAAATCATTATTGCATAGTTCGTCTCGGCTGCTAAGTAATTGCTTAGTCCTGGTTTCTTTTAATTAGTTCCGCTCAATCTAGAATTGTTTTGATTTTTTCCGCGTCTTTTGACCCTGATGATTTCTTTTACTGTTCCTTCTTTGGAATTTAAAAAATCTTGGTAAAAATGATAGGCTAAAACTCTTAAAGAACTTTATAGTCACTGAAATCAAAGTCTCTATAAATAATGATAGGCCGAAGAGGGTGTGTATCGCTCCACTGGCTCTTGCATCTGTAGATTTAAAATACATAATTTAAAAAAAAAAAAAAATCTAACAACTGGGGTCCTTAAAGTTTCGAGCATTCAGGTGGAAATCTGACTTATTCCATATAAATAGCTTTTGCGATCTTTGTGTCCACTTTTATTTAAAGGCTCAAACACAAATAACAAAATAATCATGAAAATATCATAAGAGAAGACTATTTTCAATCAGTCATATTACTATAAAGACTTTCCAACTCTAAATTATTAAATACATTTTGATAAATTTAAAAACAGACAATTAGGTTTTGACAGATCAGAATTAAAACAAATTGTAGCAAACTACGCAGGTGATTGTCGTGGTGTCCGTAGTCTATAGGTAGAACGTCAGCCTCATGACCCAAGGTCCTGAGTTCGATTCACAGGAACAGCTATCGATCTTGGTTTTTTCATTGACCCACACATTCGGCGCGATTATTGGTGGATTTGTCAGGAAGCAGAATCGAGAGGAATTTATCTTAGTTGACAGAACTTTTATATTAATCGATGTAAAATGAATAGGTCTAAACCAACAGGTAAATGCCAAATACGACAACATTCATAGAGGACAAAGTAATGCTCACAAAATAACTTTTAATACATTTATTTTCAAAAGTAGTTTCCATTACATTTAAATGACTTGGGAATAGGGAGTCTTGGCTGATATGTGTTTGCAGAAATGTAGCTGTTTGCCGAAGAGATACCATCCACTTGGTCCTGATACGCTCGCTGGACGTCAGAATCGGGAAAAGATCATACACGTCGCCAATTTGTCACAAGATACGCCCGTCACACAGCTAGATGTGCGTTTGGGTGAAGAGTAGAATTAAACTAATTTTGAATGCACTTCCTCTTGATGAGATCTAACAAGAGGGCCAGAATGACCCTAAACCGCTCACCTGAATTTTCTTGGTCAAGTGGATCTCATCCAAGAAAATTTCAGGCTAAGTTTCATTCACATTAGCCTAATTGTTAAAGAGGAGATGTTATTCAAAGAAGTATATATAGTGACTATAGACCCTGCCCCAACATTCATTACAAAGGAGACTCAACAGAAGCCGCTTCCCGCCATGCCTATAAATTATGGGCTTATCTTAAAATTTTAAAAGACCAATCAAAATTTCGCGAACAATTTTTGAAAAGGGTCACCCACGGAACATCCTGGAAAAGTTTCATTGAAAATGGCCAATTGGTTCAGAAAGAGATGTCATTCAAAGATTTTGGGCTCAAAATGAGCCCTGCCCTGCCATGCCCAAATTTATAGGCCGATTAAAATTCGCAAAAAAAGTCTTGAAAAGGGTCTCCAAGGGAACATTCTGGTAAAGTATCATTGAAATCGGCCCCGAGGATATGTCGTTCAAAGATTTCGTGCACAAAATAAGTACCGCCTTGTCACGCCCATTTTAGGGACCAACCAGAATTTAATGAACACTTTTTAAATAGGGTTGTCCATGGAACTTTCTGGCAAAAATCTTATTTAAATCAGCCGAACGGTTTAGGATGAGAAGAAGTTTTAAGAAAGTTGACGTCGCACGACAGATGACAGAGTTAGGGTGATCCTAAAACTCCCCTTGAGCATTTTGTGCTCTTGTGAGCTTATAAGCCAGGGAGAGTTATGGTTCTTTTGCACTGCCCATCCCCTTGAAAAGATTATCTACATGTACCCACGAAGTTTTATTATCATAGTTCCTACAATTGTTGAGAAATGATCCGGTCAAGATCCAAGTATGAAAAACAACAAAGGGCAATGACTAATAAAATAAGCCCGATTGCTCACCCGAGTCTCTTTGACCCCTTGGGCATCACATCAATTGAATAGACAGATGTCAACAAGGAGATGATTTCTAAATAAGATCAATACCATGCAATGCTTTCAGCAAAGAGCAAAAAGGATATGCCTTGGCATAGCCCTTATATATACGAGGGGAAGTCCGTGGACTTTATTTATATCTCGACAATTGTTCAACGGAAATCGTTGAAATTAGTATACGATAAATATCAAACATTAAGGAACCAGTGTATATATTTTTATCCGATCAATCAACATTTTGCGCTAATCAGACGTTGCCATAGACCCATCAATAACGCCAAGCGGCGCAAAGAATGATGTCGCGTCATTGACATATACATTCAGTGCCTTTAGCACCATTTATAATATCTAATATTCGAATAATCTTCTTAGAATTTGGCGTGCTATTTCAATAACGGCCGAATGACTTTTCCCGAAAGCTTTATCAGTTGAAACGCGTTTCTTTATGAGAATAAAATACCTATATATGTTATATAGAGGATAATCGTTTGTTTCAGTGTAAGATCGATATATATTTCATTGCGTGAACAATAAAAGCTATATTTTCACGAGTGGTGGAGCCACGAGTGAAATTATAGCTTTTGTTTTTCACAAAATGAAATATTAATCGATCTTTCACTGAAACAAGCGATTATTCTATTTCTTTAATGCAAAAATGTGAAATTTCTAGGACATTTTTTCGTAAAGCGCGTCATTTTGCGCTTGATTGCTATGCAACGTTCGTTGTGACGTCACTTATTTCGCCCCGCATAGATGACGTCAGATAGGGTGAAATGCACAAAAGTAGGATATAAAATTTTGATAATTTCACTGCTTTTGCGGTGAGATTTACAAGTGATAATCTACCGTTATTTCTCGATAAACCACCGAAAAGCATTAAAGAAAGAATGAATAATCCCACATGGACGTCAGAAAGACATCGTCGGGGTGCGTTCTATAGAAATTAATATTCGAGGATATCAAGTGATCGAAACCATTGTCACTGACACCCAAGTTAGCATTATCTCAACAATATGTTCACGAATTAACATTTTCATAAAGCAACTGTATAAAAGTGAATACAAGTAATCTTCATTTTGGCACCTCATTAAGGACAAGTATCAAACTGTTTGTAGAAGCTTGTCTTAAATTGGAAGCCAGAATGTAAGAGCATTTAGACACATAACTATGGGTTGTATAAAGCGCTATAATCTGAATATTGATTGTGTAATGAAACCTGTGGCAATTATTTTTTAGTAAGTCGAAATTTTGATGATTTTATCGTATAGTTTTAAATGACAGTTTTTGTTTTTAATATCTCAACTTCAACGACGTCCGTTTGTAACTTGCAGTGCGCGCCGCTTGACGTACAGTGTATGTCTTTGGTCGCTCATACTATGATTGCTGTTCGGCGTACTATCACCAAATTTGGAGTGCGAGCATAGAAAAGAAAATGCAATAAGATGATATGTACACATTCATTCGATTTGTAGTCTTTGGGATATGGCGTCAGTCCTAGACCTTTTGGAACACCCTTCGTACAAAATGTGCATGTAATGATAAAACTTGATGGAAATCAATTAAATGAAACTATTAAGAAAAGTGCCTGCCTACTGGTTTCAGAGAATAAGTTTTTGAGATTTCCTCCTTGTCGTCTATGTAAAATAGGGGGTCGGGGCCATTCAGAGCCCCTAAAAGAATTTAGTAGCATGACATGAATAAAATCGATAAAGGTCCACTTGATGATGCAACATATCAAAATAAATAAGGGCTCTCTGCCTTCTGGTTTCAGAAAAGAGGTGTTTAAAAAAAATGCTCTTTGATTATATAAAAAAAAGGAATGTGCCCGGATGGACCTCAAGTATGCCCCCAGGGTATTGATATAAACAAACTTCATTAGCGTCCACTAGATGATGATACATACCAAATATGAAAGCTCTCGGCCTTTTGCTATCAGAAAAGAAGAAGAATTTTGAAAATTTTCTTACTCTCACCCTTCCTGCTCAAGCGAGCTTAAAAGGAATGAGCCCTGGTGGAGCCCATATATGGCCCCAGGGTCTCGATATGAACGAATTTGGTAGAGGTCTGCTAGATGATTCTACATACCAGCTAAGAAAGCTGTCTGCTTTCTGGTTTCAGAGAAGAAGATTTTTTTATGATTTTCGCTCTTTGAATTTATGTGTGATTCTACGCGCCCGGGTAGAGCCCAAATATGACTAAACGGTCTTGATATGAACAACCTTGGTAAAGCCCAAGTAGATGATGCTTTATACTAAATATGAAAGTTGTCTTCCTTCTTGTTTCAGAACAGAAGATTTTTTAAAGATTTTCCTATTTTCAACCTTTTGTGAATGGTTTAGCGAGAATTTAAAGTAGATTTCATTTATTTGAGCACTTTTGGTAGAGATTGACATAAGATACATCTCTATGGATCATGTGCACTGCACTTCGTAATAATAAAAAGAATATGACTGCAAAATGTAAAGTTAATCGGAATAAGGGTGATATAGTCATGCTCCAGACTAAGAAGTGAAGGCCGTCTGAACGCCGGAATCCACGAGGGATCCCATAATACGCGCAGTCTTCGACGGGCGTAAAAAAGATGATAAGTGTCTGTAGCTAGTAAATAGTAAACTGAAGCCTAGAAGATTAGAATTGGTAATTGTCGATGCCATACCGACTTCCACAAAACTAAAAAGAACGTCGCCGACTAATGCTTACGTTGGAAAAGAGGGTCCCGTCGCAAATAAGGTGCCAATGGTCGTACAGTTAGTTACATCGTGAAATTAACATTGAACTCAATCAAAACCATTCTAAATCGCTCACTTAGCGCTCCATTCATTCATTACAAACACTCACTCAAACCATTCAAAAACGCTCAAAATAACTAAAAACTATAAAATAAACAACTACCTTTTAACTGAATTAAACAATAACCAAATCGCGATTTCAATGACATAATTGAAATTTTAAGCTTCTGATTGGTTCTTGAGGGAAAAGGAAGCTATTTATATAATTTGTATGCATATTTTATTAAAGGGAGGTAATACATATGGCTAATTTTGTTCATCCTGAACAAAATCAGCTACATTGGATTACCTCCCTTTAATTTCACTCAAAACTCACTCATCGCAGTATTTCAATTTCATCCCAAGATCATTCCAAAATATTTCATCTTGTCAATTTTACAATGTTCCTCAGTGTAGTACTCATTAGACCATGTAGGTATCTCTTTTTTTATATAGGAATCGAGTAAAATAAGATTTACTAGAAATCGAAATGCAAATATAAAAGAAAAGATGTGTTAGGGAAAACTCTTTGTTAGACAAAAAAGACGCGAAAGGAGATCTGACAGGTCACGAGACCAAGTGACATGATAATGCTGTCTTATGATCTAGTGACCTGTGGCCCGTTTTACTAAAAGTCTTACGACAAAATTGATCGAAAGTCAAACTTACAAATCGTACCTGGTGTTTTTAATCATCTTTAGTTTCTGCCTTGCAATATCTCATTGGAATGGTCTTCTAAAGACGATTTCAATGTGATGATGCTTGGCAGAATTCAATATTTAATTGCTACTGTAGAAGAAACTTTAAGTTTTGACTTATGCAAAAAATGATCGTAAGATGTTTAGTAAAACGGGCCCCAGATGTCAACAAGTTAATCATACCCACTTAAATCAGGCAATATCTAGTTTGATAAATAACGTACTAAATGAGTAATGACTGTAATGTAAGATAAGATATTTAACAGTTCAGTCATTAGTTTTATTTAGAACTTGCTTCTCTTCTGATTGATCTATTGGGATACTTATATTTTAGGTCTTTTGATAATGTAATCTAGTTTTTGATGGATCCAGAAATGTCTCGAATTCTTATACTTTGCTAATGTGACTAATTATTTGTGGTTTTGCTAAAACATATTATGACGAGAAACTGTAAAGTTTAAGTCAATAAAATATTGTCTATTGTCTATAGCTAGTAACGGGATAGTATTTTTATCGGTCGGATTTAAATAGAATCCACGATGAAATAGAATTAGATATGATTCTATGTATTACTTGCGTTTATTTTCACAAAATAACAACAACAACGACAAAAAACCCCGATACCTATCCGCGCTGTAAAGCTATTTTAATGAGAATGAAATCCTACTCGGAAAAAAGCGAGCGCTTTACATAGTTACCCGTATATTGCCGCATAGAAAATATAACTAAACGTTGGTCACAAACGACAAAAGTTTTTGCAAGCACTGATTTATTTCGAAAGATATAGAGGACAATCGTTTGTTTCAGTGTAAGATCGATTTATATTTCATTGAGTGAACAACAAAAGTTATATTTTCACGAGTGGCAGAGCCACGAGTGAAAATATAGCTTTTGTTTTTCACGAAATGAAATATTTATCGATCTTACACGAAAAACAAACGATTATTCTATTTCTTTAATGCAAAAATGAGACAAAATGGGACATTTCTAGAACATATTTTCGTAAAGCGCGTCATTTTGCGCGTGATTGCTATGCAACGTTCATTGTGACGTCACTTATTTCACCCCGCATAGATGACGTCAGATAGGATGAAATGCACCAAAGCAGGGTTTAAGTTTTTGATAATTTCATTGCTTTTGCGGTGAGATTATCAAGTGATAATCTACCGTTATTTCTCGATAAACCACCGGAAAGCATTAAAGAAATTAAAAAGATTCGTAGAATTTGATAACAAATCAGCAATTTTGCTATGCTAAATCGCAGAAAACAACTATCGAGGAGGCCATTGTACCGATCAGCTGTCCACTTGTCAGCGACTAGTCACGGATTCCACAAAAAAGAAGAGAGTTTATTTGACAGTGTGAATGGGGCGTGGACATTTGGATTTTATTCTACTCAATAAATAGGGCCGTAGATTTGCGTCAAAATTATTTTAACTACATAATTTCAATTTCGTATCGAATAATAAAAACTTTTTGACCTTCGAAATCAATTAATCAAATGCTGCTTAACATGCATTTTTAATGTCATAGAGATTGATAAAATAAAAGTTTTATTTCGATAATGATATTCATAAAGAATATTTATTGTATTATCGTCTTATCATCAATCAGATACTATCTTCAAATGTTAGCAGTTATTTCGTTTCTGTATATATCGAAGGATTTGTGCTGACATTTCAAAAACCATTTTCCTTGCAGCAAATTGATACATAAGCCTGTGCTTGATATACAGTAAGTGACATCGTAAAATTGACATTCAATTCAATTAAAACTATTGTAAATCCCGCACTCATTCATTACTTCCTAAACAACCACTCAAACCATTCAAAAACGATCAAAAATCACTAAAAAAGATAAGATCAACAGCTACATTCAAAAACAATTTGGAAAGACAAAAATCGCGATTTCACTGAATTTTAATTTATATTTTAAGCTTCTGATTGGTCTTGAAGAAATAGGAAGCTATTCATAGAACTTTTATGCATATTTTATTGAAGGTGGTTACTTTTGTTCATCTTGAACAAACTTAGCGACATTTGATTACTTCCCTTTTATTTCACTCAAAACTTACTCAACGTGATTGTTCAATCCATTCAAAAAATCTTTACAAAATCATTCACATGTTCAATTTCACGATGTTGTTAACTGTAACGAACGATTAAACATGGGCGCAAAACAAAGCCTCTTAGAAGCCTTTGCATCCAGTACAGTGTAAATAGAGTCTTGCCTGTGTGTGTATTTCCGTTTATATACCGTCGCTACCGTAGCACATGCCCATATGATCGACGCCTCCAGAAGACGGTTAGTTACATGTATTATGGGGGATAGTGCAAGAGTACGTGAAGAAACTACTGCTGAGATCCGCCATGTTTCTTTCACGTGCTCGGTGTAAAGCGCCGTCTCACGGGACCTCGGTTTAACGCCTCATTCGAAAGACAATTAGCTTCTGTTAGTGTTCCAGCCCGGCAATCAAACCCACGCGGTCGAACTATAATGGTTTTGAAGTCCGGTGCTCTACCAACTGAGCTAAGCGGGCTGACAAGAGTTTTGGCTATGTGATGGGTGGAAATATAAGGCTTCAACTAATCATCTAAAATCATTATTGCATAGTTCGTCTCGGCTGCTAAGTAATTGCTTAGTCCTGGTTTCTTTTAATTAGTTCCGCTTAATCTAGAATTGTTTTGATTTTTTCCGCGTCTTTTGACCCTGATGATTTCTTTTACTGTTCCTTCTTTGGAATTTAAAAAATCTTGGTAAAAATGATAGGCTAAAACTCTTAAAGAACTTTAAAGTCACTGAAATCAAAGTCTCAATAAATAATGATAGGCCGAAGAGGGTTTGTATCGCTCCACTGGCTCTTACATCTGTAGATTTGAAATACATAATTTCAAATAAAAAAAAAAAACAAAAAAAAACATCTAACAACTGGGGTCCTTAAAGTTTCGAGCATTCAGGTGGAAATCTGACTTATTCCATATAAACAGCTTTTGCGATCTTTGTGTCAACTTTTATTTAAAAGGACCAAACACAAATAACAAAATAATTATGAAAATATCATAAGAGAAGACTATTTTCAATCAGTCATATTACTATAAAGACTTTCCAACTCTGAATTATTAAATACATTTTGATAAATCTAAAAACAGACAATTAGGTTTTGACAGATCAGAATTAAAACAAATTGTAGCAAACTACGCAGGTGATTGTCGTGGTGTTCGTAGTCTATAGGTAGAACGTCAGCCTCATGACCCAAGGTCCTGAGTTCGATTCACAGGAACAGCTATCGATCTTGGTTTTTTCATTGACCCACACATTCGGCGCGATTATTGGTGGATTTGTCAGGAAGCAGAATCGAGAGGAATTTATCTTAGTTGACAGAACTTTTATATTAATCGATGTAAAATGAATAGGTCTAAACCAATAGGTAAATGCCAAATACGACAACATTCATAGAGGACAAAGTAATGCTCACAAAATAACTTTTAATACATTTATTTTCAAAAGTAGTTTCCATTACATTTAAATGACTTGGGAATAGGGAGTCTTGGCTGATATGTGTTTGCAGAAATGTAGCTGTTTGCCGGAAAGATACCATCCACTTGGTCCTGATACGCTCGCTGGACGTCAGAATCGGGAAAAGATCATACACGTCCCCAATTTGTCACAAGATACGCCCGTCACACAGCTAGATGTGCGTTTGGGTGAAGAGTAGAATTAAACTAATTTTGAATGCACTTCCTCTTGATGAGATCTAACAAGAGGGCCAGAATGACCCTAAACCGCTCACCTGAATTTTCTTGGTCAAGTGGATCTCTTCCAAGAAAATTTCAGGCTAAGTTTCATTCACATTAGCCTTATTGTTAAAGAGGAGATGTTATTCAAAGAAGTATATATAGTGACTATAGACCCTGCCCCAACATTCATTACAAAGGAGACTCAACAGAAGCCGCTTCCCGCCATGCCTATAAATTATGGGCTTATCTTAAAATTTGAAAAGACCAATCAAAATTTCGCGAACAATTTTTGAAAAGGGTCACCCACGGAACATCCTGGAAAAGTTTCATTGAAAATGGCCAATTGGTTCAGAAAGAGATGTCATTCAAAGATTTTGGGCTCAAAATGAGCCCTGCCCTGCCATGCCCAAATTTATAGGCCGATTAAAATTCGCAAAAAAAAGTCTTGAAAAGGGTCTCCAAGGGAACATTCTGGTAAAGTATCATTGAAATCGGCCCGAGGATATGTCGTTCAAAGATTTCGTGCACAAAATAAGTACCGCCTTGTCACGCCCATTTTAGGGACCAATCAGAATTTAATGAACACTTTTTAAATAGGGTCGTCCATGGAACTTTCTGGCAAAAATCTTATTTAAATCAGCCGAACGGTTTAGGATGGGAAGAAAATTAAAGAAAGTTGACGTCGCACGACAGATGACAGAGTTAGGGTGATCCTAAAACTCCCCTTGAGCATTTTGTGCTCTTGTGAGCTTATAAGCCAGGGAGAGTTATGGTTCTTTTGCACTGCCCATCCCCTTGAAAAGATTATCTACATGTACCCACGAAGTTTTATTATCATAGTTCCTACAACTGTTGAGAAATGATCCGGTCAAGATCCAAGTATGAAAAACAACAAAGGGCAATGACTAATAAAATAAGCCCGATTGCTCACCCGAGTCTCTTTGACCCCTTGGGCATCAAATCAATTGAAAAGACATATGTCAACAAGGAGATGATTTCTAAATAAGATCAATACCATGCAATGCTTTCAGCAAAGAGCAAAAAGGATATGCCTTGGCATAGCCCTTATATATACGAGGGGAAGTCCGTGGACTTTATTTATATCTCGACAATTGTTCAACGGAAATCGTTGAAATTAGTATACGATAAATATCAAACATTAAGGAACCAGTGTATATATTTTTATCCGATCAATCAACATTTTGCGCTAATCAGGCGTTGCCATAGACCCATCAATAACGCCAAGCGGCGCAGAGAATGATGTCGCGTCATTGACATATACATTCAGTGCCTTTAGCACCATTTATAATATCTAATATTCGAATAATCTTCTTAGAATTTGGCGTGCTATTTCAATAACGGCCGAATGACTTTTCCCGAAAGCTTTATCAGTTGAAACGCGTTTCTTTATGCGAATAAAATACCTATATATGTTATATAGAGGATAATCGTTTGTTTCAGTGTAAGATCGATTTATATTTCATTGAGTGAACAATAAAAGCTATATTTTCACGAGTGGTGGAGCCACGAGTGAAATTATAGCTTTTGTTTTTCACGAAATGAAATATTAATCGATCTTACACTGAAACAAGCGATTATTCTATTTCGTTAATGCAAAAATGAGAAAAAATGTTCGTAAAGCGCGTCATTTTGCGCTTGATTGCTATGCAACGTTCGTTGTGACGTCACTTATTTCGCCCCGCATAGATGACGTCAGATAGGGTGAAATGCACAAAAGCAGGGTATAAAATTTTGATAATTTCACTGCTTTTGTGGTGAGATTATCAAGTGATAATCTACCGTTATTTCTCGATAAACCACCGAAAAGCATTAAAGAAAGAATGAATAATCCCACATGGACGTCAGAAAGACATCGTCGGGGTGCTTTCTATAGAAATTAATATTCGAGGATATCAAGTGATCGAAACCATTGTCACTGACACCCAAGTTAGCATTATCTCAACAATATGTTCACGAATTAACATTTTCATAAAGCAACTGTATAAAAGTGAATACAAGAAATCTTCATTTTGGCACCTCATTAAGGCCAAGTATCAAACTGTTTGTAGAAGCTTGTCTTAAATTGGAAGCCAGAATGTAAGAGCATTTAGACACATAACTATGGGTTGTATAAAGCGCTATAATCTGAATATTGATTGTGTAATGAAACCTGTGGCAATTATTTTTTAGTAAGTCGAAATTTTTGATGATTTTATTGAATAGTTTTAAATGACAGTTTTTGTTTTTAATATCTCAACTTCAACGACGTCCGTTTGTAACTTGCAGTGCGCGCCGCTTGACGTACAGTGTATGTCTTTGGTCGCTCATACTATGATTGCTGTTCGGCGTACTATCACCAAATTTGGAGTGCGAGCAAAGAAAAGAATGTGCAATAAGATGATATGTACACATTCATTCGATTTGTAGTCTTTGGGATATGGCGTCAGTCCTAGACCTTTTGGAACACCCTTCGTACAAATTGTGCATGTAATGATAAAACTTGATGGAAATCAATTAAATGAAACTATTAAGAAAAGTGCCTGCCTACTGGTTTCAGAGAATAAGTTTTTGAGATTTCCTCCTTGTCGTCTATGTAAAATAGGGGGTTGGGGCCATTCAGAGCCCCAAAAAGAATTTAGTAGCATGACATGAATAAAATTGATAAAGGTCCACTTGATGATGCAACATATCAAAATAAATAAGGGCTCTCTGCCTTCTGGTTTCAGAAAAGAGGTGTTTAAAAAAATGCCCTTTGATTATATAAAAAAGGGAATGTGCCCGGATGGACCTCAAGTATGCCCCCAGGGTATTGATATAAACAAACTTCATTAGCGTCCACTAGATGATGATACATACCAAATATGAAAGCTCTCGGCCTTTTGCTATCAGAAAAGAAGAAGAATTTTGAAAATTTTCTTACTCTCACCGTTCCTGCTCAAGCGAGCTAAAATGGAATGAGCCCTGGTGGAGCCCATATACGGCCCCAGGGTCTCGATATGAACGAATTTGATAGAGGTCTGCTAGATGATTCTACATACCAGCTAAGAAAGCTGTCTGCTTTCTGGTTTCAGAGAAGAAGATTTTTTTTATGATTTTCGCTCTTTGAATTTATGTGTGATTCTACGCGCCCGGGTAGAGCCCAAATATGACTAAACGGTCTTGATATGAACAACCTTGGTAAAGCCCAAGTAGATGATGCTTTATACTAAATATGAAAGTTGTCTCCCTTCTTGTTTCAGAACAGAAGATTTTTTTAAGATTTTCCGATTTTCAACCTTTTGTAAATGGTTTAGCGAGAATTTAAAGTAGATTTCATTTATTTGAGCACTTTTGGTAGAGATTATCATAAGATACATCTCTATGGATCATGTGCACTGCACTTCGTAATCATAAAAAGAATATGACTGCAAAATGTAAAGTTAATCGGAATAAGGGTGATATAGTTATGCTCCAGACTAAGAAGTGAAGGCCGTCTGAACGCCGGAATCCACGAGGGATCCCATAATACGCGCCGTCTTCGACGGGCGTAAAAAAGATGATACGTGTCTGTAGCTAGTAAATAGTAAACTGAAGCCTAGAAGATTAGAATTGGTAATTGTCGATGCCATACCGACTTCCACAAAACTAAAAAGAACGTCGCCGACTAATGCTTACGTTGGAAAAGAGGATCCCGTCGCAAATAAGGTGCCAATGGTCGTACAGTTAGTTACATCGTGAAATTAACATTCAACTCAATCAAAACCATTCTAAATCGCTCACTCAGCGCTCCATTCATTCATTACAAACACACACTCAAACCATTCAAAAACGCTCAAAATCACTAAAAACTATAAAATAAACAACTACCTTTAAAATGAATTAAACAATAACCAAATCGCTATTTCAATGACATAATTGAAATTTTAAGCTTCTGATTGGTTCTTGAGGGAAAAGGAAGCTATTTATATAATTTGTATGCATATTTTATTAAAGGGAGGTAATACATTTGGCTAATTTTGTTCATCCTGAACAAAATCAGCTACATTGGATTACCTGCCTCTAATTTCACTCAAAACTCGCTCCCCACACTCATTCAATTACATTCCAGAATCATTCCAAAATCACTCACCTTGACAATTTCACGATGTTGTTAACTGAAGCATCGGCAGATTTAACAGAGGGTTTGCCTAAATCCTTTATCGAGTCAACCGATATGCCTCTAGGTTAAATGGGCCGATGCACAGAGTAGTTTCAAACTGGCCGTGGACTCGTAGGTTATTCATATTAAAAACAAATCTAACCGATTAAAAAAAATAGTTGCAACAATGAGATTCGATTACTGGACTTTACTCTTACAGGATGCGCCTTTATTAATTAAGCGTAAACCTGTTAGTTCCGTCCTGGGTAACCTAGCGTCGGACTGCATTTAATGACGATTTGACAATATTCAAGAGTTTTCTCGATCTCCCGAAACTTTGATTAGTGTAATCGGGATCGATATGTTTATATCCGTCATTTTTATTTGTAAAATTAACAAACATATTAATTTCCCAGTGGAAGTATTCTTTTCTTAAAAGGATTGCAAATTACGTCAATTGCGACAATATAGGACACAAAATTTCGCAAGACTATCTTAATTTGTAAATAATGTTTTGAAGCTCTTATAAAATTTATTTTTAGACAACATATCGAAATAGTCTAGTCTATCTCATTATGCGCATTCGCTTTATTTTGTTAATTTGACATTAAAATGTCAATTATCCAACAACCCTCCAAATGGTCAAACTTTTCACCCCTAAAGTTTCTATATAATTCCTAATATGTGAAACTATCGATTAAATCTTTTATGCAAAGAACAGTCTTATGCGATCGTTTTATTTGGTTGCCTAATCAATGTGAAAACCAAGTTAAAAGGTTTTTTTTTTTGTTTTGTTTTGTTTTGTTTTTGTTTTTTCATGGCAAATTCAAGCATTTTTCTTACATTTTTATCTTGCTTTGTTAATGGTTTACAAAAGATACCCTTTCTCTTATAAAGTATTTTATTCTTTATTAATCATGTGTACTTTTTAATGGTGGGGTTAGACTTTTTTTTTTTAAATGTAATATAATTTCTTAAACCATTTTTAGCTAGCAAAGCGTCAATCAAGGCGAACATACAAATTATAGCTGACCAAACCAAGTTATGTGTAACGCCCGGGGTAATACTGTCGCTAAAACTACCAGTCTTTAATTGCGCAGTCTTTTCGGGTAAGCGACGCGTCATTACAGCTTCTCCCATTTTTCTAATTGTTTAAACCTATTTACATTGATTGGGATTCAAGTTCTTACATCTTAGATTAGTCCCTTTCGATTCTGCTTCCTGGAAAATTTACCAGTACTCGCGCCGAATATGTGGGCGTATGAAAGAACCAAGATCGATAGCCGCTCCTGGGAATCGAACTTAACCTTTGCGTCAAGAGGCCGATGCTCTACCAATAGACCAAGGACACCACACTTGCTTGTACCATTACCTTTCTTTGTCGGATGCGTATGGCGAAGAACCTTTGATTGGCCTATTGAAACAAACGAAATTCAAATCAGGGAATTATTAGGAAGATCAAACGTAATTTATACAGTTCTGACCGATAAAATTTCGAAATATCCCTTTCTAAAGTCTTAAAAAAGATCTTCGGGTATCTTATCAAAATAGACGCTACCGGAAAATATTTCCGAAAGGTCAATCGACTGTCCTCGTTTACAAACGGCATTTTCAGAGAACATTTGGAAATCCCAATTACGTCATATATAGTGTCTGAAACAACATGTCAGACAAGGGAATTGAAGGACGAGTTTTTTTGTCTTCTGTTATTCGGATAATTCTGTGTAATTTTAAATAAGTTTAGAACATTTATTTGCACACTACCTAGTACGTTCGTCACCATTTGAACGACAGTGCGATAACAATAAAGCTGCATTTTTCATCAGTTTCTATAATATCTCCGGATGCCAAAACACCGAACCTAAAATTTGAGTAAGCCGCATTTCCTAGGCCGGACGTGCAAGATACATCTAAAGGCCGATTCCAAATGGAAACTCCATAGCTTCTCATACAGTTTCCATAATTCATCTAATGAAAGTAACAAAGGTGATTTTGCGTCCAAAGCTTGTACCTACAGCTTAAGGTTTAAGTGAGAAGTTTTAATGCTTGGAAGTCGTTTATTCTTAAAGAATTACCTAGAATAATAGACTTTGGGAGCAAAATTAAACTTAATTGAAATAAGGAAACAAGCAAGCATTTTCAAAGTGTGCTTGAAAAGGAAGGTATATGTGTGTGTGTGTGTGTGTGGGGGGGGTTATAAAAAATCCTGATTTTGGCCCTTATTGAGAGCACTTTATGTTTTCATTTTCACCCCCTCATACTTAAAGCTCGGAAGGGCAAATCGGGCGTATGATGAGCTATGTAATGATTAGATATCCCTCGTACGTCGTTTGTCATCAACTCTATTAAGTTTTTATATCATATGGGCGACAATTCATGAATATTGGATAGTAATGTTTGACAGGTCTTTAAGATGAACCGAATGAAATAAAAATTGAAATATTTCATATACAAACACGAGGAAAGGACACCTGTTGACACTTTCTTTGTTAACATTCCAAGGGCCATACATTCAGCGCATTTGTGTTGCAACTTGCCAATATGTAAGACCAAATGATGAAAAACCTTCTGAAAGAGCAAAATTCATCTGAAAATACAAACGTAGGAAAAAATGAAAATTTGGCTTACCCGTGATGAAAAATAAACAGAATACTTTTTCATGTCAGAAAGGGGGCTCAATTCGAAAATGAGAACATTTGAACAGAAAAAAAAGGAAAGAAAAATTGGGATTTATGAGAAACATTTCACACTTACGGCTGTACAGTGCTTTGGAAAGTGGATTTCCTAGAATGTAACACGTGTGCAAAGTAATACCTTAGCTTGACTAGAATTTTCACTATGCACATTATAGGGTACGGTCACTCGGGTGAACTATATTCAAATAAGATTGATTGATTGATTGAATGGAGTTTTACGCTGCTTTCAATATTTCAGTTATATCGCGACGGTCGGAGCACCTAACAATGGTTTCCTGGTATTTTTCTCACCAGTACAACCACCACACCCTTTCTTAGCCTCCAGCTTCTATTTCACATAGGTCTTCGATTATCAACCCGTTGGTGAAAATCATAGTCGGATGTGAATGAGTGCCACCGTCGGGGATCGAACCCGGGACCTCTAGATTGACAGTCCGACGCGCTTCAAACTGCGCTCTGACGGCGGCATTCAAATAAGAACTCATTCGAAAGTATGCTTTTTAACTTCTCGCTTTGTTTTCACCCTGTTTTGTACCATAATATTTCTTTTTAAAAAAGAAGATTACTAAAATATCTCTGCTTTGTTCGCTTTCAATACTTTCTTTTGATTGAAAAAAGCAGCTTGTTTGAAATAAGGTGTAGCTTCTAAAGAAGTATCACCCATTCCTTTATCATGACTTCAAAAATGGTAAACGGGATTTGGTATCTTAAAAGGGTAACTATTGTAACCAGAAAATTACCTTCAAGTTAAAGAAATTGAATTTCTATAAAGATATATTTTGTTATAATACACATTAGATGTTCAATCAAGCCGTATGTTTTTAATGTTCAAGTCAGGGAGGTATATAGATGTCTTCAATGAAATTCAGCGAGGAGCATTTTTTTGAAGATCAAAGTCATTTATAAACCCTTCTTGCACATTTTTTTTGAAAAATATACCAGTCAAGAAAACCCTTTTTCAGCTGTCAAAAAGGTAGAAAGGCATCAAAAAACTTAATATTGTCTTGTTTTTATGATACCCAATAACTGCCATAAACATTGTAAACCATAAAACTTTCACAGGATGATTGTTTTCAAAGTGGATGTTTACTTTTCGGCCATTGTATGTCAAAACTAAAGGTTTCGGAATTGTCCTGGCAAAGATTCAGAAAAGCAAAGACATTTGAAAGATTGGATTAAACCGGTTGTATCATATAAATGAATCAGTATTTAAAAGAAATATTATGTTGTTTTACCCTAACATTTTTCTTATACAATTGCAGTACCTTTAGAACGTTGATTATAATTTTGACTTAATTGTTACATGTGGCGAGTATATGTTCAATATCCTTCGCACAGGTTCACATTAAAACTGTCATAAACCTTGTTTTATTTTGAAAATACCGTCAAATATACATCATTACGTTTTTGTTTACTTTTTTGCCCTTTTTTACCTTTGACTTGAGTACTGACCAACAGAACGTACTGTGAATCTGCAGACAAGCCTAGCATTGTTTCTCTGATATAGGGCTAGCAAAATATTTCTTTCTGCATTCATTAAAAACAAGGCCTCACTGGTCTCAAAATTTGAAATTGAATCACTAGTCTCATAAATGGTTAGAAAAAATAACAACATATTGTTGTCTTGGTATGACTGCTGCCGAGTCATTAAAAATTTGATCATCAGTTTAAAATTTACCACGGAAAATGAGACTAAATAACGAAATAAAATAGATACCTTAACTTTGGCCAAATTCTTATTATATTTCAACTTTTTTCCTGATCTATAAAGAATTTAAAAACTTATTGTAAGTAGCAAATGGGCTTAATAATTTTAACGTTGTCCTTATGTGTTAATTCTATGCACAAGATAGCCGATTTGTTTTCCTTCATTGGACTAAGCCCAGCGGAGCGTATGTCGTAGCTAGTTGTCCGTATTAATACGTGCATCTGTGCGTAAATTTACCATTTGAACAACTTTTCCTCTGAAAGAATGTTACCAAATATCACAGGAATGATCCTTCCTCAGATACTTCGTTGAATTCGGATCGGGTTGATACTTTGGGCACTATGAGCTGGTGCGTATCAAAAAGGGGGCCCGTAATGGAGAAATATAAAATTGTTTTCTTCTCTGAACCTGGTCAGAACGCAACCAAACTGTACAGAAATTATCCTCATAACATGCTCTTTCAGATTCGTTCGTTAAGGTAGTTCGCTCGGTTTTTTTCCTACTATTAAACTTTGATTTAAACCTGATTTTTTAGAAAGATCTAAATGTTTGGTTTCGATTATTAAAAAGAAAAAAAAATAATGTTACCGTGCAAATCTTTTTCTCAGATCCGTATGAAAATAAGTACCAAAACCATTTAGTTCCCATAAGTTTTTGCCTTTGAATTTCGTTGAAATTTTTGATTTGGAGTTATAATTTTTGGACAAATAAATATTCTGAAGGCGATTGATTTATGTTTTATTTGATAAAGACAACCCATTCCACTAAATCATTACAAAAATTGGATTTTTTATCAAGCAAAAGAAAAATATTCTATCTTTATTCGATCCTAAATAGAAGTTTTTCCCTTTAAAATTAAGGGCTACTTATACATATTTCAAAGAAACAAAATAAACATAGCTCTACTATTAAACGTTTTCTTATACTCTCAAAATAGATTTGTGACATAATGAAGAATATTTTGATATGAAAAAATGGGGTCGCAGCCTTACTTTTTTTTTAGATATTTTAACTCTTTTGTTAAAATAAAGGGAGGCAATTTACAAAAAATAATCAAATTTTAAAACATATTTCTTAATAATGGAAATAACAAATTTGTTGATTTTTTGGTTCAGGGATATTGGGAAGTGATTGTTTTTACCGTATTCGTAAGTTTTATTTGCTTTCTTTCCAAAATATAGGCAAGGAGTAATGTTGAAAAATTGCTTGTCGCTTTCTCTGAATACTCTAAAATCGAAAAGGAATGCCCCAAAATTGGTTAAAAAAATATTTCTTCGATTTATACAAATTTTTGCGTGTATTGTCAACCTTTCATGCACCTCTATCCAAAAAAACGTAGTTTGAATTTCGATTCAAAGTATAATAACGATCACAGAAACACGATTTTTTTTAGTGGCGGAAAATCCAAAACCGGATGTGCAGACGTCCTTTATTTTGGATTGGGTTGATACTTTGGGCGTAATGGGCTGACGTGTAACCAAAAGGGGGACCCGCAATGGTGAAATAAAAAATAAAAAATAAAATTTTCTCTGAAACTACTGATCAGAATTTAATTAAACTTAATGGAAATTATCCCCAGGACATGCTCTTACAGATTCCTTCGTTAGATTCCGATCGAGTTAATGACATGGGCGCTACAGGCTGACGTGTATCGAAGAAATGGGCCAATGGTGAAATATAAAAAAATCGTCTCCTCTGAAACCATTGATCAGAATTTTTACAGAAATGATTGTCAAGACCTGCTCTTTCAGAAACCTTCGTCTAATTGTGGACGAATTGATAACATGGGCGCTTTGGGCTAAAGTGTCACCAAAAAATGGGCCCACAATAATGAAATATAAAAATCTCCTTCTCTAAAACTATTTTTTAACATACTTCAGAAATGATCCTCAATACAAGGTCTTTCAGATTCCTTCGTTTAATTACGATACATTGAAACATTGGCGATACGGCTTTTCACGTCACCAGAAAATGGGCAGCCAATGGTTAAATATTTAAAAACCTTCTTCTCTTAAACAGTTGTATAGAATTGAACCCTAACTTCACTTGATTGATCTTTGGGAAATCTCTTTCAGATTTCTTCGCTTTATTCTGAATGAGGTAATATCATGTATGTTATGTATGTATGTATTGTAAAGAGTTGTTGCATCAACAAAAAATGGTACCTAATTGGGAAATTTTAGATGAATGTCCCTAAACGAAGCTACCAATCAGAATTCAACCTTATTTCGAAGGAATTATTCTTTGGTTATGCTCTTTCAGATTTCTTTGTTTAATTCTGACTTTTAATGCTGCTTTGGGCTACTGCGTCATCAAAAAAGGGCTTTCTAGGTCTTTTTTATTATAATGTTTCTTTGACAATTCTTATCTTTTTTTCGATCAAACTTAACTGAAAATTACTTAGTATATGCTTTCTTTCAGATTTTTCGTAAATTTCTTTTTGGGCAAAGAACTTGGGTACTTGAGGCTTTCACGTCAGCAAAAAAAAGGCACAGAAAGGAGAAATTAAGAAAAGTTAACTGTCTTAAACTAAGGAAAGAGAAAGAATGATTTTGTAAAGGACAGTATTAGTCAATTATATAGGTTCGTAGATGACTGTCTTTGATTGTGGCATCATGATGAACCTTGACCCTGAGCGTAGCCTTTGATGGTCTTTCTAACATAGTGAATTATTAGGGTTAGGTATGTTTTATGCAATACTAAAGGTTTGTGTATGATTGTCTTTGATTCTAGTATCATTATGAACTCTTGACTCTGATCATAACCTTTGACGCACTTTCTGAAATTTGGAATCATAATGTCTAGGACTGTATTAAATCAATGATAATGGTTTGTAGATGATTGCCTTTAATTCTGGCAGATCTTTACCTCTGACCAACTTTTTTAAACATTTCATTATTAGACATTGGAGATTATAGCGTCAATATTAATGGATGGTACTTGATTGTCTTTGTTTCTAGCATCATGATTAACCCCTGACCAGATCTTGACCTTTGAACAATTTTCTTACGATGAAGCCTTTGCCGTGACAGTAACCTTTGACCTATTGTTTTTTTTTTAATTTTTGATATTGAATTATTTGGACTACAAAGGTTTTAAATCAGTATTAATTGTTGATAGATGTTTGCCTTTGATTCTGGCTTCGAATTGAACCATTGTTCCCAACCTTGACCTTTGACCTTCTTTCTGAAATATTCAATAAACACGTCAAGAACTATATTTTGCCATATATTTTGTTTCGGGTGATCTTCTTTTATTCTTGAATTTTAGTCTTGAAACCTAAAATCTGACCATGACCATTGACCTATTACAATTACATTTAAAAAAAGGCTTCACAATTTAAAAGTGCTGACATATTTTTGGCAGTGTAAAGGTAAAAATGCCACCCAAACCCATATTTTGGGAAATTGTCCCATTTACTTTTTTTCTGATTTTCAGATTTTTTAAGTGTTTTTCCTTTATTTGGTCAAAAATCAGTAAACCTTTCCATGCAAATAAGAAAGTTTTAGGTCGTTTTATGATGACGCTTCCTATTTAAATGGTACTTCTTGGCATTGCACTATCTATATAAACTGCAAACTGTTCGAAGAGCTAATTTTGGTGTGCAAGTCGACATCGATGAGTTACAGAACAAGTTCGGGTTTGGTTCCAGTCCATTGATTAATTTTAAATTAACTGATTTCGGACGTTGGTGATAGCAATTAACATCAACAGATATGAAACAATAAGCTACCATTCCGCACTATAGTTTAAAGCTACATCAACTGATTTACCAATACAGAAACGATTTCGTGGTGGCGTATATAGTGACAATGGCACTCTTGTTTTAAGGACAAACATCAGTATTCAAATAACATTTGTCGTTATCATTTTATCCGGCCTGGTCTAGATTTCGTTTCGAATGATTTGGAAGTGTTTGAGACACTTCCACCAGTTCTTTTTTTCTAAAGCCTAATTGGGTTGAAATCAGGGTAGGCAAAGATATCAGGAGACTGATTTTGGTCTACACTGCATGCCAAAGTTTTGTTTACACAGCATAAGAAAGGTAAATTTAGTTTCAAACAGGAAACTTTCGAGTTGTTATTTGTGTGACTGAGTATACCTGCAACAAAAGGTATTCTATAAATAAACATTTTAAGGTTTACATAAAAAATCCTTCTTTTGAAAGAAGGTAACCGAAAAATGTATAAAAAACATTAAATATGGAAATTGAAGGTGTTCAATCATAAGACAAAGGGAAAAGTATTGCAAGGACTGGGATTCAAACAGCAGATACCTAGATGAAAGGTAAAATTACCGCTTTAATTATAAATAATTAACATGTTTTCGTCATTCAGACCTTACTTTAAATGAATTCCTACATTACCATTGGATGGACCTAATCATAAGGTATTGAACGAGTCCATCATCTTTTCTATTTTTCGAAATAGTCTCTAACGATAATCATGAAAGTTTTCAAGTATTATATCCGAACCCTCTAAGAGCACATCTGTTAACTGTTTAAGATTTGGTCGCCCTCTTTCTTGAGGAGGACAAGGGGGGGGACAAATAGAATATTGAGGGGTTGTGGATAACTTCTAAATCATGGGTATTTTGACAATTTTGCCCTGATATATCAAAATGAAATAGAGAGTCCAGTAATTCGTTATTACCAAGGTGAAGGTATAACCTAGTCTGAATCAATTCAGAGTGGACCTTTCATTGACACGATTACTTCTTGTATCTACAATGGCTCCAAACAAGAATCGTACACTAACTCTCTCCTATATAAAATGAATATATATCAGAACGTAAACAATGCTCTGTCTGTAATAAAGACGATGAAAAACTAATCCACTTATTTTATGGATGTGAAAGTGTAAAGCCATTAATAGAATACATTCAACGACAAAAAAACTATCCATGGAAATTTTGATTCAAAGAGCTTTAATATTATATTTGGTAAATATACGAAACTAGATACAGACTTAATATGCCTGTACTTTAAGATATACATTTATACGTGTAAACTGAAACAAATTAAACTATCCATACGTGGATTTATAAAAAATATGAAACTATCATACGAAATAAATATTCAAACATAATCTAACAAAACCTTTGAAAAATATTGGGCAATTGTAAAAAGCATCACTCGAATCAGTAATTAAGACAAATATTAAATAATAAGAAATGCTCAAACATTTAAACGGACCTACGCTTATTACATACTGTTAATAACAAACACCAAGTACACATTATGATGAAAAAGAAGTGATGTACTTACTTTCTGTAGTAACATCTTCACATATATCTTTCCTTTTTCTTTTCTACTTACACCGTAAAAACCATTTTTTTTTATTTTTGTACTGTTTATGTTGTTAATATGTTAAAATGATATATTTTATTTTTCCACATTGAAAGTTGATAACCCATCTACAATTGCTCTTTTATTGAAAACACAAACTGAAACCTTTTTGTACATCAGTATAGATTAATGTGGATAATCAACAGTTCATATACAAAGCAATTAATGGATAATGGATTAGAATTGTTCTAGAATCTTGTAAATACGCTGTAGTTGTAGGGTTTTAAAATAGCATAAGCAATATAAGTTCAACAATTTATATATTTTTTTTACGCAATATCCTCTGCCATCGATTTAAATGAAAAGAAAAAGATAAACATGTCTTCGGATTTGTTCGGAAGCCTGTAACTATAGCATGATTTAAACTGTGGTTGCAGAGTTTCAGTTTTGAATCGACGCTATGTTTAATACACCGAATATATTTATACGAAAAATAATCGTTTAAATTGACATTTTCCTCCTTACTAAACCTTTTAATAAAGGTATTCTTTCATCTTTCAATCAACCTTTAAAAAATGAATATGGTTTTCAAATATGAACTGTTTGTCTATATGATATTATGTTTATAAATAACTCGTCAAATATAATATGTCACTTCCTTACACAATAAAAGCAATAAAAATTAATGCCCCAATGGGACTATGGAGTTCTAAAAGAACGCGCCAAGTGAACGCTTTCCAAATATCTGTTATTCTAAACAAAAACATATTTCAATGACTTTTGGAAACTTTTCTGTTTAAGATAAAAACCCCAACAATATTACTTTGTACATTGCTGATTCGGACTTAAGACCATCTTTTTCAAAAGGACACAGTACCGCGGTTGAAACATACCAAATAAAACAAGTGACATATTGTAAAATGTAGATATAGACATCTAAAATAATATGATAATATAAACTTGGTTGAATAAAATATATATAAAAAAAAACTTCTTGTAACCACATGAATGGGATGAAACAATGGGACTTCCCGAAATAGTTCTTATACAGATCCGCCTCACTGGACGGCACTATCAAAAGAAGTCCACTATGATAAAAAATGGGAATTCAATTATAAATGAAATCACCCATTTCGCATGTGAGCTCTTCTAAAAGTACATATATATATATATATATATATATATATATATATATATATATATATATATATATATATATATATATATATATATATATATATATATATATATATATATATATATATATATATATATATATATATATATATATATATATATATATATATATATATTTATATATATATATATATGTGTGTGTGTGTGTGTGTGTGTAAACGCTTGATGTTCAGATATAATTTCTCTTCTTTTAATAGAATAGTCTCTTATAATTCTTTTTTTGAATGGTCATGTACTTTTATATTTGCAAATTGTTATAAATGTATTGTAATTTTGTATGTACATGAATGAGACTGAAATAAACAATAAAACTCTAAAAAGCCTACATAATTCTGTATCAAAAAGCTTTGCATTTTGTCCGATAAAACTTTCGCCCATTGCCTTTCGAAAACTGGTTTGTAAAAGGCGAAAATTAGTGTTTTTATGAGCCATCATGTCAACGCGATTTGAAAATTATTAGTGTGCTAATAGACCATCCGCTACAGTCACAAACAATACGACTCGATGCCGCTATCTGTGCAGAAACAAGCAACCAGTACTTAAAATTCGATTGGAAAACTGTTAAATGTATTTTAAATATTATTTTTTAAATTCAAATCAACCTTCATGTTGCAGGAACAGTTTAAAGTATGTATCGATACATGTAGAACAAAGCCTCCTTTTATTGGCTTGCCTTCGAAGACCCAATTTCGTAACGTTCTTACGTAACTTTTGACGTCAGCTAATATTTTAAGATATTGCCACGGATTAAGTGTAGTGTTATGTGCTAAAATGTCTTTCAATGCACAATAAACAATTTTATCATCAGATCAGCGAGGTAAGGGGGACGTTTACTAAGTATGTATTTCTACGGAACAGTCAAAAGATATGTCTATAAAAAGGTAGTCAGTTTTGAAACGTATTGTAAAAAAATGCAAGTAATTCATAAACGGTTAAGGTATTAATAGAACATTCATTTGTGGAAGTTTCGTTTTGAGTGAAGTATAAATGAAACGACTAACTTAAGTTTTTTTAAATATATGTCACCGATTGAAGCAGTTATTGATATGTCTTCAACTTGAGGCATTAAAGTAGGTACCACGGTTCTTGAACCTTTATTGATACGTTTTTTGGAAATAATAATCGATATAAGTTATATTTGATCAGCACAAGTTCAGACTGCCTGTTCAAAACTTCATCTGCAATCACTTTTCTCATCAGTAATTTATAACCATCAAATTACACAATATATTTATATTTGCACCTGCTAACATCTATCTTTTAATGGCAAGCAAAAATACGACAACAATACGAAATCTTGCTATGTTTATATTCTATGCCATGGAAAAAAGAAATTTGGCAATATCTAAGGTATCTCGAACATCACCATGACAGCATTGTATGTGAAATTGTTATTTTTGTACATGTTGTATACAGGCCGGTGGCCAATATACTAAATAAATATACTACTACTTTGGAAAACATAAAGGTAATGAGAAGAAAAGAAAAGAGTGTAACTATTGATAACCATTTTCAAATATGAAATCCATAAAACAAATGCCGATTGACATGTATTTTTAAAA
Organism: Fragum whitleyi; assembly: GCA_948146395.1. Classification (NCBI taxonomy): domain Eukaryota; kingdom Metazoa; phylum Mollusca; class Bivalvia; order Cardiida; family Cardiidae; genus Fragum; species Fragum whitleyi. The sequence continues at coordinate 11,106,470 of OX411549.1, forward strand.
TGCGAAGCCTTTAATCAAATAAATTTCCTCTCGAAAATAATTATTGGGTTGTAATCCTGTAATTGAATATTCATTACGGCATTTATCGTATTATCGTCTTATCAATTAAATGTTATCTTCAAATGTTACCAGTTAATTCGCATCTGTAAACATCGACGGATTAAGCTGGCATTTCAAAAAAGGATAAAAAGCTTTCCGTGCAGCTGATTTAGATCTGAGCCTGTGCTTTTTGACATTACCAACGATTTGATATGAGCGCAAACATGCGCTAAGTCTTACTAGTGTCTTCGTGATGCAATTTATAGAAATAAACATCCCCTTTATCGCATCTTCTTTGGTGGTTGCCTTCTGGGTGCGTACGAATTAAAAATTCCTACTTCGCCTACATCTACTCGTATGATATTCTTATTGCACAATTTGTCTAGGCTGCTTAATGGTTCTATCTTCTACGCATGCAGAAAACAACATCGTGAAATTGACAATGTGAAAGATTGTGGAATCATTTGGGAATGCAAGTGAATGTGCGGAAGAAATGAGTTTTGATTGAAATAGCGCTGGTCTTCCAAAAACCGCTAATTCCGTCCAAAGTGCACGAAATTATCGATATTTCTACCTTTGATGCAACTAAGGTACTTTCCTGTTTTTGTGTTTTCAAGGACCAATCAGAGGCTGGCAAATACACACCACCCATTAAAACAATATAATCTTTTTGAGTAAAAAGTTTTTTTAGGATGTTTCGAAGTGATTCTATTTTTTTCGGCGCGTTTTCAGTGCTAAAATTTCCTTTGTTCCAAACACGCATTCCAATTACTAAAAAAACTTAGAAATCTTATGAACGATTCCAATTCGTTCAAAACGATATTTCTTTTTATGTTCACCAGGAAATTCAACATAATTGGCTAGTGTCGTATTTAAATTGGCGATATTGTATTTAATCCCTTACATCTTATTCAAAGCTCGCCCCATTCATTCTATTTCATTCACAAATAATTCAAAATCATTCACCGTGTCAATTTTTCGATGATGTTAATTGTACAATTTAATTGAGCGACCTTCTGAAATAAATAGAGAATAATCGTTTATTTCAGTGTAAGATTGATTTAGTATTTCATTGAGTAAACAACAAAAGCTATTTGTTTCACGAGTGAAAATAAAGCTTTTGATGTTCGCGAAATGAAACAGTAATCGATCTTACTCGAAAAACAAACGATTATTCTTTTTCTCTAATGCAAAAAATGAGACAAAATGTGAAAAAACTAATACATATTTTCGTAAAGCGCGTCATTTTACACGTGTTTGCTAGGCACCGTTCATTGTGACGTTACTTATTTCGTCCCGCATAGATGACGTTAGATAGGGTGAAAGCACAAAAGCATGGTATAAAATTTTGATAATTTCATTGCTTTTGCGGTGAGATTATCAAGTGATAATCTATCGTTATTTCTCAATAAAGCACACAGCTAGTAGCATTCTATAGTTGACAGTCACTTCAATTAAAATCATTCATAATCGATCATTCATCGCTCTATTCATTCATTCATTCATTCATTCATTCACTCATTCATTCAATCATTCATTCATTCATTCATTATTCATTCATTCATTCTTTCTTTCCTTCTTTCTTTTTTTCTTTCATTCTTTCTTTCATTTAATCATTTATTCATTCATACATTCTTTCATTTAATCATTTATTCATTCATTCATCCATACCAAACACATATTAAAGCCATTGAGAATGCTCCAAAACCTTCAAAATACCCTAGACTCGTTCAAAATACTTCTCAACTCATTCAAATCGAAAAGATCATTTTCTGCGAATGGACTCAAACCATATTTCAACGAAGAGTACTAAGGTTGTTATCAAACATCGATTATTTCGTCCAAACTGAACTGAAATAGCGAGATTGTATCCTGCAATTTCATTTAAAACTAGCCCCACTCAATGATTCAATCATTCGGAACATCACTCGGCCATTTCCTTAATTTGCAACAGCCCTCCGATGCATATAAGACGGATGGGTATGTAACAAAATTCTGCAGTTTGTTAGGCGGAAACAATGTAAGAAAAAACTAGCTCGGAAAGAACCGCCGCTGTCTTAAGATTGATATTTCTTGCAATAAATAACGGCTGAAAAATCCTATTTTTTAGAATGACGAATCAATCTCAAAAATAGGATTTTTCAGCCATTATTTAATAATCGAAATATATTTATATATGGATACGATGATTTCACGTCAGTGAAGTAAACGAGTAGCGTTGACGACGTCGGATGTGTTCTGACGTCATCGAGCTTTTTTCAAGGTTTTCCCGTATTTCTTTTTTAAATAGTCCGTCTATGTACATGCGAGGTTGATCGTGAGACTGGCCGAGTGGTGTTCCGAATGTGAATCATTAACATTTCAAAGCCGAAAATGGTAAAGCGCTAGGTCTGTTGAATTTTCCATAGTGACATTCATGTTATGCCTATTTAGCATACATATTCCATCACGCGATATTTTACTCCAAGAATTATTTTTTCCACTTTATGTGGCATTTTTGTTGGATATTTTATATTGAGAAGGGTAAGTTGTTTCATTGGATATATTTTGATAAGTTGTGAACGAACATTTACGACAAAAGTTTGCTAATTTTACAATGGTTTAACATAACGCCTTTTTTAACAATTTTGCAGTTATATTATGGCGGTTGGTGCACATGTCCATGGTTTGTGTCTTTTAATTCTAGCAACCAGATTCTCATCACAATAAGGCGAACTTCTTATCATATGCCCATTTTGGAGGGCACAAATGACTCGTGGCATTTGTCATTTGTCAAATGTCGGATGAAGGTTGGCCCGGCTGGTTCGACGTTTCGAACAAAGGATTACCACTAAGCTAGACGGTATGTGTATTTCCGTTTATTCATCGTCGCTACCGTAGCACACGCCCATATAAGCGACGCCCCCAGAAAACGGCTAGTAGTTACGGGGGATAGTGCAAGGATACATGACGAAACTACTGCCGAGATCCACCATGGTTCTTTAACGTGCTCGTTGTAAAGCATCGTCTCACGGTGCCTCGGTTTAACGTGTCACCCGAAAGACAATAAGTTTTGTACCGGCCCGAGAAGCGATCTCACGCGGTCGAACTTCAATGGATTTGAAATACCAACTGAGCTAATCAGGCTGGTAAGCTAGCCGGGATTGGCTCAATGACTTTATATAGAATTTTATTTGCTCCGTAAATATTAAATAAAAAATAAGTAGTCCCCTACCGGCAAAGCCGAAGCGCACTTTAGGTTTGCACTCTGTTCGTATGTCTGTCCGTCAGACGATAGATCAGTTTTCTAGATTTTTTCTAAGCCCTTTGAGAAATTGGGGTGATTTATTGATTGTGCGGGTCTACAGCAATAAGGTTAAGAGCATGTTTGAGTTTGATTCCGGTTCATTTATTTTTCAAAATTAATATGGAGGCTGGACTTAACAAATAATCAGGATATTTCTGTTTTCAAGACTTTCTTTTCTTAATCCTTTAATGAGCTGTTTTTGGCTCCAATTGCAGAATGCCAGTGAGCTATTGGTATGGCGGTGTGTCCGTCGTGCGTCTATCCGTCCGTGCGTAACTTTTCTATCTTTAAACATCTTCTCCTCTTAAACGTCGTGCGGATTTAAACGAAATATGGTAAAATGTTTCTTGGCTGACCCTTGCTTAAATTGTTAAAGAAAATTTGATAAACCCCAATATATGGACATGGTAGGCATATTTTCACTTAAGAATATTTTAGAACCTTCTCCTTCCAAACCATTTGGTCGAATGAAATGAAACTTTACATGGATCATCTTTGGATCACCCTTTACTTAAATTGCTGAAGAAATTTTGATTGACCCCCAAATATGGGTGTGACAGTCCAGGACTTATTTTCATTTTAAAATCTTTACATATCTTCTTCTCCCAAGTTATTTCTGCTAATTTCAATGGAAATTGACATGAATTTTCCGTTGGTGTTCCTTGACTTTTATTGGTCACATTTTTTTGATGAGCAGAACAGAACAAAACGGAACAAGCATTTTATTAGACAGGTACAGTAGTTCTCAGTCTTGTTAACATAGTAATATAACGTATACAGGTCATATCAGATAAATCTCGCACTTTCGTAATGTTTTCATAAAGGAAATGTATCACTGGAAGATCACCATAGTCTCGCAAACCCAGATTTTCTAGAACTGTGTTTAATTGACTCTAGTAGCCTGTAAAGGATACGAACATAAAACGTACAAAAACGTGAATATTGAGAACAATTTTGAATATTTCGAGGACAGTCAAGAAATATGTAGAGCGAATTCCTGAGAAAAAACAAAAAATACTTAATAGTGTATGTATGTAAAAATAAATGTGTAAATAGGTGAAAAACATACGATTTGGTGTTTTAACGGAATCTCCAGTAAGAAATATCAATTATAGATTGAAAACGATGCGATAAAGTTTATTTAATGATCGATGCTAAATATTTAAGTTTTCATTCTGTTTTGTACTAAGAAGCTGAACACGATTGAACATACTTGGCTTCTTGGTATAATCGCATCAATGAACTTTTGTCGTAGATTTGAAAATTTAGGACAATTCAAACGAAATGTTATTTATCCACTATATCAACCTGATTACAAAGAAGGATATTCTTTCATTTCGCAGGGATTTATTATTGGAATATCTTACAAATGTACGCTGGATTTGTAAAAGCTAATGTATTTAAGAGGTCTTCTTGATTAGACGAAGTTTTTATGTGGCTATGAAAAAAAAAACCACTTCTTTTTCTTATATGAGCATTCCAATCTTGTTTAAAGCCGTCTTACAACCTTTCTTTTTACTTGTCCAAAAGCATTTTTCATCACCAATATGAGGATTGTAGAAGACTTCATCAAATACGTATCTATCTTTTATGTTTCTAACGTTAGCGACCAAGTTACATTTACCGAAGACAGAATGATCACGAGGCTTAGTATAAAGGTTAGTTATTATTGCATGTTTACTTGCATCATACCCTGCGTACCGCTTGTCGTCGAAAACCTTATTGGTAACAGTTCACGTATACATATAGCGTATCGTAGGCAGGCAATCCAGGCATGTATCCTTCTTATTTTGCATGCCTTCATCTCTTGGAACCAACTTACGCCTTTTATCATTAACCTTTATCAGATCATTTCGATTTCCATTTTATAGCAGAGTAATCGTCTAAATATCAGTTTCCTCTATAACATGGGGCGGCGACTCGTCTATGTTTCTGAACATTAAGTTGTTCCACAAGGAATGACTTTGTAAGAAATGATCTCCCCTTTTGAAATTTCCCTTTCCGTTTCGAGATCAATTGATTTATCGGAAACCTTTTCTTTGAAAAATTCTGGGCTTCCTACTCGATGCGTAAATTCGCACATCCTTTCACCTGTTTTTTTTTTTTTTTGTTATCAAAAACCGTGGTCGCTATCAAATTTGTCTACTTATTCTCAAGTAAATCGATTTCATTTAGCTGGTCGTCAATATTGGTAAATCGAGAATAAATAAGTGTCAAACAATTTATTATTATCTGTATTGTTTAGCATAACTGGAAGTTGAATCGAATTTTGAGCAGTGATCGTTCGGTCGGGCGTAGAAAATAACATCTGCACTGTTGGCTTGGGTGATTCCACTTTGACTGTTTTGTGGATAACAGGGCTGCGTTTTAAAGTTCGTTTCTAAATCCCCGAAAAACGAATATTTTCGAGGTATACTTGAATCAGCCTGTCTGTCCGTCTGTCTGTCTTTTCACCCGCCTGTGGACATTTATATTAGTAATTTTTCAGTCGTTCTACAAAAGTTTAAATTTTATAAAATTAATGATCACATGTTGAAGTTTTTCAAGACGCAGTTTAGAGGTCCCAACTCCTTACGGTTAAAAAGTTATTTGGCCTTGAACTTCATACAATTCATTACTTTTTTCGTAGACATACTAGTACGTTTGTGTCACAAACTTCTCAAATAATTACGTGCCCTAGAAAAAATAAAGATTTCTTTTTTTCTTTTCATACATAAACCAGTTATTTTTTCGCAAACTCCTCCTTCAGTTTTCCCCCAAAAGCTTTGAATGTTTTTCAAAATATTTAACACATGTTGAAGTTTTGCAAGACGCAATTTTAAGGTCCCAATTCCCCCCTGGTTCAAGAATTATCTGCTCTTGATTGCACTTAGCTTCTCCTTCTGTTTTCATTTAACGAAACGTAATACACAAATTTTGTTCAGAATTCCTTTTCGTACAAATATACTTATCAATTTGTGTCACAAATTCCCCCTCTTCAGTTTTTAATCAATAGCTCGAAAACTTTACACTAACATTTATCACAAGTTAAAGTTTTGCAAGGCGCAATTTTGAAGTCTTGACTTCCCCTGGTTCAGGAATTAGCTGCCTTTGAACTTCAGACATTTTTTTCTCTTCGTTCACAAATACAGGTAAATTTGTGTCATATGCTCCTCCTTCAGTTTTCCGTTAAAATTTACAACTTTTTACAAAGATTTATCACATGTTGAAGTTTTGCAAGTAGCAATTGAGGGGTCACCAGTCCCTCAGGTTCAATAGTTATCTTTATATTTGATTCATTTTTTATTTCTCCTGTAAATATATCTTGTTCTCTGAAAGAACAAGCTGTAGTTCAAATACGGTCGTTTACTTTAATATTTTTATCTTCTGATACTTATGAGAGATCATCCTCGTACAAGACATTATGAGTTTGCCTTATAACATGAAAAACGCTACGATTAATGTAGACTCGCCTTACTCGAGAGTTCATTGTCCTCGCCACCGTCACTACACTTTCTTCTTTTCGCATTGTTTCTCCTTCCCATAGCCACAAAAATAGGCTTAGTTTGTTAAGAGGCTCTGTCACGAATCATCACGCATTGACAAAAGAAATGATGGATTTTTTGAAAATACAATCTTTTAGTTTTTTGCACCAAAAGTTGGGTTCTATCAAACCATGCAATGTTAGAAATCTCAATATCTTAAGTTGCATTTTGTTTACATGGAAACCATGAGACGAAGGTATTAATATAGAACGTTTAGAAAAAATATGTATCCCAATTCAATTCCTCAATTAAATATACTTCACCATTATCTTTCTAGTTTTTTTTTTATTTTTTAAATGGGAAACAGCAATCAGAACGTAATGAAATGTTTATCACAGACTTTTTTTTTTTTTTTCCGTTATCTTTATTTTTTTAGAAATTTTTGGTGAGACATTTTGTTCAAAAATGTCATATTTTGAGACAGTAATTGTCCATTGAAGCAACCAAAAAGAGATCTGTGTAAAATATAGTCTTATAGAACCCTCCAATAAGTAAAAAAAATCAAAATCTCAATTTTTTGCTCTTTATTTCACTGTTGTTTTCTCCCTTTGATATCCTTGACCTTGTATCGTACAGTGTTACCTCCCTTGTGTAAAATGTATGTTTCGTTTAGGTATTTACGAAAGTCTTTGGTATGACGATTTTATTCTCCGCCATTGATGAAAAATATAGATAATTGTATTTTTCCGGTGTCAATCTAAAATCTTGTATATTCTTTTCATCAATCTGTCCGTCTGTTTGTCTTTCCATCTCTCTTTTAATAAATCTGTATCTGTGTAATCTGTGTCAAACAAACTATTTCCAACAACTTCAAAACCATTTTTAACTAGGATCTTAAAATTTGGTATAAAGGTACATCTCAGTAATGCGCATCTTTTTCTGTATATGTCAAGGTCATGTGTCAAGTCAAGGTCACCTATAAGGCTTATAGGTCTAGATCAAATTTCAGTTTCAACTAGAATGTATTTTTACATTGGGGTGACCAAAACAAAGTAAGCAAAGCTGTAGTTGTAAGGTTTTGATTGCCTACTGACGTTTGCATTATAAGTGTTGGGGGTATACAAAGTAAATGATATGAGTATCTTTGTGATAGAACTGTGAACGATTTTGCTAAAGATAAGGCCAAATAAGGAGTGATGTCATTTTAACTATCGGTAGGCATACTTTCTTGCTAGCTGTAACTTTTTAATTGCAACTCTGTTTCAATCTTGAAAAAGGACCTCAAATTTATACATATACTTGACATCATAATGATAATTTGGAGAATCAGTTTGAGAACAAATTATTTTAACAGCATTCAATAAAATAACACATAATTGTCGTTTAGACAGCATTACTTTATTCAATTATTGTAATTTGACCTTGAAAATTGACCTTGATCCTTGACCTTCCTAAACAATGCATCAAAAAGTAGTCAATGATCTAAGTTAAATATTTAAAATTGATTCTTAAAAATGGGGACATTTTAAGGCAAAACGTGCATTTTTGGCGTTTTTTGACATTTTAGCATCTGACCTTGAAATAAGACCATGACCTTTAATTGTCATTGAAATGTGTTTCTAAAAGTTCGTGTCCACAGTTGACGAACTGTTGTGCCAAACCAATTTATAATAATAAAAAAAGAAATAACTGGATTTTGCTTAGACAAAACTATATAGGTGAAATCTCTGATGCTAAGGAAAATCGGTTGCTAAGGAATACAATCGGTTGCTAAAGAGCATTCATTTTAGTATTTTTTTTATTGACAGACCTAAATCCAAACTCTTTACTACAAGTTTAGTCAAATTCTAAGTTTATTAAACCTCTTTAACCCTTAAGAAGGTTTCAGACAGTGTACCGGAAAATTTAACTTTCTTTAAAAGATAGTGTTTTTCTCCTGAAAATTTTACTTACGAGAACAAGAGTACCACATTTTTTTTATTTTTATAGAAAAACTGTAGCTCTGTCATATATATACTGTCTTTTATTTGTAGCTGGTTGCTATAGTGAAAAAATAAAATTAGTTAAAACATAAAGGATTTTTTTCAAACCTTACCAAAGTAAGTTTGATTCATGTTTCTATAGCAACATAATTTGAGATTATTTTTTCTTAGAAGGTCATTTTTTAAACTGGGGTAATATATAACTGCTTTAAAATAATGGTAATATTGATTTAGATAAATTGCGCATAAAACTCATTGAAATAGATACATGTTTGCCTAAATAAGCAGTTTCCATGGCTACACCAACAGCATTGGAAATAACCCATTATTCCTTGAAAGATTAAAGTAAAATCGACAGAAATGTGATAGTTACATCACAATGCACAATCTAAAGTAAAAAAAGGAAACATCGAAAAATAGCACATAACTTTATCACATTTTATCAAGTATAATCATAAGCCTCAATGGTAGTCGACTTAAATACCCCATTTTGTCACGCCCGACATTGACCCATAATGCAGGGTAGAACTTATTTTCAAGTTAGAATCACAAACAATCTTCTTATTCGATTCAACTGGAAATATTACATTGAATATTGGCATGAATGACCCTTTACTAAAATTGTTCCTGAAAATGTGTTTAGAATAGTTAACTGAATGCAAATACTTTTATGTACCTAATAAGATGGGTAAATTGATTGATTGAATGGAGTTTAACGCCGCTTTCAAACTTTTTCTCATTTATATTCCGGCGGCTGGAGCACCTAACAATTGATGTCTGGTAGTTCTCTCACCGGTATCACCGGTACAACCATCTTACCCATTCCTAGCCTCCGGCTGCTATCCCACATAGGTCTACGATAATCAACCCATTGATGAAAAACAAGTCGGAAAGAAAGAGTGTCGCCGTCGAGAAGATGAGTTAAGGGTATGCAATGTGGCCCAGGCTCAGTAAATCCTTACAAATAAGTTGAATGTTAATAACGGAGCGGAGCGGAGCGATACAGCCTCTCTGTGTCTCTTGTTTGGTGCGTGGGTCTGAAGCAAAGAGTAACGGAACAAGTTTGAGTTATGTTCCGGTCCATTGATTTTGAAAACTATTTAAGCTTATTTCACAGACGGTAGGGGACTTTGTTCTGCCAGATAATACTTCAGATTGCCTGTTTGTTTGTTTGTTTTCTTTTAAAACTTATGCCAATCTCGCAGAAAACATCTGGTGTTTTGGCATGGCAGAAAGACACTTACGTTTGTCAATTTTTATCATAAGATGCAAGGTCTTGTTAGTTTGTTGTTTGCTTGAATGGGGTTTAAACTCTCTAAAATACTGTAGTTACATAACCTCATTTGGATAAAAAAAAAAATGCATACAAGTTCAGTGACTAAATATTTCTTCAACAACCAATCAGACTCTTATTATTTCAATTATGTCATTGGAATCGCGATTTTTTCTAGAAATGCTATTTGAATGAAGTTGTTAATCTTATCTTTTTAGTGATTTTGGAGTATTTTTGAATGGTCTGATTAGATGTTTGGAATGAATGAGCGAATTAGAATGGTTTTGGCCAGTATGAAAGTCAGTTTTTCAATGTTATCAACTGTATTATCATAACATCGAAACAACCAGCTACCCACTCTTCATAGGCGTACTACGTACAGTTAGTTACAACGTAGTTAGTTAAGTCGTGAAATTGGAATTCCTTTTAATCGAAACCACTCTAAATCGGTCACTCAGCGCTCCATTCATTCATTCATTCAAAACACTCAAATCATACTAAAGCGCTCTAAGATCACCTAAACAAATAGCAACAAGTTCATTGTATAAAATATAGATAGAAATAACTGTGATTTAAATAAAGTAATTGAATTTAAGAGCTCCAGATTGGTTTCTGAAGAAATATGAAGCTATTTATATAATTTGCTGACATATCTTAATAAAGGGAGATAATAAACATCGCTCATTTTGTTGATACTGAACAAAATTAACAATGTTGAACTACATCCCTTTTATTTCACTCAAATCCACTCGTCTTACTCATCTAATTACATCCGAAAGTCATTCCAAAATAATACATGTTGTTAATTTCAATATATTGTTTCCAGTATCATACGTTTTTGGTTAAGTAGGGTTAATGCCTCGTGATGTTTGTCAAATGTCGAATGAAAGGTAATTGAGCCAAGGGTCGATCTTACCATCCATAAATAGACTTCAGAACGCGTTTATGACTGCAATTAAATCTTAAAGAAAAACAAGGGGCCCAAGAGGGCCTGTATCGCTCATCTGGCTTAAACATTTTCAGACTTTCACTAAATAAAGCTTTCTTTGAATGAAAATAACACTTTGAAATCTCTTAAGACCAATTTATCATAATAAACTGGGTATGGCCCACATTGCACCAAAATACTCAATCTCTATGAACCTGCATCCCTTTACCCATCTTATTGAAACATTAGGTTCAGATGTAGATATCTTTCAAAGAAACCAGGCTCAAAATAAGCCCCCCCCCCCCCCCTGCCAAGCCAATATTCATAGGCCAATCAAAATTCATGAACAATTTTTGGAAAAGGCCTTCCGAGGAACAATCTGGTAAAATTTCATTGAAACCGGCCGTGCAGTTCAGAAGGAGATGTAGTTAAAAAATTTCTGGCTCAAAAAAAAGCCCCGCCCTGCCACCCAATATTCATGGGCCAATGAAAATTTCATGAAGAATTTTTAAAAAAGGTCACCTGGGTACATTCTCGTTAAGTTTCATTAAATTTGGCCAAGTGGTTAAAAAGGAGATGTAGTTCAAAGATTTTGGGCTCAAATGAGCCCCACCCTGCAACGCCCATATTTATGGGCCAATCAATATTTTGCAAGGAATATTTGGAAAAGGTGTGCTTAGGAATAATCTGGTAAGGTTTCATTGAAATCAGGAGAAGTCATTCAAAGATTTCAGGCTCAAAAAAGCCCAGCCCTGCAACGCCTATATTTTTGGACCAATCGAAAAATCCACTAATATTTTTTGATAAGGGTCACACCAGGAACATTCGGTTAAGGTTCATGTAAAGTGTTTGAGACCCAATTTTAAGGGCATTCATTTGCCAAGAAAAAACTGTATGTCTAGGAATATTATATATCAAAATGAAGCTATTTATGAGCACAAACAGATGAAAAACATAAGACTGTTATAACTATAGCGGTATAGCCAAAACATTGTGGAAAAGGGTCATTTTGTACAGAACAAGCAACTGCATGACTGTTGGATAAGATTGGCTCATATTTTAAAAAAGTCTAGCCTAAAGTACCATCCAGGTAGTGCTACAACCATTGGTATAAAACTCAGCCCCAAAACGTAGTTATGCAAGCAATTTATTTTGACTTATTTTATAAACACATATGCCATATATGTCATTCTAATTTTGAAAACGTGTAGGTCTTTTTAGGGTATGGTGTGTTATCACAACATAAATAGACATTAATTGTTTATATACCTGTAAGGTTGTTTAGCAATATATCAATTTTAATTTCACAGAATGATAAATATATAGTAATATTGTAGATCATTGAATTAAAAAAACTATAATTTGAAATAAATCGCAGAAAATATTTCACAATATTATGGTGTGATGTTGCACCATACCTTACATCTGTTTTGAAAACAGACCAAACCGGTTTGACATGTATGTTGACAAAATAAATGAAAATTGATTGTTTCAAAAGAGCCTTTTGGGACTGAGTTTTATATCTAAGGTTGTAGCACTACCTGGATGGTACTTCAGACTGTACTTTATCAAAATACGGGGCAATTCTATGCAACCGTCATGCAGTTGCTTGTGCTGTACAAAATGACCCTTTTCCACAATGTTTTGGCTATACCGCTATAGCTATGGCGGTCTTATGTTGCCTAACTGCTTGTGCTCACGAATAGCTTCATTTTGATATATAATATACCTGGACATACTGCTTTTTCTTGGCTAATGAAGTGCCCTTAATATTGGGTCTCAAACACTTTACATGAACCTTAAATTGACATTTAAATCAGCCCAGTTGTTCAGGAGGAGACGTCGTTCAAAGATTATCGGCTCAATATAAGACCCACCCTGCCACGCCCGAATTTGGGGACAATTAAGATTTCTTGAACAAGTTCAGATAAGGTTCACACCAGAAATATTCTGGTAAAATTTAATTGAAAGAAACCCAGTGGTTCAGGAGGCGATGTCGTTCAGAGATTTCGGGCTTAAAATAAGCCCCGCCCTACCACGCTCATATTTATGATCAAATCAAAATTTCTTTAACAATTAAAGTAAAGGGTCACCCAAGGAACATCTACTTCAAGTTTAATTGCAATTGGCCAAATGGATTGGGAGAAGATGATTTTTAAAGATTTCAAAGAGAAAAATATGCCACGCCCTGCCGCGCCCATATTTGGGGGTCAATCAAAATTTCTTTAACAAATTTAGATGAGATTTACCGGAGAAACATTTCTACTAAGTTTCATGAAAATCCGCCCAATGGTTTGGGGGTAGAAGATTTTAAAGAAAAAGTTAACGCACGGACGGACAGACACACGCACGACGGACACACCGCCATGACAATAGCTCGCTGGCCTTCGGCCAGTGGAACTAAAATGATCCATTCAACTCGAAGAAATATGCACACTTCATTAAATGACTACATATATGTTAAAATGCGGCAAATGCACCTTGCCTTCTAGATGTTCGTTTCGGTATAACAATAACAGCACATTGCTTTTTGACCATTCCTGTACCAACGGAAATGATTTCCGGGGTGGGTTCTTTTCATAGGGACAACATTTTTGAGTTAAAAGAGTTTCATAGATTTCTACAGTTTTTCATTTTTGACCAGAATCGTTAAAATAGCATTTAAACAGAACAATCACCTGTCGCTCAATGAATATTAATGTCCCCTCATTGCAATTCGATTTGTAACTACAGATCTTTTATAGACCTATATCAGAGAGCCTTGTTCTCCCATTCTGATATATTTCTCGATTACAAGTTAATCGAGTATAGAGAAACCACAGCTTTTGTGAAAGTTTGGCACATATGATTTTATTCTATTTTTTAAACGTTCACATAATTCGGCATTGACTTTTTGTTGACATTCAATTTTAAACTGAGGTTAATTCATGCATAATTGCATAATTCATCCACAGAACCTACAGGCCGAATAATTAACAATGGCCAACCTTAGATTAAAAAGTAGGGGACTGTTTTGTATTTCCTATATGCCTCCATTTCATTTTCATTATTCCAGTACGAAAAGCCCTTACACGAAAATCAATTTGCAATCTATCAGTTTTCGAGTTAACTTAAGTAGTTATGAATACTTATGAAGACAATATAAATATGGTCGACTTAGTCGACTTGATTTTTAGAATCTTTTTTAACTCAATTTATAAAGGTTTCTAAAGAGTCAAGTCTTTAAGTAGCTGACAGTTCTTTGAAAACCGTTTTTATAAAATTGTACCTTAAGAAAGAAGAAACAAGCACCTCAGTGCTTCACATTGCATCATAAATTACAAATATTCCCTTTTCGTGTACAAGAAAATTGTTAAAAATGTTAGATTAGAAACAATTTAGGATAGTTCGTTTCCGACGGAATACAGTTAGCTACATCGTGAAACTGACAATCATCTGAAACAAATCAATTATAAGCCCTTCCCTCAACGCTCCATCCATTCATTCCAAACACTCACTTAAGACATTCAAAAACAATCGAAATAATTATAAAGAAAAGATCAACATCTAAATTCAATATAGATATAGCAAGAGAAAAATCGCGATAAATCTAATCATAACTGAATAAGTCAGCGTCTGATTCCTTTTCAGCTATTTGTAGAACGCGCATGCATACTTTATTTAAGGGAGGTAATGACCATCGTTCTATTTTGTTAATCCTACAAGTAGCGATATTGGATTACGTCCCTTTAATTTCACTCAGAAATCACACATCAATTAATTCAATTTCATTACAAAATCATTATTACTCGTCTATTTCCTAATGTTGTTAACTGTATGACAGGAAGTATCGAAGCCAGTGTGTACATGTGATAAATACGTGTACTTTTGAGGGGTTATATAATTGATGAATTGAAATACGGAAGGAAAGCCATCCTTTATTCTTGTTATATATAATACTCGAGAATTTAGAGTAATGGTGACGGTTAAATACGAGCATACAATCAGAACCGTCAGGTGAGTACTGCTTTGTAATCCACCCATATTTTTATTTCAGGCAGTCAAGTATTATCATACCAAAAACATATACATGTATTTGTTTTAAGAATGAGTGTTTGATAAATGAACTGAGCCTGTGCGTGACATTTCCAACAATTTGAAATTTTCTTGAGATGTTCATTGAGCTGCATAGACTGCCACAAATTGTAAATATAAATGTACCATATGGTCTACAGGAACTTGTAGACCTTTTCTATGTATTAAACGCATAGAGAAGACTATGGTAAGACTATGAGGATGCATAGGCAGGTTAGATTCTTTGCTTTGCGTATTTTTGAACTTGTTTGAAATCTCACGCACAAGCTCAATTAATACTTGCATGGCTGATACTATTTTACCCCGTGTAAATGTTATTTTCGGTGTTTAAGATATCGAATAAGACAAACATTGATTTTTAAATCGGGCTGTGAAGCCCGAGTTATATTTACTGTTTTCCAGACATCCCATCAGTTGGACACATTACATTCTTACCATTATCCGCTGAGCAATGTGTTCGAGCCAAACTATATGTTTTCAAACACCGAAGAAACGGCCTTTTCAGTCACAATCTACAATTTTTTTTTTATCTCATTTACTTTTGCGACGAATAAAGAAGAGGCTAATATAAAATTTGATGTCATTTTCGCTTTTAGTGATTAACAGTTAGTATTTTCTGTGTTTATTACAAAATTTTCGGTTGAGTAAAGGAGTTGAAAAGTACAATAGGTTAACTGTATTATAAATTTGTAGCAGTTACAAAATTATTGCTCTGATTTTTTTCTCGAACGGTCATTTACCAGTTGTAGGGCTGGTAACCAATCAAATTTAATTATGATTATCACTTACCGATGCTTGATAATTACATTTTGCGTGTTATCCACCGGGCTACATTTATGCGTTCAAGACAAACAACGCAGAAACGACCTTTTCGGTTTCAATCAACATTTTTTTTACTCTTTCACTTTTGCGACAAAAAAGGAAGAGGCCTATACATAATTTGATGTAACTTGCGTTTTTAGTTATTACAAATTAGTATTTTCAGCGTTTTTTTACAAGCTTTTCGGTTGAGTAAAGAATTGAAATGTAAATTAGGTTAACTGTGTTATAAATAAACACCTGTACATGTCACTCCAAAAAACAAAACTTCATCATATACCATAAAATCGTAAATTTACATTGGTCAACCAAAATGTCGTATCTACAGCTTGGATCGATCTGTATATACCACATTTTGAACATCCAACGTCAATATACTGTATATCATTTTGGGAGATGAGAACATTGTAACTACAGGCTAATTAACCTAGAGATGCAAGGTTTATGTAGCAAAGTTTATGTTCCTGAGGGCATTTTGACAGGGGAGAGAAATCTTCATAAAATGAACTTTTAATCAACCTCAGTTGTCTTTCCGTAATAATTATACGAGTCCTATGTTGAATCGGATTGAATGCAGTTTTATGCCGCTTTCAACATTTTTTTTTCAGTTATATTGCAGTGACTTTCCACCCAACAATGGATTCCTGTTTCAGAGGAAAAGATGATTAAAGAAGGTTTAAGCCCCTATGAGAAACAATAGAAATCCATGGTTAGGAACTCAAGCCGCTCAATATGACCACATCAGTCGAAAAAGGCATAAACCCTAATAAACCGATCAGAATCAACGCAATGGCAGAAAAATCTGTGCTAAAAATAGACTAGGATTACCGTTACGTTTTGATAAACCGTCGGTGCTGTTATAAAATGTCGTAACTACGGTTTTACTCAAGCCGTAGTTACGAGATTTTAAAACAACACCTACGAAATATTGTTTTTCCGATATTGCGTCATTGTTAACTGGATAAAATCGTTCCCCCATTGTGTTCCGACTTTTAGCTCTCTGCGCGAAACAGGCTTTTCCATTCCACTGGACCAAGGGTAAATTATTTTGTCGAAATTTCATGTGCAATTTTGGCATCTCTACTGTTACTGTGCCTATACACTGCAGAGACATGACCGAGGTATGCCATTTTCTGCCTCTATATAAATGCTTTAATAATAATAAGTAAACACGTTATTTCGAAATATATTTATTAGCTTATGTGAGCACGAAGAGCTCAAGATGAGCTCTTGTAGTTGTATGATGTCCGTCGTCAACATGTTTTCTCGATCAACCTGATTGATGGTTCTGATTAAAACTAGGTCAAGTTCGAAACTGGCTCAAGTGGGGATAAACACAAGATGCCATATTTTTTTGCTAAATCAACCTTAAAACTGGTCAGATTGAATGTCTATATAAAATCTCGATCAGGTTCGAAATTGGGTAAAGTGAGGTCATTTATTAGGTTAGAAGACTGAATCTGAGAAAACTTTGAAGGCATTTTAGAGTCAATTTTTGGCATAATCAACCTGAACCTTTGTAAGATTGATTGTGTGAATGACATTTTAGTCATGTTCGAAATTAAATCAATTAGGGTAAAAAACAAACTCACGAGGACAAACCATCTAGACACTCTAGAGGTTATATTTGTTTGCTCAATCGACTTGAACATTCGTCGGAATGATTGTCTTGGTAAAATCCGTTTCAAGTTTAAGAATAGGTCGGTTTGGGTAGAAATGAGGTCAGAAGACAAATAAAAGAGAACCTCACTTGCAAATCCTTATGAATTTTGAATCAAGTGAATTGGACAGGAAAGCCACAAAACCAATATAGAAAAATCAAAACTTGCAGCTTTCTGAACTATGGCGAATTGAAGCGGTGCTTCTGCTCAGCGGAGGTACCACTATTGCCGATGTCGTCCATATTTATAATTGCAACAAAACACTATCAATATTCTGCACACAAGGTTCCGGCAAACAGGCACAGATCGGCATCAAAATGGCAATCCTCGGGCTACTGATCCCAGATAAGACGGTCATTTTGAATTGACACACGCTAGACACCGGTTCCAGGTGGCTACTGCTAGAGCAAGGCAGAGGGGTGTAAGAAGAGACACCGTTCTCAGACGACATCATCACCTTCGTAGGCCGATATGAGCCAGAC
This sequence comes from Fragum whitleyi, assembly GCA_948146395.1. Lineage (NCBI taxonomy): Eukaryota > Metazoa > Mollusca > Bivalvia > Cardiida > Cardiidae > Fragum > Fragum whitleyi. The sequence continues at coordinate 11,124,478 of OX411549.1, forward strand.
GACCTTACGTTCTTACCGGGACCAGCCGTTCCCCTGACCGTAACCCTGAGACCTTCAGGTCCTGAGACCATTCTACTGAATCTTGTAAAGCATATGTTTTGATAGTGCTATACAAGATATAACACCAAAACAGTTTTATAAAAATGTATCCATAAACGAAGGAGAAGTTGTGCTGATATGGAAATTAACTTAAAGGCCACTTTTCCATGTTTTAGCCGTGGTCACATGAGAAATATTTTGTTTAAATTTCATGATTATCCTTGCATGAATGAAGAAGTTAAACACATTAAATAATAAATATGAAATAATGCTCCATTACCCATGGCGCTGCATACTATTATCAAACCTCTGTGAAATGCACAAAAAACAGTCATTTTATAACGGAAATTCTATAATGCAAATGTATTTATAAACAAATGAGGAGTTGTGTTATCAAGGACGTTATCATTAAGATCCTTTTTCCGTGATGTGGCAAATCACCAAATGGCATATCTAATGTGGTCATATTTTGAAACATATTTTGTTAAGTTTTATTGAAAATCTGTGTATAAATGAGGGAATTATGTGAACAAAAAATCAACATAAAATTCCCTTTTTATCCCGACACAGCATGAAAATGAAAATAATAAAAAAAAAAACACACACAAATAAAAACAAAAAAAAGAGTATCCAGGGAAAGTTTCAAATGATTGTATCCAGTGATAAAAGAAGAGTAATGTTAACCAGAAGTTAACATAAAGGCCCCCTTTTCTATGACGCAGGATAAAATCGCAAGACCAATTCTTTACGCACGTGGTCACATGAACTAGAATACTAACTGCTTTTTTAATTTACTTCCATAATTGAAGGAGTCATGTTCACAATAAATATGGTATATTTCTCACCAGTACAACCATTACATTCTTTCCATGCCTCAAGCTGCTATCTCACATAGGCCTACGATTATCGACCCATTGGTGAGGGACAAATGGTCGGAAAGAATGAGTGCCGCCGTCGGGGATCGAACCCGGTGCGCATATAACTATGCCTTTGATTGAATATGTATATTATTGTAATATTTCCAAAAAATGCTTTATTGTAAACACCCATTTTATCGTCTCATTGAGACGATATTATTTAAGTTTAACAGCATGGATTAAGTTTAGATATTTTTTTCCAAACCAATCTACTTTGTAAGATGTTTAGATTTTAAGAAGGGGAATTTAAAAACGGTCGCATTAATATTTGTCGCTAAATAGACTAGGTCGGTGAAGCAATACTGACTGTACTATGAAACATATTTTAGTAGCTTCCAATATTTAATAAGAATACTTCTATAAAGGATCACTCAAATATGTCACATTTTCCGTTTACTTCATAAAACTTCCATATTGTGTGAATCATTTAGTGGAATTGGTTGTCGTTTTTCAAAACAAAATGTAAATCGTTTGCTGTCTGAACATTAAATTTGTCATAGAATTATAAGGGGTTAAATTTGTAGGTGTACAATAAAACAGTATAAATAGTCGTTAACTTCTTTTCTTTTCACAGGAGCTTATTGACGAAAAATGATGAATCGATGAGTTGGAATGTAGCTGAATGAACATAGGCACTTGAGAAATCTGGAGATGACGGGGATCCATTGGTTAATACAGAAATTGATTTGGTGGCTTTTAATATATTCCACACTTAAACAATGTAACGGCTTTCTTCCGTATAGCTAAATGTTGAACGAGTTTTTTACCGCTTTGTAAGGCTATAATTTAGCAGAGACCATACTACATTTTTTATGCATGAATGCAAAGTTCAAGCGTATTGAAGTATAGAATCTCTGCAAAGGTTTGAGGCCCGAAAATTGTGAAGTAGAAATTAAATGGATGAGGCTAGAAATCATTTACAATAAGTACTTGAGGCCCAGAAGGGCTTATTATCGCTCCACTTGAATTATCCGAAGGAAACTAGAAGAAACATGTATTTGCTTTTAGTGAAATTTAGTTGAATTACAAAATTAGGGATTGCTCATTGTCTTTGGAAATGTAAATCCTACTTTTGATTTAACACAGACCTTGACCCTATTTTTCTAAATTTAAGAAAGTAAGTCAAAGGTCATTGTCTGGGTATGGGTTGTGCAGGATGCCAGAAAAACAAACAGGATGCCTGAAAAACAACAATCATACGCATAAACTTATTTTGCAAATATTAGTTCTTGACCTGATATTCCAATATTTAAATGAGTAGGTCAAAGTTCAAGGAAACGATAAAGGGTTCAATATGATGCCATAACTAATGACAATCATCTACTTACCTAAATATTTTAAACTTTCGTTGCCCCATAAATTAATATTCAAGAAAGTATAGATATAGTTCAGGGGTTAAACATTATGCCAGAATCAAAGACAATCATCTATCAACCATTGATATTGACTTAATACAGCCCTAGACATTATATAGAGGATAATCGTTTGTTTAAGTGTAAGATCAATTTATATTTCATTGAGTGAATAACAAAAGCTATATTTTCACGAGTGGCAGAGCCACGAGTGAAAATATAGCTTTTGTTACACACGAAATGAAATATTAATCGATTTTACTCGAAAAACAAACGATTATTCTATTTCTCTAATGCAAAAATGAAACAAAATGTGAAATTTCTAGGACATATTTTCGTAAAGCGCGTCATTTTGCGCGTGATTGCTATGCAACGTTCATTGTGAGGTCACTTTTTTCGCCCCGCATAGATGACGTCAGATACGATGAAATGCTCGAAAGCAGGGTATAAGATTTTAATAATTTCACTGCTTTTGCGGTGAGTTTATCAAGTGATAATCTACCGTTATTTCTCGATAAAACACCGAAAAGCATTAAAGAAAATTCAATAATCAAGAAGGTAAGTCACGGTCAGGGTGTCATGGTCTTATAAACAAAGAAAATCATCGCCCAGCCATTATCATTGACTAAATACAGTCCTACACCCATTTTTATAATATTCAAGATTCATGGTGTCAGAATCAAAGACAATCATCAATAAATCTGTATTATTGACTCAATACAGTTAAGCATAAAATTATGTCTAGTTTTAGCCTGTTTTTTGACTTCTCTCTCTCTCTCTCTTTCTCTCTTTTTCTGAGGCGAAAGACTAAAGAACCCAAGTGCATTGCACAACACGAATTTAACAAAGAAATCTGAAAGAGCATGACTCAAGAATAATTTCTTTGAAGTTTGATTGAATTCTGTAGGGAAGTTTCAGAGTTAAAGATTATAAAAAGACCATGAATGTCATTTTTTGATGACTCCGCAGCCCTAGCACCCAAACCCTTAGCACCAATTATATCTAGCTAATTAGAATTAAGCGAAGAAATCTGAAAGAACATGTCCCAATAACAGTTCCTGTGAAAAGATTGTGAATTCGGACCTGTACTTTCAGTAAAAAGATTGTTTTATATAACACCAATGCAGACCCCTTTTGGTGACACGCCAGTCCATAGTGCCCAAAAATTACTTTGCTTTCAACTTTTGTACCTGGAGACGGTAAGAATACCAAATCCATAAGTTTCTCAATTCTCCAACCATCCATCCAAAACGAAAGTGTAAATATGTAGAATAACAAAAGTTTAATGTCCTATGAAAAAGAAGATTTGTTTTTTCAGTATTATTTTCATGTTAAGTTCTTATGACAACTATCGTCATTGCAATGTGCCTTTTTACCCTGTACGTTTATGGTTTGTCTTTGTGTCATAAATCGGCAATTAACCGCTCCATGCACATGCCGGCCATACTTAAATATACGAACACGCATGTGCCTCTTAATTTTCTTCAGATTGTGTTTATGGATCCGGCTCAAGCTATTTTGGAGAAGGTACGTAGAATCCTGTTTTCCAGAAACTACGATAAAACTCACGAGTTCGCACTACGTTGTTCACCGAGTGTTAGAACGACTTTCTTCGACTAACTACGCAGTATACATGCATCTTCGTTAATTTTACGACTGACTACGTGTACGCCTAGCTACAACCAAATACGTACTTAAAGTTATAATGTAACCTAAAGCTATGGTCACATTTACGGCAGTTCTCCATTTTACCGTTGGCAAGCCGTGTCACTTATGTGATTTACTAAGTTGAAGTAAGATAAGGTTCATTCAACAAAGGTACCATCGAACAGTTTCCGTAGAAAGAAGTACATGCGAGTAGGAACAGCTACAAAGAACTGCGTAAAAATAAGAAGTTTAATTAGATTACTCATTAATTTTAATTAATGGTAAATCGCTATTTATTTACTTATGTATTTCCCAAACCCTGATATCTCTTGTTTGTCATTCTATAGATACGAATCACGATACTTTAATGTATTATAAGGTTTAAAACCTAGCATTTCTATCAGACACCTTTGGATATTATAATTAATTTGTTGTAAAAACACGCGAGTTTCAAATCTTTGAATTCACGTGCATTTCATGATTACATTTTATCAATTTCACCACTTCTATCCGTACTCTGAACATAGCCCAACCCCAGTGTGTCCCTGCTTGGTCGTAGCATTAATTTGGACATATGTTAATTAAACGGTTTTAACGGTAAACTAGGGTTAACGATGCGTTATTATTCGGCAAAAGTACGACTCAACAAGATCTTACTGCGGTCGAACTACATTCAAACTACGACAGAAAATTCCTTTTCACCGTAGGAATTTTGAGCGTGCCCAAGATTTGTGCGGCCACTAAGGTAGGATTATACGGTAGAAGAACGTTCAGTCCACGGGCGACTAGGTTTAACTAAGCAGTCTACGGTAGGGCGCGTTGTAGTACGGCATTCTTTCACTACGTCAGTCAGATCTTGTTGCCGTAGTCTGAACGCCATTTTTTCGCGGGATCATTGATGTTTGTGACGTCATGTAAACCCATATGCGTTCGACGCGTTATCATGGCTGCTTCCTTTTTTAATTTTTATTATTTTCGAGGTATATTCAGGAGAAGCGCCGAGGGTTGCTAATTAGCAAAGGATATACAATGATTCTTTTATTTCACTTCCTTATTCAAATTTTTTGCTCAGTTCAGGATGGAGCTGGGTTAAAATCATTTTTCATTTGTGACCCGTCTCGCGAAAAGGGACCGTCTGGGTAGTGCGTAAAGTGTCGACCCTAGTCAGAGTGCGCGGTTTGCTCAGACTGACTAGGATCGAAACTTTTCGCAATGTGCTTATTTTCTGAATCCAGAATGTTCAATCTACCCTCACGTGAAAGAAATATTGAAATGGGACATCTGGTTGACCGATGTTGGACCCAATCTCTTTTTCAAATAGTCATTTTACGGAGTTTCCAGATGGTCCTTTTTGCGTGACAGGTCACATTTACTTAATCATGACATTGAAAAGGAAATATGTTGTTAAAACCTCATTGGGACTTGTATCCATAAATCATCGTTTTTATTAAAAAAAAAAATGTCATTTTTTTACTCCTTCGCAATTTCACACTGGGTGGAGGTAAGACGTTTAACATTTTATAGTTACAGTTAGTTAAATTGGGAAAAATGACTTTCATTCCTATCAAAATCAATTTTAGTCGATCACACATCGTTCCATTCAATCATTCCGAATACTCACTCAAATCATTTAAAACATTCCAAAATGACTTAAAGTACAAGATCAACAACTAAACGCAAAGCAAAAGTCGCTAGAATACATCCATGATTCCTTTGACTTTGAAGAATTCTGAGATGTCGTACAGATTCGGAATAACTCAAATAGCTATTAATAAAATGTATATGCATATTTTATTAAAGGGAGGTAATAATTGAACAAGATGAACAAAATAAGCGATATCGGGTTACTTCCCACTAAATTCACTCAAAACTCACCCCTTTCTCTCATTCAATCTCTTCCAAAATCATTCACCCTGTCAATTATACGACGTTTTTTTATTCTTAAACTCTCCTTTTGATGCAATTTGTTTGGTTCATATCATAACTTAACAGGACCACATAGGGAATGTTTTAATCTTTGTTTCCAATGAGTAGGTCAAAGGTCAGCGTCAGATAAAAGTGAATCGTTTACCATTCTTTTTTTAATTTTTTAAAGAACCACAATAAGTACTAGTCCTTAAAGACCTGCATCGCCTGTCGATATTATCGCTTGATGGGCTGTCTAAATGTCAAATTCACTAGAGCCAATTTATTCTTAGCAATACGCGTAATAAGTACTCTCGAAATTTTATTATGAAGCGAAAAATTTAAAATGTTTTATACATCCCCAGGGTTGCTGTTATAAGAGCCGAGTATTTATTGGTTGCATTTAGTGGTTTGTAAACTGCAATTGCCTTAGCACATGGCTTAGACATAACGTTTTTGCTATGTTCTAAGACGATTGAATTTATCATCCAATACAAACAATCAAAAATACACGTATCATAATGCGTAATATGTTTAAACAAATGTTTGCTTCATAAAAAGAAAGTAAAAGGATCTAAGAAATTATTCTTAACTTCATCGGATATTAACTATTTTTTTAAATCTATTTCAGTTATACATCGAGCTGTAATCAAGGTTACTTGTCTAGAATTTACTGATGATATTGCTGCGGCAGGCCGCAACATTTCTAGTTTAGCTGTTACTAAAAAATTGCAACTTAGTCTAGCTTCATTGTTTGCTTCTAGAAACATACCAGGGATTATAGACATCAAAATTTTAGAATTACGGTAAGTACTTTTCTTAAAGAAGTACATACTCCGGTGAGGAATTGTGTCTCCTTGTATAAGGTGTTATACCACGGTGGCTTGTGCAACTATCCATATTTTTGAGATCGCCTGAGCACAAAGTACTCAAAGTGAGCTATTCTGATCGTCATGTGTCGTTCTTGTGTCGGCACTATTTTTCGTCCGTCTTACAAAATATCTCTCTCCTCGACGGCGGCATTCATTCTTCCCGACTATTCGTCTCTCACCAATGGGTTGATAATCGTGGACCTATGTGAGATAGCAGCTGGAGGCTACGAAAGAATGTGATGATTGTAATGGCGAGGGAAATACCAGGAATCCATTGTGAAGTGCTCCGGCCGCCGCGATATAACTGAAATAATGTTGAAAGCGGCGTAAAAATTCACTCAATCAATCAATCCACAACTTCTTTAAACTGTTCCTCCTAAACCGGTAGATATGTTCCTGAGAGGAAGCTCTACATAAGTCGTTAAAGTAATTGAAACCCACAATTTACTCTGGCTTCCAGCAACTAGAACATTAAACTATTGGTAAGAGACAAATAGAATAATGTCGCCGTCGGATATCGAACCCGGGACCTCTTGATTGACAGTCCGTCGCGATACCAACTGCGATTTGACGGCGGCAGTGGTGATTGTAATATTGTGCAACTGAATAGCAATTATATGCTTGTATTATCCATGATTAATGCCCTGGCAGGGCGGAGTCTAAGTAACGGGTCGTTGTACTTAAGGTTAAGGGAAAGCAGCTTTTATCTAAAATGACCTACTTCTAAAGAGAGTCGACATAAATAACTCGAGACCTTAAATCGTAGATTGGTAACCAAATCCTCGTAACTTCAGCTTAATCAAGCTGAAGTTACGAGGCCTTGGTAACCAAACGATGAAATGTGTTCACTCTCTCAAAGCACGAGAATCAATTAGGTTTTAGGATACAGTTATTTGCACGCGTTAACGATGATTACCGACTGAAATTTGAGAGAACCCAAACTATTGAAAAGTAAATTTGCCAAATTACGTCACGGTTAAGCCCCGCCCTGCCAGTTCATTGATTACGCAGAATAACAGTTAGGCTCACTTATATATCAACAATGAAGCGACACATTTAAGAATCTAGTTTGTCAAGTTAAACCCGTTTCCCGATATAAAGCCCGCCATTCACGACGAAAATACTTCAATGTGGAAATAATGATATCTGAAAATAATCTCCACATAAACTCCACATCCAGCAACAAATAGAACCTATATAGGTGTATTTTCAAAAATGAGCTCTGACGTAGGCGCCGAGTCTATTGCCATAGGTGAATCGGGTGTAGTTTAAAAGTAAATGATAGGAATTTAACCTGGTCCCTTCACTGAAATTGTGAAAGTACATGTTTGGGTGAACCTTATGTTTAAGACAAACAAAAACGTTGGTTTAAAAGGTAAATTTTAAACTTTCTTAATGCATTATTTTAACCTGGTTTATCTATTTCGAACAAATGGCACGAGAATCTAACAGTTAAAAGTTGATTTCACGGCTCATCACGCAAAATCTACCTATACGAGTCAAAATTTTTACCTTACATAGTGCAACCATTCGGAACATCACTCGGTCATTTCCGTAAACTGCAACATAACTCGGATGTATGTAATGCGGACGGGTATGTTACGAAATTATGCATTTTGATGGAAACAGTGTAGGAAAAGTTTAGCTCGGAAACAACCGGCGCTATCTTTAGATTATATCTTTTACAGTGAATAACGGCTGAAAAATCTCATTCTCAAAAATTAAAAAATTCAGCCGTTAATTAAGAATCTAAAGATATTTATATAAGGATACGATTGTTTCATATAAGTGACTTAAACAAGTAGGGCTAACGCCATTTTAACTGTCGTCATCGAGTTATCCTAGGATTTCCCGAGTTTTTTAAAAATAGTCCGTCTACGTACATTTAAAGTAGATCGTGAGTTTGACCGAGTGGTCTTCCGAATGATAATGCATCATTATCAACATTCTCATGAATCGTAACATCACAAAGCTGAAATTTAGCACAACTATTAAAAATTATTCTACAAAATATGAACCACCAATAAGCTGTGGTCTTTCAACCACCGTAAACGTAAAATTCTTAAATCTTTTATCCGCTATTATTCACTGAATAACGGCATTTTATTTTTTCAACTTGAAGATTTGTCAAACGTTGTTTTCGATTCGAAAAGTTTTGGATAACCACTGTAAGTTTAAGGTGAACACGAGCATCGCCTACGGGTGCCACCCTCGACTACTTGCACCGGATAATGCACAAAATCTAAGTTGAAAGAGGGGCATAACTCATACGAATACTTCCAGAGTAATCAACACCATCGCCATCGCGAAAGACACCAAGGTGATCATAATACCTCGGGTTTTCTGTGAAAGCAGCCGAGCTAATAACGGCTTTGTGCGCATTATTGTATCATTTTATTCAATGCGTAGTAATGATGCCAATTTCATGAAATTTGACAAAAAAGAGTTTATACCACGTCGTTGTTATGAAACCAATTAATGCGTTGAGATTATGGCTTTTATCTTCTTTGAAAAAAAAATAATTTCACCTCTTCCACAATTGATTGACTATCACGGGGGTGATGTCTATAATCGGAGCCACTGGCTCCGCTTTCAAAATCACGTGTGGAACTTCCGCTCAACGTGCGTCTCCGATTATGTAGATGTAAACATTTCATTTTTGGACTGAAAAAAATGGGATAGGTGTCGGAACTTTCTCATTTTTATCGGATTTTATTCATTAATCATTAAAAAGTCGAATGCTATTCGACCAGTTATACATTTTGCCACGTTAACGTACTCAAGAACTGTAAAAACGCTCGTTGGTTTTTGTTAAAAATGATTTCTTCTCAGAGCAATCTTGAGCCAGGACTATCAAAATACGTGGTTTACCTCCAAAATGCAATATTTTGAACAAGATTAATAACGTGGACTATTGCTATCAGTATGCACGAGTTTAACAAAACAACCACAATACTCTACCTCAATATACTTGCCTACAATATGAGATAAATCAAAGAAAATAATTTGGTTCCGATTATGTGGATTGGCTCTGATTATGTATCCTGGCTCTGAAGTTGTGGAGTGTCTTATTCTTCTTCCCTTACCTCTTTCGATATGAAGTTTATGCTGGTTTCATGGTGCGACTTTTCTCGTCATTCCACGAGGCACGTTGTAAATGTTACGTCTCACCTCATCGTGTTTATTTTTATTATAAAATTCCGGTGACTAGACAGTCAGCTACATTAATATTACTTAGAACATGTATGGCGATCATTTAGTATTGAATTTGATAAAGAGATAAAGATTTCTACGGAACCTGCCAGTGGTTTTGGCCTGCCTATTATACTTCGCACGTTAAGCCGTACCGGCAAAAGTTGGCGGTCACGACTGTGACAAATGACGTCCTTTTATAGATAACGTATAATGGATGGTTTTCAATTAAAATTCGAGAAAAAGCAACGAAAATAGTTTATATTCCGTCAGTCATTTGTGAAATATACAATATTAATCAAGTTATTAAAAGTAAAAAATGTTAAAATATTACAGAAATGCGATTTATATCACATTCAATATACGATACTCGCGAGAGTAGTGATACGGAAACCACTGAATGCAAAATCCTACCCGAATGGATACTATATACTTTGCTAAATACCTCGCTCTCTTCTTCCATACCAGAAATTACAACAATCTCTTTTCTATACTTTATTGCCGATTGCGACGCATGCTAGATACACGACGATAAAGTGAAACAGGTACAATACAATGCATTCACAAGTGATCCGCATCATAGCAAGGAACGCGACGTCCAGCCGTAAAAAACAGAGAAGATGGCTCTGAAAAAAAGCTGTATCCCAGAACAGTTCAGCGCCCTCCTCAGCGGTATGCGTGGGACTTCGCATAGTCTATACAAAATTACAGTATATTCTACACAAATCTATGGTATCAAATACAATTACACTGAACGTTTATGTATCATTTGACGTGCTCGCTAGAACTGATTTAATCCCGTATTCTTTACCCCTCCACGACTTACATGTGCATTCTGATTGGTCAGAATATCAAAACAACTTCATAACAATTTATCTTTAGCTGAGGCGTAACAAGAAGACAGCCTTTTTCCGCTATACTGGCGTAACGCGGAAAAAATTAAGTCTTCTCTATACTTTGCTAAACACCTCGCTCTCTTCTTCCATACCAGAAATTACAACAATCTCTTTTCTATACTTTATTGCCGATTGCGACGCATGCTAGCTAGAACTCTTTAAAAGATAGAAGTAAGGGAACATCTACATTATTAAGATTTGTGCGACTCTATGAAGTCAAACGGAAAAATAACTTTTATAGCCTTAGCTCCTTCACTCTCAGGATCCTGTTAAATTTTCCTGGAGTTGCTCTCAAATTCCTATGGTATTGATTTCTGAGCTCAATTTAGGATCGATACAAGCAAGGAAACGTTATACAAAATCCTTCAGACCTATTCATGTTTGACCAAAGATACTAACAATATAACAAGCTTCCATGCATGCTATGAGCCGCACAAAGATGCGAATCTGAAGAAACAATTGGACCCGTACAATGCTTCTCATTCAAATCTATACTGGTCAAATATACTGTGTACTTTAGCTTAAATTACATAAAAAGGTCAAAGTAGACTATTACACCGCAGCATTTTACAAATTGTATAACAACGTAAATAAATTTCTGATAAACAATAAATCGTCTGATGTTTTAACATAGCCCACAACCATAAAGACTCTGCTATAGAAAATATCTCTTTCATTGGTTCCCGATGAGAATTCTTCGCTGATCCGAGTGTACTTGTCGTTTGGACCCTGAAGGTAACTGTACTTCTATTCGTAAAAAACACCATTCTTTCGACTTCACAATAGCACATAAAACAATACTATTTCACTTAAAAACACATAGCTACCACGTAAAGCTTTACACGAAGATTTCACAATTTGAAATACATAACAAGCGAATCTTTATCCATCGTTGAATGCCCTCTCATAGGCAACTGGTATCATAGGAAGTCGTAGAAAGTGAATCGGAATATCATGTCAGAACTGTGCCCGTCTTTAAACTCAATCAAGCACGTTCGATAAGATTATTGAATTCGACCTTCCAATTTTCCTAGGCGAAAAAGCTTCTTTTTTTTTATTTCTAACTCATTTTAAATGAAACGGAATACATATAAAATATTTGAAAAAACTCCTCACTCCAGATAACAGGGGATGAAAATCATATAGACATTATGTAACGTTTGTGCGTTCGTCAACCAAACCAAATAACATCATAGGTGATCAAACCACCGATTCGCCTCTCGGAACCGAAATCGACTCAGTGATTTTGTCTCAACCTATCGCCTATGATTTCAAAGTTAATTCCAATTTGCCAGTCGGCCCAGATCGAATTTTTGCCAAACAGCTTTCTCAATCTAATTAGGGAATAGCATTTTTATTGTTATTATTATCATTATTATTATTATTTATTAATCTGAATTATCACATTTTAATTGATCACAAAGTATGTTGAATATACATTTTCAAAATTTCTTCTACTCTTTCCGTACTAACTCGGAATTGTAACAATCGCCTGAATAGTTTTTTCTGTTGAACTCAATTTGATTACCATTAAGCTTCAAAATAAGCACCGTTCACTATAGTCGCTTTTCTCGACTCTTTAGTTTCCTTTTGTGTGTGTATTTAGCGAACCTACAACACAAACGGCAACATAACCAAACCTTCAACTAAGGCGCCCGCACAAAGGGTAACACAAACAAGCCTTCAACTAAGGCGCCCGCACAAAGGGTAATACAAACAAGCCTTCAACTTAGGCGCCCGTACAAAGGGCTAGATAACCGCATTACGCATATACTCAATACAACAGAAAACATTTCAAATTAACTGCCCATGAAACATTTCGGAAAACAATTTCGGTATCTCTCTCTATATAAACGCCTGATCCTAGTTTGAACGCGAGTTCATACACTTGTGACAAACGCTCTAGCCGGCCTAGCAATATCATCGGCAACAACTAACCTAGAATTATAGAATCATTTGCACCAGAAAAGTCATGCCCCTCAAGTTCTAAATCCGGCATTCGCTCACAATTCTCTCCTTGCCCACAACATTCCTCAGGATACCGGAATAATTATAATCTTACTTATAACAGCTTAATATTGCTGAAAACTAGATGAAATTAACTGAGATTGGGTGAACGTCTCTGTCCATTTCAATTAGTAAAGTATACCCAAGTTTTTGTACACATTGTGCTGATAACAAAATGCAAAATGTCATCAATGCCTAACAAATTTTTACTTGCTTTTTCCGTAATTCATCAACTCTTTACTTGACAGTGCCGTATTCCGCCTCCGACAACGGCTTCCGTTTATATATAGGTTAATCCAAATCAGATCTTAAGAAATATAAGCAATTTACAACTATCGAATTGCAGCTTTCAATTGCTAATTGATGCCGAATACTTATTCTGAACTACGAGATGAGCTTAAATTTCATTTCAATGTAGACTAGCAAAGCAAAACCCTGCTAGGCTCTTTTGTAAGGGAATAAAATGTAAATCGACACAAGTTATACAAAAAACAAGATATCTCTGTGCAATTAACAAATTAATTGTACGGTTCCTTGATCGTGAAATATTTAAGAAATACTTATGAAATGACATGACGTTCAAAACAAAACAATATCAACAACAACAAAAAAAAACGTGTCAGTGGGACAATTTTAAGACCAACATTACGATGTTTATTTCCTTTAGTAGAAGAAATATTGATATATGTTTTATTATGGATTCTTTCAATATATGGTTTTGTACATAAAGATGAAATGAAGAGAGCGTAGATTAACCTGACGTCGCAAAAACGCATGGTTTTCATTTGTATAGGAAACACCTGAAAACCCTAATTCAGATATATCTTTTACTTAAACTAATTTTTAACACAATGTTAGAAACTATTTTTTTCAACTTTATGTACAAAAACCGCATAGAATCCTTCATCAATATTTTAAGGCATCTCAACAGAAATTAACCATTTCACAGAAAAATCACATACTTTCCGTGTAAAATGTTTATGGAGACAAAGGATACCGCCAATAAAATGTCGCACTATACAATATTATTTGCATTTTTATCATCTAAAGAATTTTACTTTAATGCTTTAGATATATTTGTTAAAAAATCCTACATAGTTATTCAATTTCGTTCATGTTTTTCGAAACGAAAAAGTTGTCAAATGCGATAATTTTTAAGGGTGGACTTTTAGCTTATTTCTTAACGATCTACGAAAATTGTTTACATTTCATACTTGATTAAAAAAGATATCTTGTTGTACCTGACAATTTTGAGTTTTTAAAACAACACATTTTGCTGTATGTAAGAACAAGCATTTTCTTTGTTTCAAAATTTTCTAAAAAATGACGTCCCGGACATCATGAAGGTAATGGATCGTACATTGATTAAATCATAATGGTCACATATTTTGATCTATTATAATACGCATTTTCGCCCTTGTATATGATCCGTTTTGCTAAATGTCAAATTTATATAAGTATGTAATTCTGTTAAAATCTTAACACCGCATTTAGAAACCGCACCCCTATACCGCAAAAGATAAATTCCTTTCCGAATGAAAAGTTGACAAATATCAAATCCTAAGATGAAGTAGTTAATTCTGATATTAATATAGGGTTAATTCACGTTTTTTAGGGCGCTAACATTTGCAGAGACCCGAAAATGGCATGAGATCGTTTGAGCATTCTGAGGGTCTAAGCAAATGTTAACGCCTAGAAAAACGTGAATTGACGCTTTTATTGCATAAAAAGAAAGGCTATAGTATCTATTTTAACAGAAATTGTAAATTCATTCGTAGAAACTAGCTGCGAAGTATGATAATCATGGCAAATAATTGGCAGGTTCCGTAGAAATTTTTATCTCTTTTCAAATTCCATTATAGATAATAGTCATACAATTCTCTAGTACGCCTACGGTTTTAAGTAAAATTAACGTAGCTGACTGTCTAGTCACCGGAATTTTATAATAAAAGGTAAACACGATGAGGTGAGACGTAACAGACAACGTGCCTCGTGGAATGACGAGAAAAGTCGCACCATGAAACCAGCAGAAACTTCATATCAAAGGAGGTTATGGTATATGGAAGAAGAATAAGACACTCCACAACTTCAGGTCCAAGATACATAATCAGAGCCAATCCAAATAATCGGAACCAAACTATTTTCTTTGATTTATCTCATATTGTAGGCAAGTATATTGGGGTAGAGTATTGTGCTTGTTTTGTTAAACTCGTGCATACTGAAGACAATAGTACACGTTAATAATCTTGTCCAGAATATTGCATTTTGGAGGTAAAACCACGTGTTTTGATACTCCTGGCTCAAGATTATTCTGAGAAGAAATCATTTTTAACAAAAACCAACGAGCGTTTTTACAGTTCTTGAGTACGTTAACGTGGCAAAATGTATAACTGGTCGAATAGCATTCGACTTTTTAATGATTAATGAATAAAATCCGGAATAAATGAGGAAGTCCCGACACCTTTCCCATTTTTTCAGCCCAAAAAAGAAATATTTACATCATTTACATATTTACATAATCGGAGACGCACGTGGTGCGGAAGTTCCACACATGATTTGAAGGCTCCGATTAGGGACATCACCCCCCGTGACTTTAGCAGTTAGAAAATGTGACGATTTAAAAATTGTTACGGTTCATTGATCACACTACACTGAGTGAAGCTATGTTCGCAATTATCGTAGTAAGTCTTACTCCATTTTACCGTAGGCAAGCCGTGTCACTTAAATGATTAACTTATTTGAAGTAAGACAAAGTTCTTTTAACAAAGGTTCTACCTCATTTTCAGTAGAAAGAAGTATATGCAAGTAGGAACAACTACGAAGAACTGCGTAAAAATAAGAAGTTTAATTAGATTAATTATTATTTTTAATTAATAGAAAATCGCCATTTTTTGTTTCCAAAGCCCTTATATCTCTTGTTTGTCATTCTAGAAATGAGAATCACGATCTTTTAACATATATTAAGGTTTAAAACCTTCTATCAGTCACTTTCGGGTATTAAAATTAATTTGATATAAAAACACGCGAGTTTAAAACCATTGATTTCACGTACATTTCATGATCAGATTTTATCAATTTCATAGATTCTATTCATACTCTGAACGTAGTCCAACCCCACTGTTTCCCTGCGTGGTCGTAGCATTAACTTGGACAGATGCTTATTAAACGGTATGTACGATAAACTATGGTAAACGATACGTTCTAATTCGGCAAGAGTACGATCTCATTACGTTGAACTAGATTTAAACTACGACTGATAGTCCTTTTTCACTATAGATATTTTAAGCATGCCCAAAAGGGTTTTGTACGGCAACTACAGTAGGATTATACGGTAGAAGAACGTTCAGTCCACGGGTGACTAGGTTAAACTAGGCAGTCTACGGTAGGGCACGTTGTAGTACGGCATTCTTACGCTACGTCGAGATTAAGTTTACAACGTGAAATGTGACCGCGATATTTACAACGTACTTTTTCCCTGCCTAACCGTGGACAAAAATCAGAAACACCTACAGCTAAAGAAGTGAATCGCTAGTTCAACTTTGGTTAATCGTAGTAACGGGGACAAACGTTTACGATAACAAAGCGTGTTACTATGGTTGATCAAGTTCCGATTTACGGATAAGCAGGGATCAACTACTGTTTCAGTATGGCCACATTAGGGAAAAATAACGTACTATATCGTATAATATCCAAGACACTACGGTAAGTTACTCACCACGCGTAAACACGCCTTACTTCGACTTATTGCGCAGTATACGCTCAGCTACGTGAAATTTACGGCTGACTACGTTGATGCATAACTACGGCCAACCACGTTAATTTACGTAAATGTAGCTAAGCCTTTAGACGCAGACATAATGATGTCTACACTAAAAACGAACTTCTAAACGGCCACCATGCATTTGCCACATTTTAACCTATTTATAGTCATTAAATGAATCATCGTTTATTTTCATATAAAAGGCCGTTCAATTTGGCGTATTGTACAATAAAAAATAGATTCGATTTTTTTCCCTGGTGTCTTTAGTAACCATTCAAACACAAAAACCCTCCTTAACAAAAGTCACAAAAATTGCACATTTTCGAAGAATTTCAAATTTTCGGTCTTTGAAATACTCGGAAATTAATCCTATAAGTGACAAATTTCGAAGGCTATTGTGTGTCAGATACCAAAACACTGAAGAAAATAACATTGTGGCTCTTTTTTTTCTCACACAAGTATAAAATGTTAAATTACCCCACCCACCAATGTTAATTTTGAAATCATGGGTACCCTTGAATTCCCGTCAAATTCGCTGCTTTCCTCACATTTTTTCAGGTCAATGTTAGGTGAAGATTCTTCGCGAATGTTTTTTCTAATACAATTTGACGACTTACCAATTCAGATACCAAAGCAAGTATTAATTTTTCAGCAAAAACCAAGTGGCCGTTTAGAAGTTCGTTTCAGTGTATATTAATGGAAAAGCAAAATCAGCTGATTGGGTATACATTGATTGTCCTTTTCAAATTAATTTAATTTTACAAGCAACAAGTGGAACTCCTTTGTAGACTTTTAAGTTAAACTAGCTATTATGGAGTAAAGTGTATAGTTGAGCGGAATTATATCCACGAATCACATTAACAACGAGATTAAGACCTCTGTCTTGAGATTTAAATGCGGTTGGTTCATCATAGTCTCCTAACGTTAATGGTTTACTCGAGTCTGTTTGTCTATCCGTTCGTCACACCCTTGTCCGCAAAATGTCTCTTTAAGCGTAAGTGATAGGAATTCGAAACTCAAAATACTTTAATATAACAATGTGTCGGAGCGTCGTGTACAAGAACCACTACTCTAGCTTGCTTGTATTTTTATTTAATGTTCTTTCTTATATGAACCTTTTTCTTGTTTGTCTTGAATATATATACTACTCAAAGTTTGCTAAGCACCAAATTTTTTTACTGTTATACAGGTGCTGATTTAAAAAGAAACATTCGTGTCCGTGTTTAAAATTGTACAATAATGTATTGACAAGATATTACGGACACGGGAAAAGGCAATACTCTTGGAATAAACTGGCCCGTGTGTGGATGGGCATTTTCACCCATTAAAATTAATTCATCCCCAATAGCACCAGCGTAAAATATTACGCGGGTATAAATACTCACGTTTATTGAAAGTGGACATATAATTTGGTACGAAAACTCGTAGATTGATAACCAAACCCTTGTTACTATAGCTTTGAGTTACGTTAAGCGGACTTAGAAACCCAACAATAAAAATTTTCACTTTCCGCTAAGCACGTTTATCCTTGAGATTAAAGGGTACGCTTGTTTTCATCGTATTCGATTATTGGATTGAAAAGTAAACTCACCAAATTACGTCGTCGTTTTAAAATATGGCGTTGTCTGAAAAGGCCAACATAGGAGGCCATTTATATTTTCATAGATATTTTCATGAATGTGTTTGTTTGAATGGGGTTTATGCCGCTTTCAGATATTGTTCATTTATATCGCGGTGGCTGGAGCACTTGACAATAAATTCCAGGTATTTCTAAAACCTGTACTACCATTAAATCCTTTCCTAGCCTAAAACCTCTTTTCATTATGGGTCTTCGATAATAAAGCCATTGCTGTGAGACAATAGTCGGACGGACAGAGTGACGCTGTTGGGGATCGAATCCGGAATATCTAGACTGACAGTCCGACGCACAACTTACTGCGTTAGAACGGCGGCTACATATTATCATGAGACAAAGAATGAAATTTGTGCCATCATAAGAAAGAAGACCACACATATGTGTGTTGTTTATATGCTGTCGTGCTTGTTTCCACGTGTAATATCGGATTATATAAAATATCAAAAAATACAAAAAGAAAGTTCAATGTATGTAATAAGACAAAACTAATGTAGGTGTGATGAAGACTCTCCGATTCTTCAGTTTTATTAATAACCGATTTGTGTTTATGAAAGAAAATGTGTGGTTCGTCTCATATTTATTAATTGTAATAGACGAAGAAATGGATAGCTATTTTCAGACAATCTCTAAATATTTCATTAATTTTCTACATACTTATTTCAGACCAGGGTCTCTAATTGTCACGTTCGATATATACACAGATGGACAACAAAAAGCAGAAGACATCAGATTTATTTTAGAATCTGTATTAGAAGGAGGAGTTTTGGAAGATTTACGTCTTAGCAGAGACGGATTTGAGTTCAAAACAATTAGAGGTATGGTGATTTTATTGGCATAATAATTCTATGTACTACTTTATATCTTATAACACTGTCATTTAATACGTACATATGTACTGTAGATGGAGCAGTTTTGAACTGAAACATTCTGAAACTTATAGAAGAAATGTATAAATTGGCGAATTTGTTTTGAAGGAAATAATTATATCTTGTCAAAAAGCACACATTCAGCAAGCTTATTTTGTTCTTTAACCCGGACTGGCGAAAAAGAATTTTGTTTTCAATTTCATAATTTGTTTTTTAACTGCAAGAAAACCTAATTTGCTGTATTGATTAGGAACCAATCACTCGACACAAATGGAATTTTATGGTAACATGTAATTTGGTACATATCGAAATCGATGTATCGAAATTTATCTCAGCAGCAGTCCTGCTGTTTGAAAAAAAAGCCGAGTTACTGTAAGCTATACGTGTATTTTAAAAACATCACGAAATTTGTACTCATCCCCATTAAACTCATTAGAATTCACTCGCTCAGCGTTCCTTTGACTATCTCCAAACACTCACTCCTACCATTCAAAATCACTTCGCAATCGTTAAATACGATCTCTTTTATATTCAAAACGAAAAAATGAGTATACGATTGTAATGGCTGGTGATATTTCTAATATTAAAGTTTTTCAATCGACCATCTTCTACCCCTCATACGCAAAGTAGCAGCGTGAGTTTGACAAGGTGAATGATTTGGAGAAGCTTTATTAGCTTCACCGGAGGAAGAATAGTAGGTTTTTGTTATGGTCGTGTGTGCGTTTGGCGTCGATCCATGCATTCGTAATATTTTTTCTGGACATACAGATAAAGAAGAGTAAAAATGATATGCCTCCGATATATTGATGACAGTACATACTTATCTTCTCCCCAACTGTAATGATCTGCTACATGTTCCTGTTCGATCGTGCATCCGAAATACATGATCACTTCTCGACCGCTTCTCGATAAATTTTCTACTCGAGACATGTCAAAAAAATTCGGGAAGGAAGCCCTATCGATGCTGCACATAGTCAATTGTCCCGACATCCTGGATCAATCATGCTGACCAAGCTCGAACAATATCCGATCACTTAATCATGCTTGGTCCAATTGATTGGATCCGCAGTTGGAACAATCAAATAATTCAGAGGACCATATTCCCCAATCTAAATAAAGTGACAAACATGATATAAATACATATTACGTACTTAGTGTATTATGTGAAAAAAAAATCTAACAAGGTTGGGAGAATTGATCATTTTGCCGAGACAATGATCAATTCTCACAACCGAGTTTGATTTTTTTCATACAATACACTGATTACGTATTATATTTATCTTATAACATATATTTGTCTTGTTTTCGTCGGTATTTCTAACTGAAATGCAAGTTTCTAAAAATAACTGCATTATATTTTTGTTCTAAAAATAACTATGTGACATCATAAAAAATATCATACGGGATGTTATCACACGGATATTTGTATAGTTATAAGACAATATTGAAATCCTTGCACTAAGAGAATCATGATATTGACAATCATCATCATCCCAAGTGTGCCCGATCAGCCATACCGAAACAATATTCAACCCGCAAACAAAGGTCGGGTCGGGTCACAAAGAATGTGCATGGTCAAACTATAAAAAAATATTTGTGCTCTGTATGTCACAATCTAGGTACAATAAGTGTATTCATTTGTTAAAATGTGAGTCTCTATGATATCTAGATAGAGTTGAAAATGAAGGTCAGTAGCTCACACTGCAGAAAACCCCGCTTTTGTTCGAAACGTCATAATTTGAGATCACAATGGTTATTTTTTACCCCAAGATTGATTGATTAAATGGAGTTAAACGCCACTTTCAACATTTTTTCAGTTATATCGCGACGGCTGGAGAACCTACCAATGAGTAAGTGTTATTTTTTTCACCAGTACAACCATCACATCGAGGTCCTAGACTCCAGCAGCTATCTCACATAGGTCTACGTTTTTACCTTAAGAAGTCTAGATGGTACAATGTTGTGTTCTATCGTAATTATTAAAGTATGTCATAAACATGTTAACCTCAATGCATTTCATAAGAAGGCCATTTTGGGCCAAACAGGGGTCTTTTGGTGAACTCAAAGAAGAGCTTTTTTCACTCCAAGTATAACAAATTCAGATCAAATATCATAAAAATGATTCGAAACATTATCTCAAATACGTCATGAAGAAAGTGAAGAAAGCTTATGAAATTTATAAACCATAATCAGTTTAGTAATTTTGGGCCATCATGTTCCTCTTGTTTTTAGACTTTCTAACGATATCTTTTGAACGGGAGGGAAAAGGTTATATCGATTGGTATATTCAAACTTGAATTTATTTTAGTTGATGGTAACTGGTCCGATTGGACGTCTTGGACAAAGGGTGATGGAACGTGTGGGCTAGGACAGAAGTTTAGGTCTAGATCTTGTACAAACCCAGCACCTCAATACAGTGGGAGAGACTGTGATGGAGAAGATATTGAGTTTGAATCATATGAAACAGGAATTAACTGTACAGGTGTCTGGGTTTTATTTATTTACTCGATTTTTAAGCTTTATAGGCGAGGAGACATCCAGCTATTGTCATAGCCCTATGTCTGTCGTTTATTTTTGCGTTAATTGATGTTCGAGCCCCTTTTCGTTTAGATGGAAAAAGACATTAGCAATATTTTGAAATAAGAGCAAGAATGACGGTATGCATGGAAATTTTCAGCTGGCACGATCTCAATGGTGGTTTTTAACGTCACAATGAATTCATTTAGAATACGATTACGGGCATTTTAAATGACGCTTTGCGTTCTCAAACGCTGACCGTGATCGTAATTTTAACGCTTCAGATAAATAGAATGCACCAAAACGAAGCTAAAGGAGCTAGTAACGTTTGTGTATAATCAAGACATACTTATACAGCGTATGTAAGGATAGAAAAGTATGAATGAAAGGTGTTGGTTTCTTTTTCAAATTTGACAGGAAATGGCACATAACGGTTCTTTTAGTGACCAGATAATATTTTTATTAAATTTTAGCATGTCTTTAATTCGGTTTTTCGTTTTATTGCTCGCATATTATTGTGATACTTCATTGTAAAGAATTTCTACAACTGGGGAACAACGTTAATAACCCTAACGTCGGAATATTGAAAAAAGTCAAAAATTCGCTTTAGGTTCATATAAAGTGTTGTCCAGAAACGCAATGTAAACACCACTTCATGTGCCAAGACAAAGCAGTATGTTCAGGAATATTAAATATCAAAATGAAGCTATCTAAACGCACAATTAGTTTAGGTCCATGTAATGTGTTTGAGACCCAATTTTAAGAGCACTCGATTAGCCAAGACAAAAGCAGTATGCCCAGGTATATTTATATCAAAATGAAGCTATTCATGAGCACAAGCAGTTCAGCAACATATGACCGCCATAGCTATAGAGGTATAGCTAAAACATTGTGGAAAAGGGTCATTTTGTTCAGAACAAGCAACTGCATGACGGTTGTATAAAAATGCCCCATATCTTAATAAAGTACAGTCTAATGTATTTTCCAGGTACTACTACAACCTTTGATATAAAACTCAGTCTCACAAGGCTCTTTTGAAACATTCAATTTCCATTAATTTTGTCAATATAAATGTCAAACCGGTTTGGTCTGTTTTCACGATGGATGTTAGGTATGGTGCAACATCCCACCATAATATTGTGAAATATTTCCTGCGATTTATTTTTAATTATAGTTTTAAGCTCACCTGAGCACAAAAGGCTCAAGGGAGCTATTGCGATCTATCAATGTCCGGCGTCCGTCTGTCCATCTGTCTGTCCGTCACGGCGTCAACTTTTCCTTTAAACGACATCTCCTCCTAAACTAATAGGTCAAAATTAACCTAAATTGGCAGAAACATTCCTTGGGTAGTCCTTTGTACAAATTTCTAAAATAGAAAGGATCCGTGCCATATCACGGGAAAAGGGGCCTTAATGATAAATTTTTGTTTACACTCTAGAAGGCACAAATATGGTCCAATCTTCGTGAAACTTTGTCAGAATGTTTGTTAGGTCATGAGGATGAGCTCTTTTGAAAATGGGATGGATCCCGGCCATATCACGGGAAAAGGGGCCTTAATGACAATTTTTTCAACAATTACTTGAAACGACATCTCCTTAACTACTGAGTCAAAATCAACCAAACTTGGCAGAAATATGCCTTGGATGGTCCCTTCTATATTGCTAAAATGGAAAGGATCTGTGCCATATCACGGGAAAAGAGGCCTTTAGGACAGATTTCTTGTTTACACTCTAGAAGCCATAAATATTGTCCAATCTTCATGAAACTTGGTCAAAATGTTTGCCAGGTCACAAGGATGAATCCTATGGAAAATGGGAAGGATTTGTGTCTCATCATGGGATAAGGGGCCTTAATGACAAATTTCTTGTTTACACTCTAGAAGGCACAAATATGGTCTAATCTTCATGAAACCGGGTCAGAATGTTTGTCAGGTCTCAAGGATGAACCCCATTGAAAATGGAAAGGATTTGTACCATATCACGGGAAAAGGGGCCTTGATGACAATTTTTTGTGTTTATTACATGGTTCTTGGACTAGACTGGAACTCAAAAGCTTCTTCGGCTTAAATGTGCCCATTATTCTAGGCTTCCTGGAAGATACACCAGTACTGCATGTAAAAAAAAACGTTACAAAGCTATTATTAGCGTTTAACTGACTAAGTCAAGTTAAGATGAAAAGGGGCATCGACATGCTTACTTTTGGATTTTCTCTAAAGCACGTTGCTAATGCACTTTGTGTGTCCCAGAGCGTTGTTTCCCGAAAGGGCCATCGGGTTAAAATGACTGTTAATGTTAGGCATTTGCATGCTTGAGATCGAGTACGCTCAATTAATGAGGTTCAAGACCGAATTAGGTGGTTCAGGTACGGTGTCATCTATTTGACAATGCAACAACACTTAGTAATGACTTCCAGAACGCAACTGGCGTAAGTAATCAAACCATCAGAAAGTGGTTCCATGATTCTGGTCTGAGGTCAAGACGGCCTGAAGTCTGTATTCCATTTACCCGATTTTACTTGCAAATGCGTTTAGCATCGGCTCGGTGTGAACTAGACCCGAAATGACTGGGCTCAGTTCTGTATACAGACGAGTCCAGTTTTTGCGTGCACTCTATCGATAGACGTTAAAAGGTCTGGAGGGTGCCAATGAGCGTTTTACTCTAATGTGTAAGGCTTATCACCGTTATGTCGAAAATTTCATTCTACGCGTGCCATAGAGGCAACATCACCAATCAATATCTCGAGTAAGCCACAATCGTCCGCATTGAATGGTCAGCTAGATCCCAGGAACTAAACCTATACAGCATTCTTGGGACATGTTACAGACAGCTGTCTTATCACGTTCGGTGCAAGCTCAGACAGGCTCTTCTTGAAGAATTGGATCAAATTCCACAATATAAGATCAGAAGGTTTAAAAGGAGCATACACAGGCGTTGTCAGGCCGTAATAGAAGCGCGAGGACATTAAACGCGCTACTGAAGTGTACAGATATTTTTCAATTTTTGGAGAAACCAATTTTCTTCATTTTCATCATACGTGGGTGGATAAAAAAACTTTCCCGACGGAAATAAATGAAATTTTGTACACGTCTCAAACCATTTAATTTTGGAATAATGCTAAACTTACAAGAGTCTGCTTTGACTTTAATTTGAAAACTTGAAGTCGTTTAATTCGGTATTCCTGGGTAGGTGTTACCGGCGCAACCCATTTTGTAACGTTACTTCCAAGTGTTACTGCCCGTAATTGTCCCCTCAATTCGGACCAACCTTTCAAAACTTCGCCTTTTTACGTGTTGGCGTAATCTGTTAGGATGTTAAAAAATTAAGCATAATCCGTTCGGTATTTTCGAATTCAAAGTCGGTAAGCTAAGGGCACGCGTCTATTTTTGAACCCCGAAATGGCGGCACCGGCGCAGTCAACCGGGTAATAATAAAGTTCTAACTGGACTAATGGAAAACCTAATCGAGAGGTTATAATGATAAATTATGCTCAAAGGTCTTCAAATGTAAGCAGATATCTTCTTTTTGAATGGTTTAGAAGGTTTGGTTTAGAAGAGGAGGCGTTTCTGAAGGATGACACATTAAGGTAATGGAAAACGTCTCCCCGACGTTTGATCTGTAATTGTCACAGATTAACATCAGTTCACTATCTTTTTGACACATAACACATTTAAGTTCATCATTTAGGGTCAAATGGATATGAAAATTGTACTTATCCAATTGATAGGCGATACAGAAATTGTGTTTATTGTTGAGTTGACTATTTTGAAAAGTGCTGACTTTCAATAGAAGTTAACAATATCGTAGCAGCATATTGACGTAGATACAATGCGCCGGTACCAAATGACAACATGTTTTAGAATGGTTGCTACAAGTGACCAACTATTTGGATTTCAGCCAAATTTACACGAGAAAAGAAAAATGCCACAATTTGATTACAGTGTAGTTTTCTTTTCAAAGTCTGTGAAATCAAATTTTTTGTAACACAATTACCCTTGTGTCCCTTAGGCAATCAATTTTATAAAGATCTGAAAACACCTAAAACACTGAAATTATCAGAATCACTAAAATCATAAATACATTAGTCATGATACAAAATTATTCAACTGAAGAAAATGACCCTTAGTTAATTTTGAATAGTATATATAACTTTACAACGAGTATGTTTTGTGGCTGCGCGTGTGTGCGTGTCTGATCGACTGCGAGCTTGCGTGAGTGTGTGAATGTAATACTCAAATAGCCTGATCACTTCGACAAAATTAAGGAATAATTCTTTTAATCTTAAACAACCCTCTTAAAGGGTGTGAGATTCAAATTGTTGTTGGACCATCAACCGTCTTTCAAAATTACTAGTGAAAATTTACAACGTTACTTATATAACTTGCAGTTGATGGTAACTGGTCAGTTTGGATGTCTTGGAGGAAGGTTGACGTAACATGTGGATTAAGACAAAAGTTAAGGTCTAGAACCTGCACGAATCCCGCACCTCAGAACGGTGGCGCAGAATGTAATGGCGCAGATACTGATCGAGAATTCTTCAACACCGGAATTGCTTGCCCAGGTTCCTATGTTTTCTTTGTTTTATTGCGTCTGACAGTTAACAACATCGTGAAATTAACAAGACGGATGATATTGGAATATTTTTTGGATCGTGTTGGATGAGCGAGAGGAGTGTGTTCTATAAGAAAATAAATCGAGGTAATCCATTTTTGATAATTTTGTTCAAGATGAAGACAATTCGAGATATCTTACATCCCTTTAATAAAACACGCAAACATTCTAGGAATATATGTCTTTCCGAACCAATCAAGGATTTTTTTTAAAAACATTTCTAGCTCACCTGAGCACGAAGTGCTCAAGGAGAGCTTTTGTGGTTGGATGATGTCCGTCGTGCGACGTCCGTCCGTTCGTCGTCAACATTTGCTATTTATGCACTCTAGAGGCCACATTTTTTCCCCAATCAACCTAAAATTTGGTAAGAATTTTTGTCTTGGTGAAATCCTGGACGAGTTCGAAATTCGGTCAACTTGGGTCAAAAACTAGGTTACGGGGTCAAATCTTAGAAAACCTAGTATTCACTCTAGAGACCTTATTTTTTGTCCGATCAACCCGAAATTTGGTCAGAATGCTTTAATTGATAGGATCTCGGACAAGTCAAAAATGGGTCAACTGGGGTCGAAAACTAGGTCACAGGGTCAAATCTTACGGAAAACCTTGAATGCACTCTCGAGGCTACACTTTTACCTAATCAGCCTGGAATTTAGTCAGAATAATTGTCTTCGTGAAATTTTGAACGAGTTTGAAATTTGGTCAACTAGGGTCAAAAACTAGATCACGAGATCAAATCTTAGAAAATTCTTGTATGCACTCTAGAGGCCACATATTTTGCCTGATCAACCTGAAATTCTTTTAGAATGATTGTCTTGATGATTTCTGGGACGCTGTCGAAATTGGCTCAAGTGGGGTTAAAAACTAGGTTTCGGGGTCAAATCTAAGAAAAACCTTGTATATGCACTCTAGAGTCCTAATTTTTTGCCTGATCAACCTGAAATTTGATCAGAATGATTGAATTGATCCAAGTTTTGAATGAGTCTGAAATTGGATCGACTTGGGTAAACGGAGTCAAATCATAGAAAAATCTTATGAGTCAACCTGAAAATTGTAAAAAAAGGAATCTGTTGTTGTATAGAAGCAATAGCATGGTTTAGCTGAGCGACATTCGTTCATCATTCTTTTTCTAAACCTACTTTTAAAAAATTTAAGACAGTTCATTCAGGTGAGCGATTTAGGGTAACTATGGCCCTCTTGTTGTACCCACCCCCAACAACGAAGTTATGGGGTATACTGGAATCAGGTTGTTCGTCCGTCCGTCCATCCGTTCGTAGACATAGTTTTGTGTCCTCTTCTCCTCCCACAGTTTTGGACCAATTTTGCTGAAATTGTATCAGGTTGTTACATATTATATGAAGTTGTGTACCTGCAATTTTTATCATGATCCAGTCATTAGTTAAAGAGTTATGCCACTTCTACTTTTTTAAGGAGGGGTGGGGGAGTAGTCAAATTTTAGAATTGCAAAAATCAGTAACCATAAGGGGCGTTACCAAATTCGGTAAGTAATCCTATCATATAAAGTTGTGCACCTGCATTTATCATCCTGATCCAGTCATTAGTTTCAGAGTTATGCCACTTCTAACTTTTTAAGGAGGGGGAGGGGAGTAGTCAAAATTGAAAATTGCAAAACTCAGTTACCAAAAGGGGAGTTACCAAATTTACCAAATTTGGTAAGTAACATCATCCTATTTCTTGTATGAAATAAATTGCTTATTTTTAGCATGGCTGTTTTAGGGGAAAATGCGAGGTATTGTGACCACCTTGGCATTATTCACGTAAGCGTTTGCTTTGGTTTGACTAACTTTAACCTCGATCATATTCTTGTTGTTAATGAAAATATCTTCATGAAACTTGACATGTGTGTTTACCATCACAAGAGCTATCCAGACTATCAAGGGGATGTTTCTTTTTATATCCCCCATCTACGAAGGGGGAGGGGTTCTGGATTCGCCATGGCCGTCCGTCCGTCTGTCTGTCTGTCCATAAACACAATTTTGTCCGGAAGTTTTCTCAAAGACTATTATAGCTACAGCTTTGAAATTTATACATAATGTGTGTCTGCATATGAGGTCCCTACTCGTGTTGGTTGCTGAATTGTCTCCCCTTGAACATGAAATTTTCACTAAATTATTGTTGTCCGGAGCATTTCTCCTACACTACTGCAGGAATTGACTTGAAATTTGAACATAATGTGTATCTGCATGTGAAGTTGTGCACTTGAAATTTTGGAGTCCCTACCCTAAATAATTGCTGAATTATCTCCCCTTGAACTTGTTAAATTTGGATACTGTGCTATTACCTGGAGCATTTTTCCTACACTATTGCTGTTACTACTATGATAATAATAGACAATTTAATTTTAAGTGTTAACTAGTGTTAAGGACTTTTGTATGACCCTGCTTATATAGGTCGCTTAATTATTTCCCCTTTAATGTGTCAACTTGAACATTATTTTTTTTATTATCTGGAGCATTTCACTTACAATAATTCACGTAGTAGTTGCCAAATTATCTCCCTTGAACTTTATCTTTACTTTACCCAATTTTTGTTACCATGTTGCAAATAGATCATGTACTGAAAGCACTTATACCGGGAAATAGCCCTGGAAAGACATATCTCCGGTGAATTAGTATTATTTGTGATTATGAAACGTTTTGGAATGGTTAAAGTGAGTGTTTGGAATGAATGAATGGTGCGTTGCGTGAGCGACTTAAGATGCTTTTGATCGGAATAAGAGTCAATTCTACGATGTTATCTGTTGTATATATCTTAAAACGAAATCATTACTTCTATTAAAATAACAATTTAGAAAAAAAGTTTTTGAAACTAGAGCCGTTTAAACTCTAAATGCAAAATATACAGACATTGAATCAAAGGACCCGTTTTACGGAATATCTTACGATCATTGCGTAGTCAAAAATTAAATTGGCTTCTAAAGTAGTAACTAAACATGGAATTATACCATGCAATATCTCATTGGAATCGTCTTCTTAAGACGATTACAATGATATGTTACAAGGCAGGATCCAACAATGAATGAACACCAGATACGATTTGTGATTTTGACTTACGTTAAATGGCGGAAGAAATCTTGTAAAACGGGCCACGGTTAACTGATAAACATCCACACTTCTCATAATAACGTTTTACTTAGATACTCATCTCAACTTTCAACAGACAACCTTTTCTCGAAGCAGGTTGTCATAGTCAATGTGCCAGAATGGGTGTTGTTCATTCCCAGTACTCGGGGAATACCATATTTCTATAAATACTATTGTATGGAGCTCAAAATTGCGATATTGATAACCTCCCTTTAATAACAAATGCATACAAGTTCTGTGCATAGCATTCAATTTCTTCAAGAACCTATGAGGTGCTAACAATTTGAATTATGTCATGAAATCGCGATTTTCTCTGTAAAAGATAGTTTGAATGACGTTGTGATTCTATATTTTTCAATGGTTTAATGGCTTTTGAATAGTTTGAGTGAGTGTTTGGAATGAATGATCGGAGTGCTGAGTGAGCGATTTAGAATGGTTTTGATTGAGGTGATTGTCAACTTCACGGTGTAACTAACTTTAGCTGCCTTACTTGAAGTATACATACTCATAAAAATCCGAAAACCATACCTAAGGTTTCCGCCGTAATAAAAAGGCCGTAATGACCGATTATACTCTATTTTTTTCATTTTTACCAGAATTTGTGTAGCTGACTATTTATAAAGTTTATGGTAATATTTGAAAAGTAAATACAGGCATAATATGAAATTGAAATACGTCAAGTATAATTGTAGGAGAAAGATACGCTAAACGAAATGGTAATCGTACTAGAACATGGTCATAAGTGTATACCCGTAAACCTGTCGGAAATTAAAAACAAGCAAATTCGTTGAATTGATATCCCCCGCCGAACATATTTACATTGTCAATGGAGTTAATATCAAACTTAGGTACAGGTTATCTTTTATCTACATCAACCTATAGTTTCAAGAAATAGCGCCGAACCGGGTAACCCCGACGATATTGAGCATGTCCTCTTTGTAGTGAAGCTAAGTGCCAAGTTTCATTGGAATCCGGTCTATAGTTTTCAAGAAATAGCGCGGAAACAAATATCACTATGTATGTATATGGCTTAAACAGTCAGGGGGCAGTAACTCTAAATTCGGCGGTCGAACCGGGTAACCTTGGCGATACGCGCACGTCCTCTTTGTAGTGAAGCTGTGTGCCAAGTTTCATTAAAATCCGGTCTTCAGTTTTCAAGAAATAGCGCGGAAACGAATATCACTCAGTATATATATGGCTTAAGCAGTCAGGGGCAGTAACTATAAATTCGACGGTCGAACCGGGCAACCCCGACGATATGCACATGTCCTCATTGTAGTGAAGCTGTGTGCCAAGTTTCATTGAAATCCTATCAATAGTTTTCAAGAAATGGCGCGGAAACGAAAAGCACTCTGCATGTTTATGGCTTAAACAGTCAGGGGCAGTTACTCTAAAATTGACGGTCAAACCGGGAAACCCCGACGATATGCGCACGTCCTCTTTGTAGTGAAGCTGTGCGCAAAGTTTCATTGAAATCCGGTCTATAGTTTTCAAGAAATAGCGCGGAAACGAATATCACTCTGTATGTATATGGCTTAAACAGTCAGGGGCAGTAACTCTAAACTTGACGGTCGAACCGGGTAACCCCGACGCTATGCGCATTTCCTCATTGTAGTGAAGCTGAGTGCCAAGTTTCATTGAAATCCGGTCTATAGTTTTCAAGAAATAGCGCGGAAACGAATATCACTCTGTATGTATATTGCTTAAACAGTCAGGGGCAGTAACTCTAAATTCGACGGTCGAACCGGGTAACCCCGACGATATGCCCATGTCCTCATTGTCGTGAAGCTGTGTGCTTTGTTTTATTGAAAACCAGTCTATAGTTTTCAAGAAATAGCGCGGAAACGAATATCACTATGTATGTATATGGCTTAAACAGTCAGGGGCAGTAACTCTAAATTCGACGGTCGAACCGGGCAACCCCGATGATATGCGCATGTCCTCATTGTAGTGAAGCTGTGTGCCAAGTTTCATTGAAATCCGGCCTATAGTTTTCAAGAAATAGCGCGGAAACGAATGTCGGACGGACGGACGGACGGACGGACGGACATGGCAAAAACAATACCCCCCCCCCCCCCCCCCCCCCGAAATATTTTTTCGGCGGGGGATAAAAACTAGAATTTAGACCTTTGGTGCGTTTGAATGACTTCGAAATCCATTTTGTAAACAACTTAAAAATTAAGACTGAATATGGATATAAAATACGTAACATTTAAATTCTAATACATTGTGTGCAAAAAATGGTATTGGCTCGTGAGGATTTTAAAGTGTCTGATTTATCCATTAAGACGCCAAAACAAAGTGCGAGAAGTCTGCCTAGGGTCGACACTTTACCCACTACTTAATTTTAGCATAACTGGGCACGTTATATTTTGATATTTTCAAAGTAAAAGAAGAATAAAACATTCACTAGGACAGTTGTCAGTAGGAAGCGAGAATGATCTTGACCGATTTCCGTGAGTTTTAGATCAATCAGGTCCGATGATTCAAATTTCGTTTAAATTCGCCTCCTTGGTTTGGGAGGAGAGACTATTTAAAGTTTTTTAATTGAAAAAAAGCCCCACCCTGCCACGCCCATATTTTGGGGCCATCAAGGTTTTTTTTTTTTTTAAATAAGGGAATAAAACGCCCATATTTTGGGGTCAATCCAAATTTCTTTCAAAAGTTAAGATGAGAGTCACCCATGGAACATTTCTACCAATTTGGTAAAAGTCTGCCCATTGGTTTAGGAAGATATTTAAAGAAACCCATTTTACGCACTGACGAACGGGCTCACGACGATAACAACGCCATGACAATAGCTGGCTGGCCTTTGGCCAGTGGAGCTAGAAACATTGAAACTGCTAGATTTTTTGGAAACTTGGAGTTTCAAAATTTCCGGTTTAATGGCATTCAATGAGTTTAATATCATTTTACGATCATAAACAGACATAAGAATGCTGAAATGAATAAAATATACTCAGCGCAATATAGTTATTTTTGTCTTAACTTTGTACACTTGCAAAAAAATCGATACATAACCGAAATAACGCTACGCAGAAAAGCTGTGCCATTTACCACAGTTGCGGAAAAACAGACATAATGCAACTGCAATTTGATCCACAAATCATGCGACTCTTCTCAAATACATGTATATGCAGTTTGTGTTACATAAGAAATAATAACTTATTTTGTTTATTTCCATTTATTTATCGTCGCTACCGTCACATATGCACATATAAGCGACGTCCCCTTCCCCGAAGACGTTTAATTAGTTGTAACAAGGAAAAGTGCAAGAATACATGACGAAACTACTGCTTAGATCCGCCATGGTTCTTTAACGTGAGAGAGGGGCAGTGGTTTAAACCCACTGCTACCCAATTTTACAGCTGGGTGAACTGGGCTTGCTATTAAGTGTTTTGGGGTAATGAGTTAATTATCTGTTTAGTAGATACTTCGTGTTTCTTTATGTCAAATAAGAGTTGATGATGATTTTAATATTTTTTTCTTCGTTCTGTATGTACGCCTTATTTTATAAAACATATTATAACGGTTTTGAAATTCTAGTTATGTACACCAATAATCATGCATTTTGAATGGCTAAAAAACTGCTTTCATTATTCATAAAAAATATTTGATAACACTGTATACTTTTAAGCTTCCGCGAATTATAGGACAACAAACAATCTCTTTTATTATCGATAAATCTTTAGCTTTTGCTTTAAGATATTGAATTAGAAAAGGTGGTGAGATATCTTCCTCTTTAACTAAATAAGCGATTTGCGATAACATTCCTTTAATTTCACTCAACACTCATTCAAAGCACTCAATCCATTTATCTATCTATATATACTGCCTAACTCCCCTTTCGGATATTACTGGCAGGTGCGCGTCTAATCCTTTTCATTCCTAAATCATTCTTTTTTCAATATGATGATGTTCATTACTGGGTTTATTACAATAACAGTTGATGGTAGCTGGTCCGAATGGACGTCCTGGACAAATGGTAATTTTACATGCGGAGATGGGCATTGGACAAGGGTTAGATCTTGTACGAATCCAGCACCTCAAAACAACGGTTCACGCTGTCACGGAGTAGATAATATCCGACGTAAATTTTACTCCACTGGGAAAAACTGCCCAGGTTGCCATGTTTTCTTTGTTTTACTTATTTATATTTGAGAAAATGTTTTTTGAATTATTGTAACATTAATACTATTTTTGGTACAATGCGTAAAATGTTTAGGTTGGGTTATAGTATGTTTCTACGCATATCCAACCGATCATAGTCTGCTGTTTACACACGGCACAACTTGGTAGCCACAGCATTTAGACACTCATGTGCATTCTAACACGGGCCCATTTATCCACCTGTGTCGAGAATAGCAACGTGAAGTTATTTTTTCCTCAGAAAATATTATGGATCGGTCTAGATTCGATCCAAGTAACCTTCGATCTCCTGCCACCACTAGACCATGGTCCACTAAATCAATTTTAAGCATGAAAATTGAAACGTAAATGTCAATACAAAGTTGGAAGGCCACCTAATACGTTAAGATCCACTGGCCGAAGACCAGTGTGCTTTTGTCATGGCGGAGTGTCTGTCGTCCGTGCGTGCGTCCGTGCGTAAAATTTTTCTTTAAACGTCTTCTTCTCCCAAACCAATGGGAGGATTTAAACGAAACTTCGTAAAAAAGACCCTTGGGTGACCCCATTCTTACATTAAAAAAAACACAAAAAAATTGATTGACCTCCGAATATGGGCGGGGCAGGGCGGGACATTTTTTCGGGACATTTTTTGCACTTTGAAATCATTAAAAACCTTCTCCTCCCTAATCAGTAGGCCAATTTCAATGAAACTTGGCATTGGTGTTCGTTTGGTGATCCTTTACTTATATTGTTCAAGAATTTTTGATTGGTCCATAGATATGGTCGTTGGAGGGCGGGGTCTATTTTGAGCCCGAAATCTTTGAATGACAAATTCTTCTGTACCTTATATTTTTATAAGGTGGGTAAAGGGCTGCAGGTTCATAGTGATTGAGTATTTTGGTGCAATGTGGACCAGGATCAGTTTATCATTATAAAGTAGGCCTTACGAAATTTCGGTGTGTAAATGTATTCATTTAAAGTAAGCTTTATTTGGTGAAGGTCTAAAGATGTAAAGCCAGTGGAGCGATAAAGGCCCTCTTGGACCTCTTGTTTTTTTTTTTTTTTTTTTTTTTTTTTTTTTTCTTTTAACAATTTTACCAAACTGAATTGTCATCCAGTTGGGAAAAAAGGAATTAAGCTCAGATATACATTGTTGTTGAGTATATTTTTTTCTCAAACTGTGCTGGTGTTGAATTCAGGTGAGCTAAAAAAGACAGAATTTTCATTTTTCTACACCAGGTGGATTATAGCCTTTATATTTGGAATGGATTATCAGTGTAGTAGACCACCAAAGGGAGCGTTTATGTCTCAAAGCATTAAACGCTTTATTTCTTTTTCGACACAATTTAATGTTGATCACTTGTTCACATAAACTTTAATTTATGAAAATACTTAGAGAAAGCCACGCTTTACTACCAGGGGCTAAGTAGCGGGAGAGTTGTTGATCTCGGAGAATTATAGAATCCTCTAAAAGTCGTCCCAGAGCCAGAAGGCTGATAGTATATATAAAATGCACTGTAGGTGAAACACGCTCAAAAAAGTTAAACCATATTGCCAAATTCAAACACATTTGGTAGGAAGAGTTTTGATAATAGAGCTAAATTAATTGATTATGTGAAAATCTTTTTTTGTGGTGTTTTGAAAGATAAAGGTAATAGATTTTTGTTCTAATGTGGGCTACCCTATGCCAATGACAATCTTTGCTTTTGTCAGCAGTTTCCATGGAAACATAAAAAAGTTGATGAATGCTTAGTAGCCCGAGCTCTTATTACTATTGTTATTATTAACATTTGTCAGATTAACATCACTTTTGTTGTGGGATCATTATAGGATTTTAAGGATTATAGAATTATATCTTCATTATTTCAACCCAGAATGTTATATTAATGAAGCGAGAAGAACACATACAGAGGGGCCCAAGAAGCCGTATGTTTCATATGGCCTACATACAGTAAGTACAGTAAGTAAAAATCATGTACAGTAAGTAAAAATCATCTTGGACAAAAATACGCTTCGAGCCTTCTGAAAATCAAATTAGGCCTATAGATTTGATGGTCCTTGTAGGGGTCCTCAATGGATAAGATATTAATTGAAGATAATATAAAGATAATGAAATTTCGCAAGCCTTCAGTGAGTGTGTGTTTAGCCATATCGGTCGTTCATTAAAAGAATTCTTTGCATTTCCTATGACGAAAGATAGTGAGGGGCTGGTTGAGTCATTCCAGGATTATGTATACGCTTCAGTAGACTATGTCTGCGAGGATGGCTGGCAATATTTCATGGACATTGGTGGAGCGTCGATGTGTTTGCGAGCAGTTACAACCCGGTTACTATGGCGACAGGCACGAGAGTACTGTCAACGAGACATCGCTCACCTTGTGAACGTTGATCCTATTTCTAGACTTTACTCTGTGGTGAACGAATCTCTTTCACAATATATTTTCAAAGGTAAATTATTCAGTGGCATTTACAGCTTCCAGGATACGTGCAATCTGATTGTCTAAAAAAATGTTCATATCCCTATAATTGCAATCCAATGTTGAATTTTGATAGTTTTATAGCACCACGTGGGGAAATATGATGCACTTAATTTCTGTTTAAAGTGCAATAGGTATTTCGGGGAAATCTCCTACCATCGATCTGCAAGTCCAGTGTTGTAGGAACTCGAAATGACCCTTTCATAACCCTTCATCGCTTTTTGATCAATTAAGATTTGAAATATATGCAAAGAATTTTTAATAACAGCCGTATAGTTCTGATTCTGAGCAGCCGTTTACAACGGATCGACGAAGATAATCGGGCAGCTTTCTCAACATTGTTCGATCACGCTGATATCGATTAAGATGAGTTAAGATAAGCAGTTCTAGACAGAAAAAAAAATATTATACACACCTCTTATAATGGCAGAGTTGCTTTTTTTTTTTTGTTAAACTTGTAAAACTTTATGCCAGCAGACTTCGATAGCGAGATTGATATGTGATAAAATTATTAGATCTTTGTACGCACTGAAAGTTGCCTTGAAACTGTTATCATTAGTTCGAGTAATATAATCGTTTCTGACATGTAGATATAATGGATTGAAATTGTAAGGACCGAGTGTATTTTTCATCGCGTTTATTATCCCCTGGCGAAGGAGATAAATAAATGGTCTTCGTCCGTCATTCCGTAATTAAACTTGTCCGAAGCATATCCCCTAAAGTATAACAGCTATCAACTTGAAACTTTTTATAGGTGGATTGATCTCGTGAAGGAGAAGTGCAGTTCACAAGAACTTCAACCCTTGCTTTCATATTTTTTATTCTTAAATTATGCCCGGAGCATATTTCTTTAATGTTTAAACTATCTTGAAACTTTATAGATGGATAGAACTCATGCAGAAGAAGTGCAGTGCAAAAGAACTATATCTTTGAAAATTAAATAGCTAGAATTTGAAACCTAATAGGTAGATAAATCTTATGACTGAGCAGTGCAGTGCAGAAGAACAACGCCTCTTGCTTACATAATTTTGGATTTATTGCCCTTTGTCATCTTAAAATATTACATAGATTTTGTCCGGAGCATCTCTCCTAAATATTAAAATTTATCAATTTATAGGTAGATAGTTCTTGTTGGGGATAAGTGCAATCCATAAGAACTACAACTCTTGATTTCATAGTTTTGGAGTGATTGTCCATTGTTATTTTAAACTCTTACTCTTTATCAGGGCAATATCTCTTAAAATATAATAAATATGAACTTTAAACTTCATAGATGAAAAGTTATCATTGAAGAGAAGTAACTTTAACTCTTGCATGCATAATTTTTCAGTAATTGCCATTTGTTATTTCGAAGTCTAGATTGTGTAGGTTGCATATCTCTAAAACAACAAAAGAATCCTTAATCTATTAGGCTTCAGTTTACTATAAAGCTTTTATGGCGGGGGATGGCCATGTCCGACATGGCTCTCGTTGTAGTAGCCAAAGTCCTTGTGATACAATTTCAGCTTATTCAACAATTTCACTTGCGCAAAGTAAACCCTGTAGCCGGCCTGTGCATCAGCACAGTCTAATAGAGTCTTCTCTATGCGTTCTGTAGAACAATAAGGACGTATCTAGTCGTTAATCGCTCAACAAATAGTCTAATGGTATTGTTCGGTTCTCCAGGATGCTTAATTTTGCCATGCGTCCAGGAACACTAAACAACAGTTGATATGTTAAACCCTGCTTTGCACATGCACTTGCGTGTTTATCGGGGTAAAATTGGAAAACAATTGCCGATTTGTTACCCTGAACGCAGGGCTCTTACTTGGTCTTTTCCCTTCCTTGTACGTTACTATGACCGCGAAACTATTTTTAGTTATAGGCTACCATGACTACAAAACATATTATTTACATCTCCTAAAAATTATTAAAGAGTAGAATTGTTTTTTTATCACATCTAACAACAAATATGCATTGAAAATTATATAGAACACAAATCTAATTGACGTTTAAGTGTACGAATCTTTATAATTTACATTGTTATTGTTTTATTCATTTTTAAAGTGATAAGAATCGTCTGGAAAACGAAGCTTTTGATGTTTTAATCGATATTTTATTGCAATAGCATGTTTCTCTCCCTTTACCATTTCGACTTGTTACTCGTGTCAATATACATTTATTCGTTTTGATTCGAAAAGTAAAACGTTTTCTCTACGATTCAGCAATCGAAATATATTGTTATGCCAAACTGAAAAATCTGGGGCATATTGTATTTTTCCTGTTTGCCAAAAAAACTTAAACATTGGCCATAACTTCATATTAAACAGCGTGCATTGCTTGTGGGAAGATCTTTCAGTAGATACTAAGTTAAGGTCAAGTGTCATTGTCTCTTTTAAGGTCAAATATGTTTAGAATTTAAGGCTTAAACATTGGCCAGAATTTTTGACTGGTTAGTGATAGAAAATTCAAATTGTACATCATTTATGCCTGTGACAAGACCTTTCTGTTGATACCAACTTCAAGGTCATAATTCAAGGGCAAGGTCATTTTCAAGGTCAATGAAAAATTAACGTTTAAAATGTTTGCTAAGTGGTAGATACTTTTTAATTCACAAATTGCTTGTGACAAGACCTTTCTATTGGTACCAACTTAAAGGACAACAGTCAAGATCAAGGTCATTTTCAAGGTAAACTATATGTGTTCGGTCAGTGTCATTTTGTAAAGGCCACGTACCTTCACATATAAAACACCCGTTTCGAGATCATGGCAGCTGCAAGGGCATTATTGTTTTAGGTATATATCTAGGTTTTATTTCTTTTTTCCTTCTATTTTACATTTATGTAGAAATGTGTAAACAGGTGATATAAAAAAAATAGTCACTTTTTTTTCTTCTTTTTCAAATTTAAAGTGAATTATTTGATATGTAAATGTTATTCTATCATATTAATTGTCCTTCATCGTACCTTTGTGATTACAATTATTATTACACATTTGTTTCTGCTTGCTTGGGCACAATGCATCGTCCAAGATAATTGCCCTGGCAGGGCGGAGCCTGAATTTAAGTTAAAGGTAAAGCAGTTTTCTTTTATAATTACTTTGTTTGATAGATCGTGGACATTCTTCCAATCAAAACTTGGTAGGTAAACCCTCGTAGCTTCAGGTTGGACAAGCTAAATCTTCGCGGATTGGAATACCAAACGTTGAAATGTATCCACTTTTGCTCAGGTATAGGTAGATTTTGCGCGTTGAGCCATGCTATCTACTTCTAACGGTTAAGTCCTCGTGCTATTCTTTCGAAATAGATAAAGGTTTAAACAAAAACTTAGAAAGAAACGATTTACCATCGAAATGAAAGTTATTGCTTGTCTTGGATCGTAAGTTGTACCCATGCAAGAACCTTCAAAGTTGAAGTTAATGGATCACGTTCAATTCCTATCATATGCTTTTTAACTATACCCGATGTACCTATGGTAATGGACTCAATTCCTTCGTCAGAGCTCAGTTTTGAAAATACACCTAAAGTTTATTCTTTGGGGTTAAAGATACAGTAAATTCCATGCGTTCACGTGAACCTTTGTAAAATCCAAACTATTCTAAAGATAAATAGTCTAATTACGCCATAGCTTAGCCATGCCCTGCCAGTTGAATAATAATGCAGAATAGTTGGATATAAATTTTTACAATAGATTTTCGCTCAATATAAGTAAATTATAACCCTTATCTTTGTTTAAAGGAAATTTTAATGTAGGTAAATGTTGCAAATTTTTTATCTTTATTGTTGATTCCTCCTTCAGCAACGTCAGGCGAGTTTTGGTCAGGAATGCATGTACAAGATGGTAGGTTGATGTGGGATGCCTATGGACCTGAGTTCGTGATAAAACCATTAACAAAGTATGTATATTTACTTTTTAATTCACAAAAACCCATGAGTTTTTACTCTACTCACCAAAGGTCGGGGGAGCCTTTGTGATACCCGCTTTCCCACATGTGTCCGTCCGTCTGGCCGTATGTCCGTCCGTCCCTTAACATTTGCTTGTTCACGCTCTAAAGTCAACATTTTTTTTTGGCAATTGCATTCAAACTTTGTCAGAATGGTTGGACCATCAAAGGGATCGTTCCATTCGAAAGTGGTCGGATCCGTAAAGCTTTATGGGAAAAGGAGTCTAATGAAAATTTCACTACAAAACCTTCGTTATTGCTCTAAAGTCCCGATTTCATGCGATCGTCTTCAAGAATGATCGTAGTGTCACAAGGATCGTTCCTTTCGAAAAAGTGCCCCATCCGTCGAGTGTCACGAGACAAGGGGCCAAAGATAAATGAATTAGGAGTCAATTATAAAACCATCGTTTACGCTCTAAAGTTTTTCATCCGCCTGACTTCATACTTCCTCAGAATGGGTACACTATCATAAAGATGGTTCCTTTTTTAAAACGGCTTCGATCCGTCAAGTGTCATGGGAAAAGGGACCAAATGAACATAAATGAAGGGAAAAAAAGTAAGAATATCCACGCCAGTGCTCTAAAAATCTCAGTTTCCATCCGACTGCCTTCAACCTTGCTCAAGGATGGTTCCTTTCGAAAATGGACCCGATCCGTCAAGCGTCACCGAAAAAAAAAGGGTAAAATATTGAAATTTTTAATCAGAAATTTCTCGTTATAGCTAAAGTCCACATTTTTTATCAAATTGTCTTCGAACTTGCTCAGAATGATTGAACCATCACTAGGATCGTATTTTTGGAATGTGGACCAGCTCAGTCATGCATCATGGGTAAATTTTAAGTCGAATTAGCTTGGTCGGTTTAAAACCGAATTAAAAAAAATACATTGTGGTTCAACCGCTCGGGTTCGATTTCCGGACTGGCACACTAACAAATTAAATATCCTTCGATTGAGACGTTAAACAAAGGTCACCGGTGCTTTACACCCAGCATGTTAAAGAACCACGGTGGATCTCAGCAGAAGTTTCGTCATGTATCCTGGCACTATCCCCCGTAACAGCTAACCGTCTTCTGGGGTCGTCGCTCATATGGGCATGTGCTACGTTAGCGACGCTAAATAAATGGATATATTCATACGCCAATGGAAATAGAGCCTAATGAAAATTTGATTAGAAAATCCTCGTTTACTCTCTTAAGTCCACGGTTTTCAACCGATTGTCTTCAAACCTGACCAGAATAATTATACCTTAACAGGAAGCTCACTGTCTAAGAGACAACGGATAGTGTATAAATGTTACAGCAATATGATTGACTGTTGAAATCAAGGTCATCTGTTTGATTTCGTGAGACAGATAGGAGCAGGCGACACGATAACAATGTAGTTTACCCTTTGTGATTTCGATTTTTATGAAAATAACTAGAAACCTAAATGTTAACACTAAAAGCCGATTGTTTATGTTATAATAAGATCATAATTTGAAAAAAATAACGCCCCAACTCTTAAATGTCTACAGAATCTCACTCAAAAATAAATCTAATAATGTGATGAAAATGTATTTGACAATGGAGTTTCTCGTCGCAGGCGATATCTCCCAACCGTATTTCTACCGTGTTTTCAAGTGTGTTTAAATTGCATAGATAACCCATAACTAATGTATCAAATGGATTTTCCAAACATAAGCAAGAAAACCCCCACGAGAAAAACATTTTATATTTTAATAGTATTTTAGTCCTTGTCTATATAGGCTTATGGGCTAATCGGGTTGAATGGATATTCTGATCAGGCATTGTTTGCACGGCTTGAATTTTTGTTAGGATTTTGTTCGTGAAATTGCTGTCGAGTCATTTGGTCATTTTGGCTCGAGTATACTATCCGGCTAGCCCTTGCATGGGGGGGGGGGCTGGAGACCCGCCCTCATGTCCCCTTGAAGGACTCGGTGGAGGGTGATGGCCCCCGGATAGTGAATACCACAAAATAAAACCAGGGATACCCAAACCAAAAAACGAAAGAATGACGCTGAATCAACGGAATGGGTAATCGGTACGCCCCTTTATCAGTCAACAGCAATACGCCTTAGTTATCCTAACTTTCACAGATTCAACTGACGGTAACAAACCCCTTACCAGACTGCATTCCTTTGTAATAGATAAGGTACTCAAGTCTATTATTGGTGAACCTAAATCTGTTAAGAAATTGAAATCTGGAAACCTTCTTGTTGAAGTTGAAGATCTGCACATTGTGATAACCTTATGAAAATGGACTCTTTCTTTGATATTCCGGTAACATGTACGCCACGTTCTACACTAAATACATAAAGGGGGGTTATAAGATCTCGTAATTTTGAAGTTATTCCAGAAACTGAAATTCTACAGGAACTGAGAAGCCAAAACGTTACTGAAGTTAAACGCGTAACTGTTTATAGAGATGGCGAAAAGCGAAATACTAACACATTTATTCTGACTTTCGGCTCGGCTATTTTACGAAAGAATATAAAAGTAGGGTACCCTCGACTGAACGTTGATCTCTATATCCCAAACCCCTTGCAATGTCACAAGTGTTTCAAATTTGGACACCATGAGAAAAAGTGCTGGGCCGGTGACGGAGAATTTTCCGCCGTTGTGGTAAATAAGAAGATCATCATCGTTCTATCCACTGCACTAATGACATGAAATGCTTGAATTGTGGTGGAGAACATCCTTCAACTTAACGAAAATGTCCCGTTTGGTAAGGAGAAAATAAAATTGTTACCGTCAACTATAAAGAAGTTTCCTGAAGCAAGAAAAGCCGCTGATAATAGGGTCAATCTTACAAATACAAATGCCAATGTAACTGAAAACTGTAAAACCAATAGCATTAGTAAACGAGACACCAATGAATGTGATAACTGCAAAGATCTTTACGGAAAGTTGTGTATTCTCTTTCCTGAAAGGAAGGATGAAATTTCAAAGTTAATTCCATCCCTAGCAGTTATGTCTAGTAAACCCTGTAACACAGACCAGGGCAACTCTGGGAAAACGACTGAGTCTCAAACTAACTCGCGTAAGGCAACTCCGGGAAAAGATAACATTTAACTTCGGCCCGCTACACCTTCAACACACACAGGCAATGTACCTTCCTCTGGAGAAGACGAAGTTTTTCGATTAGATCTAGCTGAAATGGGGAGACACAAGAAAGCACAAATGCATCTGAAGAAGTCAAATCCTCCGGTTGCTAAAGTGCCAGAAGATAGAGATTCAAGTTCTTTTGTTAAACCAAGGAGCAGAACTTCGTCTCCTAGGCCGGCACTATCTAATCGCCAGCCAAAAGGATCTAATGATCTTATAAAACAATACAACCGTTACCACAGTCTTGAAGAAGACATGTTTACGGAAAACACCGAGGACTCAAATTCTTCAAAGGAAAATAAGCAAGGTAAATATATGATAGATCTTTCACATATAAATAAATAAATTACATACTTTTAATTCTAA
The DNA here is from genome assembly GCA_948146395.1 of Fragum whitleyi. Lineage (NCBI taxonomy): Eukaryota > Metazoa > Mollusca > Bivalvia > Cardiida > Cardiidae > Fragum > Fragum whitleyi. The sequence goes on from OX411549.1 coordinate 11,167,787, forward strand.
TAAGTATATTTTCCCCCTTAATTTAACTATAACGAACAAAATCATTCAATGGAATTGTCGCTGCATCAAAGCAAATTTTGAAGAAATGAATCTATTAGTTGCTAATGGAAAGCCAATAACAATTTGCTTGCAAGAGAATTTTCTTAAAGACACAGACAAATTCTCTTTCAAATATCAATCTTGCTATTTTGAAAAAAATTGAAGAGAGCAGAAAGCTTCGGGCGGTGTTGGAATAATTGTTAACAACAATGTTCCTCATCGCATCATTCCTCTTTATACTACGCTACAAGCTGTAGCCGTAAGTGTATCTCTTAATAAAACAATTACACTTTGTTCAATTTCACTTCCCCCTAGTTCTCCTATGATCTTTTCGAACAGTTACTCAAACCTTTCATATAAATGAATATTTTCAATTCCTATCATACGCTTTGGGGATGCAGTAATACAGACGACAAAGGTCACACAATTAAAGATTTCAGATCAAATCATGATCTTGTTTTAGTAAATGAAAAATCCTCCCCGTATCATCACCCAGCTACTGGTTTATATTCTTCACTGGATTTAACTGTTTGCACTCTAGACATTTGCCCAGCTTTAAGCTGGAAAGTGGACTCTGACCACAACGGTAGTGACCATTTCCCTATACATATTTCTGAAGGCGCTGGAAACTCAAATGAGCTAACTGAGAGTTGTTCAAAACTACCTGCGAACAATCTATAAGTTCAAAAGCTTTTGAAGATTGTGAAAACTCTACAGAGCTATTCACATCCTTACTATATTCAGCTGCAGAGAAAGCTATTTCTAGAACGTCGCCTGACCCTAAACACTCAAAGAAACCATGGTTTAATGAAGATTGCAAAAAGGTTATAGCTGAACGGAAGTCTGCTCTCTGATCATTTGATTTGAGACAATCAAAGGAAAACCTTTACAAATTTAAAATTCCACGAGCAAAAGCTCGTCGTACCATTAAATAAAGTAAGCGTTCCACTTGAAGTTTGTTTCTAGATTGAACTCTAGATCAATTTTCAAAAAGACATGGGATATGGTGTGCAAAATCAGCGGAAGGAACACGTTAATTGGAGTTGGTCATTTAAGGAACTGAGATCAATGACGTTTCTTCCAAGCCTGATATTGCGAATGTATTTGAAGATACATTTGCCAAGAAGTCATCATCATCCAATTACTCACTTGCCTTTCAAAAATTGAAAGGTGATAAAGAAAGGTCGAAACTTAATTTTAGTTCCAATCGACTGGAACATTATAATAGAGACTTTTCGGTTAAAGAACTGAGGAAGGCTTTCAAGAAGTGTCATGATATTGCTGTAGGAAATGATAGTATACATTGTCAATTCCTCAAACGTTAGCCCTTTAGTTCTTTGCATTGCTTACTTGAAATTTATAACCGGGTATGGAAAACGGGAAGCATTCGTTATATACCGAAACCAGGTAAAGATTCTACTGATCCTTCAAATTATTGCCATATCGCTTTGACTAGTTGCATTTGTAAAACTGTAGAAAGAATGATGACCGTATTGTTTGGTTTCTTGAAAAGAACCACCTAATTACGTCAGTCCAAAGTGGCTTTTGTAAACAAAGAAGCACTCTTGATCATCTTGTCCGCTTCGAGTTTTTTTTCGAGAAGCCTTTATAAAGAAAGAACACGTTGTTTCTGTCTTTTTCAATCTTGAAAGTGCTTATGATACCACATGGAAGTCTGAAATTATGAATGCCCTCTATGATTTCGATATTCGAGGTCGCCTTGCTGATTTCATTTCTGCATTTTTGGATGAACGTCAGTGTCCCATATTGATGATTTAAAAAACAAATACCAAAGGCACTTAATCGTTTATGTGTTGTATCCAGTATGGATTGGGGAGCTGATAAAAAGGTTTTATTGCGCCTTTATCGGGCACTAGTTAGATCTAAACTAGATTTTGGCTGTGTTGTTTTTGGTTTTGCACGCCCTTCATACCTTCACAAACTTGATGCTATTCATAATCAAGGTTTGCGCTTGGCGTTGTGGGCATTTAGAACATCACCAGTTAACAGTCCATATACAGAAGCAAATGAGCCTTCCTTAAATTTACGCAGGCAAAAGCTTTCCATGCAATATTATTTAAAACTTAAATCGAATCCTGCGAATCCGATATACAAAACTTTGTATGAACCTTAACACAGACGAGAATTAGATAAAAAAAAAACCGAAGTGCAATACTCCCGTTTAGTTTACGTTGTGAAGCAGATGTTAACTCTCTAGATTTTGATGTAAAGGACGTGGCCCAACATATAGTTCCTGATCTTCCTTTGTGGACATATAAAAGTCCCACGTTTCTTCATGATCTTGCTTTCAGCAAAAAGGGGACAACAGATTCCTTTACTTTTTTTAACAAAGTTATTGGAAGTCATAGAAATATACACATCATATGAAGAGATATACACAGACGGTTCAAAGGATGGCGAAAAGGTTGCTTCGGCCACTATTTTAGATTGCGAAAAATATCAATTCCGCCTTCCTAATAACTTCTTTTTCAGCCGAGCTTAGGGCCATTGATCTCGCACTTGATCATATAATCGCACAATGATTCTCTCGTTATATTATATACACTGACTCTACGTGAAGTATGCAAGCGATTGAGCACGAGAAAACTGACAACTGACAACCCCCTTATTGTAAGATTACTCAATAAAATAGCTAAGCTTAATGATGTTGATCTTGTTTTCCAGATTGGTATTCGTGGTAATGAAGAGGCAGATAGAGCTGCCAAGGATGCAGTATCACTTGAGGTTTTACCCTTTGAAGTACCTTTAAACGATTTTACCCTTGAATTATTGTTTTTATCTAGAATATCTGAAATAAATTTTGGAATGATCCTGCTAACCAAAATAACAAATTATTTTCCATTAAACAAGATTTGGATGATTGGTTACCAGGTTTTTGACTCGTCTACGCATTGGCCATACCTACCTTACTCATTCATTCCTTTTGAAAGGAGAGAAAATGCCAATGTGCATTCCATGCAATGCTCCTCTTACTGTCAAGCATATTTTTTATAGATTTTATTGATTTTTCTTTTACCAGAGATAGATATTCTAAAATAGACAGTATGAGGGAGCTTTTTGATTCGGTCAAAGTTGAACTTATTTTTGAATGTTTAAAGGCAATTCTTTTATTTAGCAAAATATGATTCTATGTTCTATTGAAAGTACTTCTTTGAAATTTTAATGTTAAGTTGATTTTTTATGATGTTTTGGGTGTTAATAATCTTATGCTTATTTAAAAGAAATTCTTTTACAATTATTGCTCACTTTGATTTACCTTTGCTTAAAGTTTTATATAGACGTTTTGCGCCCAATATGACCTTAGTTGTCGACGGGGCATAAAACATCATTCATTCCAGTGATTATGTACATTTGTTGCCGTGACATGATAAAAGGGATCTTTATGTATATTCCTTTTTTACACTGCTCCTGTATTTCTAAATGAAAGTTTACGAAAAATCACTTAATATTCTAAATCATGTGACCATGTGCATAATAATGAGGGCTTGTGATTATATACTGCATCATAGAAAAGGAAGCCTAAATGTAAACTTCTTGCAAACAAAACCCATCTTTTTTAATGGATACATTCATGCGAATCTATCACAGAAATATTCCTTTTCCAGGGGCCATTTGTATTTTGGCAGTTTTAATAACATGTCGCTTCTTGTAAGAAAAGGACCCTTATGTATATTCATCGTTTACAAAACTCCTTTATGTATGCACATATTTTCATAAACAAGAGGACCATGATGGTCTTATATCGCTCACTTGAGTAAATCAACTCATAACTTGTCCACAATGTTATAAATACCAGAGATTGTCTGATGTACATTTAGGGTGGGTTTAATGAATATTTCCTACTGCAATTTGATTTTCTTTTTAATTGCAAACAAAGTTATTGAATTGAATTCCTTTAACAAGTTTAGTAGACCTAAACCTTAAGAATATCCCTGCCAAGTTTAAGATTATGCCCAATAGTTAAGGCGAAGATTAACCTTCTCTGATATTTTTGGCAATATTTTGACATTTCTAATACCATGGAAACCAGACATTTTGATTGAATAAAAATATTTTTACAATTTTGGTAGAACTTCACCCAAAGAACATCCCTACCAAGTTTCAGCTCAATTAGCCCAGAGGTTTAGGAAGAGAAGAAGTTTTTCTAAGATTTTCAACAATTTTCACGCATTTTTCAGCCTTTCTGTTACCAGAGTTTTTGATGAAATTCAATTCTTTTAACAACTTTTGAAGAACTTCACCAAGAAACATCCCTGCCAAGTTTCAGCTTGATTGGTCTAGTGGTTTAGGAGGAGAAGAATTTTTCTAAGATTTTCGACCATTGTTCAAGCTTTCGGTTTCCATGGAAACCAGAGTTTTTGATGAAATTTAATTCTTTAAACACCTTCTGAAGAGCTTCATCCCAGAAACATCTCTGCCAAGTTTCAGCTTTATTTGCCAAGTGGTTTAGAAGGAGTAGAATTTTTTCTAAGATTTCGCGATTTTCGGCCATTTTTAAACCTACCTGTTACCATGGAAACCAGAGTTTTTGATGAAATTGAATTCTTTTTATAATTTTGAAGAGCTTTATCCCAGGAACATCTCTGCCAAGTTTCAGCTTGATTGGCCCAGTGGTTTAGGAGGAGAAGAATTTTTCTAAGATTTTCCCGATTTTCAGCCTTTCTGTTACCATGGCAACAAGAGTTATTGATAGAATTAAATTCTTTAACAACTTTTGAAGAGCTTTACCCAAGGAACATCACTGTAAAGTTTCAACTCGATTGGCCCAGTGGTTCAGGAGGGGAAGATGTTTAAAGAAATTGTTGACAGACGGACGGACAGACGTACGGACGGACGGACGATGGACGGACGACGGACGGTGAGTGATCACAATAGCTGACCTTGAGCACTTTGTGCTCAGGTGAGCTTAAAACTTAGCATAATTTTTCCGCTTACATGACCATGACCACATTTACAAAGTTATTTGGTGATATGCAATGTTACAGAAAAAGGGACATTCATGTTATTCCAACATCCTTGTCAACAAAACTACTCTTTTGTTTATAAGCTATGGTCACAGTTACGGCAATTAGCGTAATAGGTAGTACTCCATTTCACCGCAGGCAAGCCGTGTCAAAATTACGATTTACTAAGTTGAAGTAAGATAAGGTACATTAAAACAAAGTAAAATCGAACAGTTTCCGTATAACGAAGTACGTGCGAATAGGAACAACCACGAAGAACTGCGTAAAAATAAGAAGTTTAATAAGATTGATTATTAATTTTAATAAATGGAAATCGCCATTTATTTATTTCCCAAGCCCTAATATCTCTTGTTTGTCATTCTATTGATAAGAATCGCTTAAAATAGATCATAACGTTTATAACCTAGCATTTCTAACAGTCACCTTCGGGTATTACAATTAATTTCTTGTAAAAGCACACGAGTTTCAGACCATTTAATTCACGTGCACTTCATGATTAGGTTTTATCAATTTATCCAATTCTATTCGTACTCTGAACGTAGTCTAATCCCCGTGTTTATCATGAAACTTTAACAAATATTTCTCTCGTGACTATGGACACAACTTTTCCAAATGGTGCAATTATGCGACGTTAATTTCCTCGTCAATATAACTCCTTTGTTGTGGAGTCAAGGAGTCAGTAGAGCGCTTTAAGGCCCTAATGAGCCCCTTGTTTTATTGGTATCTGAATGTTATTGTTCTAGTATGACCGTCCGTCTGTTTTTCATATTTCATCTTAACATTTCCCTGATTTAAAACGTAAAGGTTGCATAAAATATTTAATAATGTCAGTATTTTCTTTAACAATTATCTCATTTCTTCAATTTTAATTGTGTCATGGCTTTTCCTTTTTTTACATTTCTTATTAGATATAAAAAGTCTTAAAATGAATATTGTACTAAAATCAACAACAAAAAAAAAAATAGACGAGAGGGAGTATCGATCTTCGGACCTCTGCATTGCAAGTCTCTAATTACACCTACAGCTACAGTTAGTTACATCGTGTAATTGAAATTCACCTCAAATAAAACCATTCTAAATCGCTCACTCAGCGCTCCATTCATTCATTCCAAACACTCACTCAAATCATTCAAAAACGCTCAAACCCATTTAAAAGTACAGAATCAACATCATCATTCAAATTAGGTTTTGATAAAAAGAAATTGCGATTTCACTGACATAATTCAATTGTAAGCGTCTCATAGGTTTTTGAAGAAATAGGAAGCTATTTATGGAACTTTTATGCATTTTTTGATTAAAAGAAGTTAATCAATATCGCAAAAAATATTGTTCATCCTGAACAAAATTTGCGATACAGGATTACCTCCCATTAAATTCACACAAAGCTCACTCAATACACTAATTCAATTCCATTCCTTAATCATTCCCAAATCATTCACCTTGTCAATTCCACGATGATGTTAACTGTATATCTAGACACTTATAACAACAGGGTAAAATTTGTTAATTGAGAGTAACGTTCGCGTATTTCAATCTTTATAGGGAGTGGGTTCCGAATATCAATGAAGGTCAACAGGAATATCAAATAAGCGACTGGTCAATAATATTTCACAATAAATATATTGACTTTACCTGCCAGGCGTGAAGATTTAGAAAAGGTAAAGTTAAGTAAATGCATCAAGGCATTTTTGGCCGCTTTGCTTTCCATGAATCCACCAACCCTCCAAATTCGGGCGCTCACCTATTTTCGTATTCTGGAAATATCCATCAGATAAGAGTTTGAGGTTCTTCTTTCATTGCAAGACAAAATAGACTTTCGATTTCTACGCTTGTAATAATTACTGAGAAAGAAGGGGACTTCTTCTACTTTCACAAAGGAAAATGCATTTGCAAGAAAAAATTGTATATATGTTATAAACCCAATCATCATGCATATGTTCTAAGAAGATGCATTTCACGCAAATAACTTAAAGTGTCCATGATATAGTAAATATCTCAGTTTACTTTCTGGAACCTTCTAGAAAAGTGATTCAAGAGACAGTTGAAAGGTAATGCTATGGCAGAAAAAAAGGTCAGGTTGTAACATTATTAGAAAAGGAACACTTGCTTGTAACAAGTCTTCTTACTTTCGAACTCGTACAAATTATCCCGATATTTTCATAAATGAAGGAAATAAACGTTCATCATTTAAGCTTCTGTGGCATTGTTGAAGTAGTTCTATGAAGTTTTATTCCACTGACCCTGTCGGAATAAGTTCTTGTTACGTTGGAAAGGAAAAAATGCTCGTGAATATATAATACACAATTTTTAAGAGGGTTTATGATTTAAAAACCAAATAAGTTTTACCCCAGAATGAAAAAAAATCATTTGGTTGCAATAAGATTGCAAAACAAAATAACAATTAAGTTAGAATATCAAAACACACGAATATAAAATATTAAATATGACGAAAGACATGAACTTTTATTAAAGGGAGATAATGTGTTTTCGTTATTTTTGCTTATTCTAGTTAAGGTTTCCAATTGTGTCAGGGTACCGACGGCGGCACTCATTCTTTCCGACTATTTGTCTCTCACCACTGGGTTGACAATCGTAGACCTATGTGAGATAGCAGCTGGAGGCTAGGAAAGGATGTGGCGGTTGTACTGGTGAGCGAAATACCAGGAAACCATTGTTAGGTGCAGCAGCCGCCGGGTTATAACTTGAAAAAAAGTTGAAAACGCCGCTTATCAAGCTCGCACCTGCCAGGTCAAAAATCATGGATTTTATAAGGTACTGTTCAGCACTTCACATTATTTATTTTACATTATTTATATTTATTTCATTGTACTTTCCCAGACGAAAACAATGTCATAAAAGAACTGTAAATAAGCCCTTTCCAGGGAGTATATGGAGCGCTTGAGATAATAGGGCCCTTAGTTAGAGTCAATTTTAAGAAATAAAGAATTGAGCTTTCTTTTTTGTAGTGAAAAATCTAATCGCTTTTATTTTAGTCCCCGCCACTAGAAAAACAAAATGTTTCCTTAATTTCTTAATGGGTATTTTTTAACAGTGGGTCTTGGTGTTGGGCTAGCAATCAGCCAGTTTTGCCGGACTCTGATGCATGTGGACACGTGGTTCAGGGTCGACGAATCATTAACTTAAGAGAGGAACATGATGATCGAAATATGATGAAACTATCCATGTGTACCAACGCTTTACCATTTGTATGCCAGAAACCCACTATCAATAAAGATGTATCTAAAGGTAGCTCAATATAAATATACAATACGTACTTAGTGTTTTGTATGAAAAAAAATATCTTTCGAGGTTTGGAGAACAGATAATTGTAGAGGCTCTTCCTAGACAATTATAAATTCCCACAACTGAGTTAGATATATATTCATACAATACACTAAGTACGTATTATAATTATCTTATTACCTCTTTTTTCCATAGTTTTCATTGATATTTCTAACAGAAAATGCAAGTTTCAAAATAAAAAAATATCATATTATTGTTCTAAAATAACCATGTGATATCATAAAAAGATAGCATATGGGTTGTCATCACACGAATATTTGTATAGTTATAAGATGGACGTTAAAATCAACAATTTCATTTATAGTTTAAAATGAAAAAAAGGTAAAGAGGATAATCGTTTGTTTCGGTGTAAGATCAATTTATAGTTCAATGAATGAATAACAATAGTTTTATCTTCACGAAATGAAATGTGAATCGATCTTACTCGTATAAACAAACGGTAATTTTATTTCCTTAAAAACAAATAATAAAACTCTAGGATTTCGGGATAACTCTTCTTAAAGCTAGTCATTTTCACGTAGTTACAGTTTAAGATCGTAAAATTGACCAGTTGACAAATTTTGGTATGATACCGGAGAATGGGAGTTTAAAATTTAATTAAAAGGGGGGGGGGTAATAATAAGCCCGATTATATGTCGAAACCAATTTGAAAATTTAAAGGAATGGCCGATATTATGTTAATCTGTCAATATTGTTTCGAGTATATGATATCGTTTCTAAACAATGGCTTTCGACGACGTATCTGTTCACAAATGGGGTATATAAAGTCAGTTTGGATTGACGTTTTTATTGGTGCTGTTAAATGACCTTGAGTTTTTTAATGAGTAGAAACGGACATTCTCAAAAAACGAGTATGATGGTAAAGTTATAGTCAAATTACATTTCCATAATGTTTAATATGAAATAGAGTTACATATCCGAAAGATTTTATATTATTCGTCTTAAGTTTATGTTATTTTTTTTTTTTTTTTTTTTTTGCAATGGCTAAACTAAAATAAGTTGTTTACATTTTGTGTAATATACGCTGAAAAATGCTTATAACTTTGGAATTAAGCTTTGACAAAGATTAGGTAAATCAAATACTGTATACGCAAATGACGTTGTCCGATGTGTTTGCCTTGACATTAAGCCGTCAAAAGCGGTCAACCTTGACCAATTCTTCCCGTTTATCTGCTGCAAACGTTACAGTTAAAACATCGTGAAATTACCAAGATGAATGCCTTTGGAATAATTTTGGAATGGAATTGATGTAGAGTAGTAGCGCGAATTTTGAATGGAATTAAAGGGAGGTGAAACAATATGGACTTGAACAAAATTAGAATATTTATTATCCCCCTTTAATAAAATATACGCAATTTCCTTTTTATGTGTCTTCAAAGTCCAATTAGACAAATAAAAATCCACATAATCCAATAATATCGTGAAATAAGTAGATCGGTTTGAATAAAATGTTAAAAGTCTTGGTTGATTTCGAAATGTTTTTAAAGATTTCTGATCGATTTGATCGAGTTTTTGTAGTGAATGAATGGAGCGCTGAGTGAACGGTTTAGAATGATTTTGATCGGAACGAGTGTCAAATTCATGATGTTATTAACAGTAACAAGACGTACTATTTTAACGCTTGTAATTTCTGTCTCAATAAAATGCTTAAAAAAGTTAAGTTGTTGTTGTTGCTTAGGCGATTTTGATTGACATTAGTATATTTCTTGTTCTGTTTTATGTTCTTTCAATATTTCAGTACCGTTTTGTCCGGACGATTGGTTTGGTAGCCTCTATATTCCATACTGCCTCCGCATCATTAAAAATCCACTGCCATATAAAGATGCAAAAATGGTCTGTCAAGTCACGTATGGTGGTGAGATGATCCGGGCAGCGCCAAACTCATTTAACGCCACCCTTTCAGCCTATGTACTTATGTATTATCTGGAAAATGAAACATGTAAGTATTGTGTATAGTCGTACAGTTTATGACATCGTGCAATTGTCATTGATCTCAATCAGAGCCATTCTAAATCGCTCCCTCAGCGCTACATTCTTCATTCCAAGCTTTCTCTGAAACAATCCAGACGCCCAAAAAATCACTTAAATAGACATTGATATTAGATTTGGATAGATTTTATCGGGATTTCAGTGACACAATAAGAATTCAATTTCCGATTGTTTTTATGAGGAAAGAGAAAGATATTTATTGAACTCTTATTCATATTCAATTCATCTTGAACAAAAGAAGCGATATTGGATTATCTCTCTTTAATTTCACTCAAAACTCACCCATTGTACTCATTGACTTTGATTCTAAAACCATTCCAAAATCATTCATATTGTCAATTTTACGTTGTTGTAAATTGTATTGTTAGTTACATCGTAAAATTGACATTCATCTTGATCAAAACCATTCAAAATCACTCGCTCAGCGCTCCAATCATTCATTCCTAACACTCACTCAAACCATTCGGAACCGCTCCAAAATAATAAAAAAGGGTCAGATTAACATCTACATTCAAAATAGATATAGCTAGAAAAAAAATCGAAATATTACTCAAATAATTCAAATTATGCTCGTCTGATAGGGTCTCCAAGAAATAGAAAATTACATCTAGAACATGTATGTATGGATTTATTGAAGGGAGGTAATCAATATCTATAATTTCATTCATCCTGAACAAGATTAACGACATTGGATTACCTCCCTTTAATTTCACTCTAAAGTTACTCCACACATCCATTCAATTTCACTCAAGAATCATTCCAAAATCGTCCACCTTATCAATTATACGATGTTATTAACTGTAACTTCGAACATATATTTTATGAATCACCAAAAGACAACTTAACGTCGAACAATAAAGAAAACAAATATTACATACAAACGGCTAAAAATAAAGTGCAACTAGCTACATAAAGCCGCTGTTTAGTTTGACCTGTCATGTACATGTTTCTTTATATTTCTACACTCATGTGCCAAATAATTGTCCACAAACATGACCGCCAAAGCTTAAACAGGAATCTGAACAGAAACTTTAAATGAACATTAAACTTGAACGCAAACTCAGACTTACTTGATATTTTCAGTACTTTGTATTACATCCATTGGCTCTCAAAACTGATCTCATTCGTCGGGGTAGACTCATGTAAAGGGGTCTGATATAGGTTTGAGTGAGTGACTGCCAGATGGTTATAATATTGTCTATCAAGTCTTGCTTTGATTCAATTGATTGTAGTTTGATTTTTCATGTTTCCATACATTTTCAATTATTTTAATGTCAGGGAATTTAGGGGACCAGGTCATAATTGATATTGTTGTCTCTTTTCCACTTTGTTGTTTCACGGGAGGTGTGTATGGTAGCATTGTCCTCTTGAAGAATATATTGTCTTGCTGCAGGAGGTTTAGCTAATACAGACCAAAATTGACTGTTGAGTACTTCGATATATTTGTTTTGAATTTTTACTGCCTTCAACAGCTGTTAACGTACCCACACCTTCGTAAGTTATACAGCCCCAAAACATAACACTTAACACTGGCACTGACTTGTCACTGTAAACACCTAAACATCCTGGCTTCCATTCCTCCTCATTTTTCCTCCACACAAACACACGTTTATTTCTACCTATGACCATCTGAGTTTCATCAGAAAAAATAATATTGGCCCAATCTCTTTCAACTGACCAGTGAAGATGGGATATGCTGAAGGCCCTTCTCTTTACCCTATTCCTGGCTACGATGGTAGTTGCTTTCTTAACAATCCTTCTTTAGTTGCCCTTTTTCATGTAATCGCCTCCGTATTGTTCTCCTAGATAGCTTTTGGTGTGTTTTTTCATTGAAGGAGGAAGTTAACTCTGAAAGTGATTTTCTTCTGTTTACTTTCACCACATTCAAAAGGAGTCTATCAGTCCTATCATTTGACTTACGTTTTCTGCCACACTTTCCACTCCTTCCACTCTCTTTTAAATATTCAATGCTTTCCTTTTGTTGCAGACCTTTCAAAAATTTACACTCAGTAAATCTACCTATTTCCATTAACCTTGCTAATTCAGTATTACTTTTGCCATCTTTTTTTGAACAAACAATCATTTCTATTTAATCTGGTGTCAAATCTTTACTTCTTAACCCCATTTTGGCTGAGGACGAAATTTTACATGTAAACAATAGATTTACTTCCCTTGAACTTTAAAATAGGTGTTCACATACATTTTTACCCTTGAAAATTGTCCTATCAATTAAATAGGACTTTTTAAATGCAAAAAGATGGTAACAACATTTTATGTCACTGAAAATCATCCTGGCATCGGCCATGTTTGTGGACAATAAATTGGCACATGAGTGTATATGTTTAATGCAGGTTTAACACAAAACAGTTGTGAATTTCGTTTTCAAGAAAAATTAAATGAGTTTGATTATGCCGGCACAAAATGAAGATTATCTGCACATTCTCTATATCTTTATGAGCCGCCACCATAGCGCAGTTGGTTAGGCATAAGACTTCCAATCTGGAAGTCGTGGGTTCGATCCCCGGTGGCGGCAAATATCCTTTCCGACGTTTGTCTTTCACCAATGGGTAGATAATCGTAAACCTATGTGAAATAGCAGTCGGAGGCTAGGAAAGGATGTAATGGTAGTACTGGCGTGAGAAATACCAGGAATCCATTGTTAGGTGCTCCGGCCGCCGCGATATAACTGAAATAATGTTGAAAGCGGCGTAAAACCCCATTCAATCAATCAATCAATCTATATCTTTATGACCTGATCATGCGAAAAAAACTGCATCTCGAATTGCGACGATTTTCTTTCAATCGATTTACGTCTCAAATATTTTTATAATAATGGGTACAAGTAGATAACTATGTTTCAATGATACAATTGATTCTATTTTTGAATGTTTCCCTGTCTTATTCACATGTCAAATTTTCTTTTGGGAACTAAGATTTTCTTACGAAGTTATCCATTATCCAAACACAACATTTCTGTTGATCGATAATAAAAAAGTTAGCTTTTTTAAACTCATGTGCGCACAACGTGCTCAAGGGGAGCTTTTATTATCACTGTTTGCCCGTCATGCGTCGGCCGTCGTAACCAATGAGCGGATGTCAACCAGACTAAGCAGAGTTATTTATTGAGTGAACCTTTTGAAAACATGTTCGTGGAACTTTGATCAGCCCCAAAATATGGGCGTGCAACGGACAGTGACTAACGGACAAATTCAAATAAATTTGCAAAAAGAATTACCGTTTTCAAAGCTTGTTTGTGAAATTTTGATTGACCCCAATTTTTAGGCTTGGCAGGGGTGGGGCGGTTTTAAGTGTTGCATCCAGGCTGCGCGATCGCGCTTTTCCCCAGTTTTCTCAATGCACCAATGTAAGTCTCCCGCAGAATTTAAAAAAAAATAGGGGGTGGAAAATATGATGAACGCCGAGCATAGAAAGTTGATGGTATCGAACTTGCTAAAAAAGCTTTTATCGTCTTTATTTTAAGCCGTGACCACGAATTAATATTTGGACTAGTTTCCGGTTTGTTATTGAAAGCTTTTTAAAAGACGGTGAACAGTTTTCCGTTTACGATTTCTCATTCGATTGGAAATCACTGGATTTTGAAGTCTGGGTAGCGAAAAATCCATTATATATGTCAACGACAAGACATCATAGATCACGAATGGTTGGTTGTTCATGCAGATTGAGGACGCTATGGCGACATTGACTTTATCGATTGGAATTATGAAAAAAAATATTATTGAAGACTCGTCTTAAAATACCAACGTAGGGCCTACACTACGGACACATTGGGTATGTCCATTTCTAGCGTCCATTCCTGACTGTTTTAAATGAAACTTTAACAAAATAGACCCCCGGTGTTCCTTTTCAAAAGAATGTCCGTTCCTTTTGTTTTACAAAATCTTCCATTGTTTCATATTTTCTTTTTAGAAAAAAAAAATAAAAAGAACAACTCTTAGCAAATAATTCGATTCGATATCAACGATGACCATGACTCTCATAGAAAGAACTGAGCGTTTTACATCAGCAAAATCATGCTTAAAAAAGAGCACAAATATAATGACTTCATCGTTCGTTATCTTATCAACTGAACCGACCATCCGGTAGATAAGTGATGAACAAATTGTCGATTAACACTTTAGTTATGAATTGTTATGTGCCAAAAACACTTCAGTTATGAATTACCTAAGAGTAAAGCTAAAAGGAAATTAGCTTTTCATTTTTTCCCTACAACTTTAAATTTCGTTAAAGACGTCGGGGCTTTTGGGGGTTTATATCGCAATTAATTGTACCGGAAATGTCTCGGAACCCTCGAATTCACACTATAAATCAATACTCTCAGACACTGTACAATTCACATTTTTGTCAGTAAAATGATGATATGCAAGAAGAATTTTGTTTTTGTGTACTGTTTCGTATTTGACATGCTCAAATGAAAAGAGACCCCTTCAATTCTTCGAGTTCTTTGAAATTAAAAATATATATATATCGAAGGCTTACTGTTTATTTCCCTATATTGACAGATCTTGGGCATACATGTATAATCTCTCGATTGACAATCAGGTCCCTTTATCTGGACAACTCATCCATTAACTAAACCTTGCTAAAAATCTGTGTTTCTTGAGATTATGACAGGTCTTCTTGCTTCACCCTTCAAGAAAAGGGGCGACTGTATCGGATCAAAGTTAGCCGATGTGCTCAGGAAAAGTTCAGATATCGACGCCTGAAAAAATCTTAATGATATACGTTGGAGTCTAGCCTCAAATGTTTCAAACTTATTCCTAACGTTTTCTTAATCAAGCAGAATAAAAATTATAACAACAAATGGTATTTAAAGACTGACCTTTGTTCGTACTACTTACATAAAAGAGTATTCAAATTCTCGTTGACAGCACACCATTTGCATTTTTTGTCATTTTTAATACACTTGTATTCCGCAAAACATATCGTTGAAAATCAAAGAAGGATACGATATGCATTATAATATACCACATTTATAATATGACCTACGTCGCCGGAGTGAAATAATCCCGTTGAATATTTTTGATATTACACGGGTGTTATTACACTAGTGGAATAACTATGCAAATGAGCTCAGAGCGAATAGCAACGCTACTTTATACGGCGAAAATGACGTCATAATCTATGTTTTGTGACGTCATTTTTGAACGGCGTTATAAGTTTCGCGGAAAATTGAAACGTTGAATTTCAAGAATTTTGACGATTTTTCGCTAAAATTCGGGTCATATTATAAACAGAATATAAAATCTGTGCTCATAAAATACAGAATTTATTAAACTCGCCATCTAAAACAGAAAAAACATGGCGCAGCCTCGTTTTTATCTGTTTATAGATGACTCGTTTAATAAATTCAGTATTCAATGACCACTCATTCAATATCCTCTATATAGTAATACAAACTTTACTCATGGTTTGCCATCATGTCAAGATAATCCAACTACAAGTACTCCATGCGTGGAAGTTCAGTCATCAGACTCCAAAACTTGATATAACCACAGGCAGTTGTTACCTGGTCGAATCATTATATATATTTGGTTCTGTAAATTTTAAAGTCAGCGTATCAGTTAAATCGTCTTACCATTAATCCTTTCCCCTTCCGTATTAGGGAAATTGTGTCCTAAATTTGAGCATATATTTCAAACAGTTGAAATGGTTGTTAATATATAGATGAAAGAGAAATAAATGAATATATAAAGAATACATCATTACTGTGTTGCACCTGCTTTTGAGTTATTTTAACTGCAAATGTCTGACTTATCTGTGTTTGAAGCATAAAAATGAAAATATATCTTTAAATATGAAACTCCTAACATTGAAACCTGATCTTCACATGAATTGTGATTTTTGTGTGACATATTGATCTTCAAAGAGAAAAATCCTTACTCAAATTATCTTGTTTTAAGAATACATGTAAGTAGAGCGTAAGAAATATTGCTGAAACTTATTTACCGATCGCCCTCTTTTTTCCTCCAATGAAAGACCGCTATTTCGTTTGATATCCAAAAAATATATCCCATTACCTGACAATCTGCTCGAATAAGTGAGATACGTGACTTAAGGTCATAATTGGCGTGGACTACATTCAAAACCAGACAGTGACGTCATTACTTAGTGTGCTAAAATGTCCCGAAATACCCTTAACTTGTTATTGAGTATTTATAAAAAAAAAAACGTTTTGCTACTTTTGTTCTTTTGAAGTTATGCTTATACACAATTACTCATTAAAAGAAGGAGAAAATTCTTGAATAATTTGTCTGCATTTTAATCACAACAAGATTTAGAAAAAAAATCAATGATTCTGATAACAAAATATTAATTTACATGGTATACAGCAGAAAGAATGACTTCGTCGAGTTTGTTCGAACCAAGCCTTTCGGTACTCCACATTTTCACATTACAATACATGTACACAATCCTACAACTTTGATGCATCCCTCTTGATTCTGCTTCCTTGTCATTAACCGGTTAACGCGCCGAATGTGTTGGTCAAAAAAAAGCCAAAAACGTATGCATATTCTAGCAATCGAACTCGGGACCTCATGTTGAAGAAGCCGACGCTCTATCTCTACTACAAGAACGCGCGTTTGAGGCTTTGCATGTATTTAAATTAAAGCATTTAAACGTTTGCTAAAAAATATAGGAGACCATTCTCACCGCCCGATATAGATTTTATGGTTTTATAGTACAAACCCTGACAATTGCATCAGATTGATTTTAACATCTTAAAACACATAATGATGACTCTTCAGGGTAAGTGAATTATGGGAGACCACTCTTACCGTCCTCGAAGCTTCGAAGGTTTAAAAACAACGCCTGACAACTGCGTCAGGGAAGCCTTTCTTTCGATCAACGCATTGGACTTGAAACCAGTAATTTCAATATAACTTAGCCGCACGGGTTCGACACCGGCCTGTGTCGGTTTATACAAGCTATGCTTCAGTTGCGGAGAAGTTGTTTGCAGGAAAAAAGCTTTGCTTCAATTGCGGAGAATTTGTTTGTGGGAAATAAACTAACAAAGCACGTGCTTTGGATGATGTTATTGGTCACTTATACTAAACAAAACGTATAATTTACGTCTAATCATATCAATATCTCAAAAGGTAATGAACCAATCTTATTGAAATTTCAGGGTAGAATTAAACAGCTCTAAATCAAATGATACATGTGTTTTGTGTATACAAAGTCTTCAAATTTTATTTTATGACTTCACAGCTCATCCCGCTGAAAAGGAATTCAAAGTGTAAACACACACACACACACACACACACACACACACACAAGACAACCACAATAAATAAGATTCGAAATTTCTGATTTGCGTTTCCGATCCATTTGTCATTCATGACTTCTGCCTCTCGCTTAGTGTATCCTGAGCAATGAACCGTAACGGTAATGAATAGATCAACTGATTATGTCGAATGATGATGAAAAGAAGTTAATTTGACATTTTGTCAGAGAAAATGAAGCTAAAATGCAACAAACGGTCGATTTAATGAAAATGCCATGACACATACTCTTTTTAGCTCACCTGAGCACGAAGTGCTCAAAGGAGCTATTGTGATCGATCAATGTCCGGCGTCCATCTGTCCGTCACGGCGTCAACTTTTTCTTTAAACGACATCTCCTCCTAAACTTATGAGTCAAAATCAACCTATCTTGGCAGATATATTTCGTGGGTGGTCCCTTGTTAAAAATTGCTAAAAATGGAAAGGATCCGTGTCATATCACGGGAAAAAAGGTCTTAATGACAATTTTCTTGTTTACACTCTAGAAGCCACAATTATAGTTCGATCTTCATGAAACTTTGTCAAAATGTTTGTTAGGTCATGAGGATGAACTCTATTGAAAATGAGAAGGATCGGTGTCATATCACGGGAAAAGGGCCCTAAATGACAATTTTGTCAACAATTTCTTTAAACGACATCTCCTCCTAAACTTATGTGTCAAAATCAACCAAACTTGGCAGAAATATTCCTTGGTAGGTCCCTTTTTAATAATGCTAAAATGGTAAGGATCCGTGCCATATCACGGGAAAAAAGGTCTTAATGACAATTTTCTTGTTTTCACTGTAGAAACCTTAAATATGGTCCAATCTGCATGAAACTTTGTCAGAATGTTTGTTAGGTCATGGGATGAATTTTATTTGAAAAGGGGAAGGATTGGCGTCATATAACTGAAAAAGCGGCCTCAATGACAGTTTTGTCAACAATTTCTTTAAACGACATCTCCTCCTAAACTTTCGAGTCAAAATCAACCAAACTTGGCAGAAATATTACTTGGGCGGTCCCGTGTAAAATTTGCTAAAATGGAAAGGATCCGTGCCATATCACGGGAAAAGGAGCCCTAATGACAAATTTCTTGCTTACTCTCTAGAAGACACAAATATTGTCCAATTGTCATGAAACTTTGTCAGTATGTTTGTTAGGTCATGAGGATGAACTCTATTGAAAATGGGAAGGATGCGTGCCATATCACGGGAAAAGGGCCCTTAATGACAATTTTCTTGTTTACACTCTAGAAGCCACTAATATGGTCATCTTCATGAAACTTTGTTAGAATGTTTGCCAGGTCACAAGGATGAATCCTATGGAAAAAGGGAAGGATTCGTGCCTTATCACGGGAAAAGTGGCCTTAATGACATTTTTTTTGTTTACACTCTTGTGGCAACGAATATGACCCAATCTTCATTCAACTTGGCCAGAATGTTAGTCAGGTCTCAAGGATGAATCCTATTGAAAATGGAAAGGATTCATGCTATATCACAGATAAAGGGGCCTTAATGACATTTTTGTTTACACTCTAGAAGCAACAAATATGGTCCAATCATCGTGAAACTTGGTCAGAATGTTTGTAAGGTCATGAGGATGAACTCTTTTGAAAATGGGAAGGATCTGTGCCTCATCATGAGAAAAGAGGCATTCATGACAATTTTCTCGTAAGAGCTCCAGACGCCAAAATATGGCCCAATCTTTATGAAACTTGGTCAAAATGTTTGCCAGGTCACAAGAATAAACTCTGTTGAAAATAGGAAGGTTCATGCCATATCACAGGAAAGAAGTCTTGATGATAATTTACTCGAAATATCAGGTGAGCGATTAAGGGCCCTGAGGGTCCTCTAGTTGTTGAATTAAATGATTTTTTGTAACATATGGTACAGTCTGAAAATAGGAATCGCTCATGCATAAAGCGATATTATCCAATGAAAACCCCAAAAAGGTATGCAAATTAAGTGAAACAACTTTTTTTAACGAAAACAAAACATATGATTATTCAAAATTTCAAAACATAAGAATTTTTGCGAAAAATGGCGTAAATGTGCTCATTGATTGTTTATGTTTAGTTGTGCTTTTTTATAGTTGAATTATAGGTTATTGAATTTTAACAATATTGCCAAATTCTAGTATTGAGAGTTGAGAATTTATAAAATTAATGATTTACAGTTGTTGAGATAAATTGTTTGTCAAGTATATCTTAAGTTCATAAGATAAACATTTGAAAAAGATGTTGGTTCTAGTACAGTCAAAATAAAGGTCGCATATCAAGAATTTTTTCAAAGAAAGGAAGATTGACTATTCCAGATTCGGAAAATTAGTAAAGTGCGAAAAGTTTCGATCCAAGTCAGTCTACGCAGTCCGCATAGTCTGACTAGGGTAGACACTTTAAGCACTACCGAGATGGTCCCTTTTCGAGTGTCAGGTCGCATATACATTTTGTATATTTCTATCAGATTTCAAGAAGGGCACACCTACAGTGTGGATAGACGGGGGATATGCAGGCAGAGAAGGTGTGGCAGAACTGTGTTATAATGTTGTACAAAACGTTGTTTATTCTACGATATATATTAGTATGGATAATTGTGGGATCCCGCAGCCATTTATCTGTGTAAGACCAACTGAGTTACAGGGTAAGAACTTGTTTGACATATATATTTTAAAAATTGTTGAATGGAAATAAGTGATTTTTGATGACCGCTTGTATTGAAACCAATTTGCAAATGAGAGATCAGCGTGCAGTAAGACATTATAATATATTTCTTATGATAAGGAAAGAAAAGGTATATATAGATAAACAGATGGTTAATCGTCATGTAAGTTTGAAAATTTTTGCTGATACAGGTAAAAAAAAATAATTTCCCATGGTACGCAAAAGCACACTGAAAGATTACCGTTTGGCGTCTTTAAGGTTTAAAATGAAAAAAAAAAAAGTGATAATTGTTTTTTTTTTTTTTTTTTGCAATATTGAAAGAATGATTTATTGTAAGAATATGTACGGATAATCGTCCAATATGTGTTAATGTCATGGTGAAACAAGTAAGGATTCATTTTGTTAACAAGAATAAATAGAATTGATATTTTTCGACGGTAGGCAGTTATAGAATAGGACCCTGTATAAAATAAATAAATCTAAAGAATAGTAGTTTGATGAAAAATTGGACTACGTCTTTGCGACGTAGATAATTATTCATACCCTAACGTAACTTATTTAGTCAGAATTCCAGGATCTAAACATTTTTTTAACAAAAAGCGAAAAATGGCTTAAGCATTGGTTCTGTTAATTCAACTCAACGTTTTCATGATTCAATTCCTGCTTAAAGATGGCACATCTTTGGAAGACTTTGGGATCATTTTGAGTTAATGGTTACGACTTTAAACTTATTCTTAATAAGTTAAGAAATACATGTATATGTCAACACGTGTTTGTTACAAAGTGCTTGTTTCTCTAAATCTGTAACAAAGTCAATGCGCTGTGCATAGTTTTAAAGATCGGTGATAAGTAGTTGCGTTATGAATAGCTAATCTACCTACACGTAACATTCCCATTATACTCACAAACGCCATAATCATAATCGATCTTTGAAATAATTTCACGTCGGTTTTGCTCTTACTCTATAAACTTGAAGAAAAAATGAAATCTGAAACGATCTACAGGTCTGAATTTACTAGAGTTACAAATCTAGAATCAATACCAAGCATCATATCCATCTTATCCACTATCATTGTACTGGATTTAAAATAAAGGAAGTGCCTGATTTCATAAAAACAAAATTAATAGTTTTGGCTCATCAGTTCAATGATATCATCTTAACATTTTGTCCATCTTAATTACTTATTTGTTACATGTTATTACTTTTCAATATTTTCAATATTTGTTATATATTTTATCTTATTTGTTACAACTTATTTTTTATCAATTGATACTTATTACAACTTATTTATTATAGATTAAAAATCATTTCTTTATACTTATTTGTGTCATATATCTTATTTAATCTTAAATTCTTTTTAATTTAATAAAATGCATTGGACGTTGATTTGATCGCTTATCTACCTACATGTATCACCAAAGATATATTTAGAATTCTCCGTAAACGGGTTTGGAAATTAAATACGTAGCTTAAGATCTTGAACAGATATAAAAAAAGAAGGAAAAATACAGAAAATCCGAACAACTCTACAAGCCTTAGTTTACTTTTTTAAAACAAAAATCGATGCAAAGATGTGAAATCAGTTCAAAGACATTGTAATTAAAGGTAATAATCTATATGATTTTCCCTTATGCGAAAAGGGCCGAGTCGAAGCCTAACGCGAAAGAAAATTTTGCGGGAATCGGTCGTCTCAAAAAAGACATACTGATACGCCATTCTAAAAATGTCCATCATAAAGAAAGAAGTGAAACAGGGAAAATATAAGTTAGGAAAGTAATTTTTGTAAAGCATTTACCTACTGTCATAAATTCGGCTTCCTATCGTAAACAAACAGATACATGATATATATCTTATTCCCGGAAAATTAAACCTCTTAATCTTGCACTCGACAGCCGAACAATTTCTGCGAATGAATCGGCTATGAACACCGCACAACCTCTACAAAAAGACACGTTCAAGGCAAGTGACGGTCCTATTTGTCTAGTCGTTAGAGGCGCTTGTCTTAAAATCATAGAAGATCCTAGGCTTTAAATCGAGCACAAAAAATGAAAAATGCACATTTCTGTGAAAATACATATAAACTCTAGTCAATGCATTTGCAATTACAAAACTACTTCAAGTGGCTTATACTGTCTTTCTATACAACCAAAGAAAATGTTCTACAGCATCGCTAAAGCTACAATCAAATGATTCTTCAAACTTTGATCAATGCTTTGAGTTGAAACTCATGTCATAACAAGGCAAAGTATGCTAAAAAAAATTTTAAGAATCCTTACCTGCGATTAATGGCCTATTTGTCCGCGAATGGTTGTTTTGAAAACATCGCTTACTCATCGCCACTCCTTTTGTTACCCGCACTATGATAAAGCAACTCGTAGTCAGGTTCGTGAACCATCAATACCTACCGAAACTACAATTAAACAAGTGAAAAAGAATTGCATGTATATCAAAGACCTTTTTTTTTATAAATGACTACTTTTCGACCACAATTTAACCGATTATCCATCAACTTGGTCAACAAACTTATTGCACAGGAAAACTTGCATGACAGTATTTAAAAGGAAAGTATTTTTGCAAAAAAAGAATTTAAATAGAATATCTAAAACAAAAGTTAAGTTATGCATTCACTTTCGAATTTACCTATGAAAAATGAATTCGGTCTACTCTATCGTCAATGCATGATTAATAATTTTAACAATCTTGGTAATTTTATTATTATTCATTATTTCTGTCATTAGTCTTGATCAGTCCTTTCTGTTCAGTTTTTTACACTGCAAACAAATTTCAACATGTCTGGCTCAAGTTTGAATCATAATCATAAAGTAGACGGCAGGAAGTATAGGCTAAGATCAGACTGAAGAGGCTGGTATATCTATGGGCCAACTTATTTCTGCCCTAGGCGGGTACTGTTCCCCGCACAATCAGAGTATCTCTCAGAAAGCGGGTTACCAGCTCTAGACTGGTCCACATATCGACTATCAGAATAGCCTAAAATAGGCTATTCTGATATTCGACAGTGAGACCAGTCTACACCCGACCCGAAAGCGGGCGAGAAATAAGTTGGCCCTTTATTCTGTCTGCCAAACTTGTGTGTACAATGAGATAATTGAAAAATGCCGGAATCGGTGCTAGAAGGGTAAAGATTCATTCTTATACTCACTAAGAGTCAAACAGCAGTTACTACACAATGTACGTCTCGTGAAATTTACAGCAATTTTATTGATTAAAATAGTATGTCGAACACTTAGTTAAATAACATCATCGATTTCACTTCCTTGACTGAATTATCTTATCTCTAATTTTGTTTATCTTGAATAGAATCAGGGATAGTTGTCACTCCCTTTGATTTTACTCAAAAGTCACTCAGCGCGATTATTCAATTTCATTTTGAAATAATTCCAAGATTACTCGCCCTGTCAATTTTACGATGTTAACTGTACGACGGAATAGCAGACAAGCTTTAAATTCCTAAACCTAAAACGACAGTTGGTGAAAAGATAAGGACAAAAACACGCTTGAGTAGTCTTCTGAAAAGCTGTTTTCACCCATTTTACGATGTTAACAATTAAATTCGGCTCATTTGAGTCGCGACAAGTATAAACCAAGCTGACTACTTTCTAAAGCTCCAACAACTAGATATTGACATTTATCTCAATCAAAACCTTTCTAAATTGCTCACTTGTCGCTCTATTCACCCATTCAAAACACTCAGATCATTCAAAACGTTCCAATTTACTAGAGGTAAGATCAAAAACTGCATTTAAATTAAATGTAACTAGAAACAATTTCTATTTCAAAGAAAATTCGAATCAAAAGCGTTGAATTTGTTGTTGAAGAAATGGGAAGCTTCCTATAGACTTGCACGCATATTTTATTAAAGGGAGGTAATAAATATCGCTATTTTTGTGCATCCTGAACAAAATTGATGCTATTGGATTAACTCCATCTGATCAAACCTCACTTATCACACTCATTTGATTGCATTCATTTGAACATTTGATTATGATGTGAACTGTTTTTTCAGAAACTAAAAAAAGTTAGTACCTCTATGCAATATTGTTTTCTGGCATCAGTTTGATACATAAAAATGGTATTTATTAGAGACAAACAAGGTCTGTAATAATGTATTCATATTTCCAAATAAAGGGTCCAATAAAGTATTTAGCCCCGATATTCCCAAACCGAAAAATCAATTATTTCGTCAATTATATACAGCAAAAAATAATTAACGAGCAACTCTTTCTGTTTTTAACAAAAAAGAATTTCTTTCATGATCAAAGTGTACTACAGGTGAGCTTTTAGGCTCACGCATAGGAAACAGCATCGGTGTGTACAATGTCGTCTTTTGTCATCTGTCTTTGCTTCTTGGCTGAAACATTTTAAAAATTATTTTGTGCAATTTTAATTGACATGTAAGAAAGAGACTGGCCGGACAGAGGCATTTTCCATTTCTAAGTGTGGCCGTGATACTCTTTGAAATCTAAGACATCCTAAAAAATGGCTTTTTTAAATTTAAGTAGGAAAATGAGTTTCTTGGATTACCCTTCGTTTTAAAGATTCGAGAAAATCCTTAAACTCCATAAGAATGGAAGTCGTTAAGCAGCGCTTATACCATTTTGTTTGTTTTTCAAGACATCTTATCGTAAACCATGGAGATGAATTCAATGATATTTTGAAAGAATGTTCCTAAGCTAGACATTTTGAAAATTGTTCTCAAATGTCCGATATACCTATGAATATGGGCGTGAAAGAGTCCCCCCTGTCATTTCTCTGAATTCTATCTCCCGAACGCTGAAATGATAATTTCAATGAAACTCTTCAGGAATTCTTTTTAGTGCCATCCAATATACCAATACAATTTAGGTGGAAATTTTATTGCCATTCTGGCCACATTGTTTCTTTTTTCAAGTGTCGTTTTGATATGTTCAAATATTTTTTCAGAAAAACCTAGCTTTGAAGTCACAAGTATGTTATTCAACCAGAAGGAACTTCGATTGGAAAAAGCGTTTACACAGTTTCCAATCAAGGCCATATTTACTCGGCCACTAAACGATAACGAGATCATTTTCATTAAGACACCGACACGATATATCAACTCATCGCTAGGTTATGCTCAAGTTGTTGAAGACTTTCCCGAGAAACTAAGTTTTAAGTACAACATAACGGAATCATATCGGATTGGTTCAAATCCGTATGAAGTTCAGCTTCGGCTACCGAATTATCATACAGAAGACGACCAAAGTGTAGGAAGGAAAAGGAGAGAGTCCGACTTGGCTCGAACGGTGACAATTCATAGGGAAATATTTCTCTCAAAAGCGCCTATTTATGATCGCATTGACAGTTTTGGATACTCCGGTAGCACAGATAAGGTGAAAGAACACGTATTTATAGAACCATTAACGAATCTCGTGCCAAACAAGCACGAGAGAAAAGGGGTATACACTAAGAATATTTTAAGAAGATATAAGAACAGCTTAGATAAACTTTTGGGAATGTATTTCCAAGACAGTGAAATAAAGAAATCCATAAGTCCCCATGGATTTCAAAAACCTGGCTTAATGAGAAAACATCATAAAATACAGAGCATATACAATAGACATGACCGAGCGTCAAAACTTCAACTGCGTGGAAACATGAAAAATGATTACAAGGAACGTGACCCAAGAGAGAACCCGGGCTATTCATTAAATAGAGTCAAAAGAGATTGTAAGTAGAACGCCAAAAAATTCAAATTTTTGTTTCGATATCGAAAATTATCTTATAACTATACAAATATCCGTGTGATAATATCCCGTATGATATTTTTATGATATCACATATTTATTTTTAGAACAATGATATAATGCGGTTATTATCAGAAACTTGCATTTCTGTTAGAAACATATACGAAACAAATCAAATAGCGGTTATACGATAAATATAATACGTACTTAGTGTATTGTAAGAAAAAATATCTAACTCGGTTGTGGGAATTGATAATTGTCTCGGCATAGCCTCGACAATGATCAATTCTCCCAACCTCGTTAGATATTTTTTCTCATACAAAACACTAAGTACGTATGATATATTTATCGTTCTTTTGTGATACTGAAAAGATCACTCAACAGAGAGTAGTCTTTAAGTATGCAGTAATTATGTAGATTTGCGTACAGAGAAGTTCCACAAGAGTAACCAAGAATTTGTGTAGAAGTTTGTCTTATTTGGCATAGAATCATTAACTAAGACTAGATTTGATATGTTATTGAACGAGCCTTGTCATGCTTCAACACTTTTATTCCTACGGGACGATAAGAGCTATTTGCCTTAAGATATCCCCATACAAAAAGTCAAACTTAATTCGATTACTTTTAAATTGACCGTAACCTCTTCGAAAGAAGTCGAGTCCAAATTGAAGAATTGTCAATAAGCAAAAGTGTAAAGTGTCTCCAATAAAATTGACTCATTCAGAGTCAAGCGCCTCTTGAGATGAATTGATGAGCGGGATTAAATAATGTGTTTACAAAAAAATGTTCCGTTTTCAATATTTGAAGTGGTCCTTCAAATACCTTAAAAAGGCCAATTTGTGGCGGGCGGTCCAATCCTTTTAGTTATGGAAGATGATATTTGTAGAGATTATATTTCAAACTCTACTAGAGACAAGATGTGTTCGTAAAAAAAATCTAGAAACATATTAATTTCCCAAATCCACAACGGTTAAGTATGTATAAAGATATTTTCGGAGCGCTGAGATTAATCACTCTTCAGTTGACGTCATTATCAAACGCACGTGCGAGTGATCCTCCCATGTAAAACAATGGTACATGTACATCTATGATAGACATTTCCTCTGGACAATTGAACAGTAAATCATATCGTTAAATCGCTCGCTCAGCGACTCAATTATTCATTCCAAACACTCACACCACTCAAAAAATCTCCTCAATCGTTCAAATCACTTTGTAATCGTTGAAAACGATTTCCTTTTATTTGAATTGAATAAAACATTCTTTGATTTTCGACCGTAAATAGACCAAAACAGAATAATATGTTATTTTTTATAAGGGGTGGAAAAAAATATCGATAAGCTCGTGAAATTTGGACAGATCA
This sequence comes from Fragum whitleyi, assembly GCA_948146395.1. Classification (NCBI taxonomy): domain Eukaryota; kingdom Metazoa; phylum Mollusca; class Bivalvia; order Cardiida; family Cardiidae; genus Fragum; species Fragum whitleyi. The sequence goes on from OX411549.1 coordinate 11,195,132, forward strand.
GTGCTATTGCATAAGTCTAAATTTCACATAAAAGCAACACCACACTTTCATTTAGTTCAGTTCCAAATAATTCAAAATCGTTCAACTTATTGATTTCAAGATGTTTCTAAATGTAGCTTTGTTGTATGAGAAATATGAATCATCTCCCCGCTCGTCCACTCAAACTATCCATATTCATATTTTTAAGTTCATATCAGCGATGGTATGTTAGACCGAATTTCGTATCTTGAATACGACACGGAGAACCAGGCCCCTGTGGACTTCGACCAGCTTTGTTTCACGACTGGCTACTACAGTTTTGGAGTTTTTACAATAAATCCTCCGTCATACTTTGAGACCAGTCCTGTCCTGGTGAGATTTCTAGGTATGTATTGTTTTACATGCCCTGCGTTTATGATGACAAATAGTGAAAAAAAAAAACAAAAAAAAATAATTCAAAATTATACCCAACTTTGCATGTGTATAAGTTTACGTTGGAAGCACGGTATAATTTGCCAACAGTTTGTACCGCTTAGTCATCCTGAACGCAGGGCATGTACCATTCGGAACACCACTCGGCCAATCTCACGATCAACCTCGGATGTACATAGACGGACTATTTTTAAAAAATACGGGAACTCCTTGGAAAACCTCGATGACGTCAGTTAAAATGGCGTTAGCCCTCGAAGGTGTGAGTGAAAACATTCGACGTCGCCAACGCTATTCGTTTAAGTCACTGACGTGAAACCATCGTATCCAAATATAAATATCTTACGAATCTTAAATAACGACTGAAAAAATCTTAATTTTTGAGAATGATTTGTCATTCTCAAAAATTAAGATTTTTCAGCCGTTATTTACTGTAAAATATATAAATCTACAGTGCTAGTTTTTCTTACACTGTTTCCGCCTAACAAAATGCACGATTTTGTTACATACCCATCCGCCTCACATACATCCGAGGTCTGTTGCAGTTTACGGGTGTGGCCGAGTGATGTTCCGAATGGGCATGTACATGTACACCGTTTGAGACATATCGCATTTTCTCTAGTAAAGCACTCTTAAGATTAAAAAAGGCTTCCACTACACTATCCACTAAAGACACTGTATTCGAGTTGATTGAAAATATTTAAACTTAAAGACATTCAAGCTAAGTTTTAGCCAAAGAATATCTAAACAAAATTAACTTAAAATTAAAAGGAGGGGGGGGGGGGGCAAAATTAAAACATAAATTGTAAAGGCACATAAATATTGGTTCAGAAAAAGAGTACCCTATAAAATCTCAATGTTTATAGAAAAGCTCCCGGAATGATAGACAGGGTAAATTAGACCTCCCTTTTTCTCGAAATTTTAAAATTCTAAAAATTAAAACGATTTTCTGAGAAAAAATGATAAGTATATGTAATTAGAAAGTATCGATTTTCATTTTGTCATCTATGAAGGTCAAGCCTATTTAGAAAAAAAGTCCCTGTGAACGGATTTGTTTTTCGAAAATTACAGCTTTCTTTTAAAAGACACGTACATCTATATTTTGAATGATAATATAAGTCTTGTCTGTTATTTCTTTTGTCTGTAAGTCATCTGTTTTTATTACATACATTTTCCAGTCGTGCAGCTATCGTAAATTGGTGTCCATCTCAATCAAAACTATTCTACATCGCTCAATAAGCGCTCCATTCATTCATTTCAAAAACTCACTCGTACCATTTAAAACCGCTTCAAAATCAAAAGATTAGACCAAAATGTTACATTAGATATAAAGATCGTCTGAAAAAAAAATTCTGGATTTCACTTACTTAATAACATTTCTAAGCGTCCGAGTGGTTTTTAAAGAAATATGAAGCTTTTAATAGTGTTTCCATATGAAATTGAAGGGGGTTATATATCTTTTGATAATTTTGTTCCGTCTTGAACAAAATTAGCGGTATTGGATTAACTTCCTTTTAATTCTAATCAAAACTCACTCCTCGCAATCATTCAATTTAATCCCCAAATCATTCTTTTATCATTCTTTTTTCAAATTCTCAATATTGTTTACTGTTCTATCGTAACAAAGGAGACGGTTACATTTACTGCCCTTTGAACAGGCGTATTAGAGTAACCTGAACTACAACGTCTTGCTTGATTATTATGTATGCGTCAATGTCCACTACAGTTGGAATGATAAAAAGTTCTTTTGTTATCAATTGCATTGACATTATACACGTTATATCATCTTCTGTAAAATTTAAAATTGATATCTTAATAATTATCTGGTTTTTTTTTTTAAAAAAGATACATATCTATGTATTTTTTGTAGAACAAGACTGGTTAATATACGTTATAACTGTTGACATTTCTACCAGTTTCGAATACTTTCGACCGGAGTCATTTACGTTATGTAATCTGTTTGGCGAGAATATCTGCAGCATCGGAATATCCCACGTATTAGGGTATGATGCAATGCATAGCCTACCGACAGTTATGACAACTGATGGAGAAAACAGGTCATCTATCATCAGGTATTATCGGGCAATACCGGAAAATTTCAGGTAAATTGCAACTTAACTGTATGTGGAATTGATATTCTCAGTTTATATACATCTCGGAAAGATGAACTAGCATAAGGCCCCAACACGCCAAATAAACATCAAAAAGATGTAAGGTTGAATGCAAAATCATTTTGGTAGTTGCATACTCACCCGTAACCTAGCCGGAACCCTATTTCGCACCTATATTTTGAGAAACAAAACGCTGTAAAACACTGCGTTTTGTTTTCAAATTATAATATGCTCAATTTTAAGCTTTCGTTAATTTGGTTTTCGCAACCTCAACTGTGGTAACGTTAGTATTGTCATATAAACCCACGTGTGATACATCACATTTTCATGGCTGCAACCTTAATTTCCCGATATCTATTCTGTAGAATCGCCGAGGGTTCCTGATAAATCTTTTTCATACTCTCTGAAAAATAAAAACGGGACACATGAGGTCGTATTTTCGACTGTCCGTCCGTCCGAAATCGTATCTCCAAAACCCCTTGGCCAAATTGGACTCGAAGCTAAGCTCGAAAAATGTATTATATTCACATATTTACTTTTCGAAAAGTGGAATCGACTAAGGAATCATTTTCCTGGAATTAATTTGCTTGATAAGGTAAGCGTAGTTTGCATGTGAAGAGAATCTAGAATGTCGCAAAGCAGACTTATTACTCCCCCTGTAAGTGCTTGTCATTAACGAAAAGCCATTTTAAAGAGCAATTAGTCTGTAAAACGTCAATGGCTGGTAAGCATTTTTCTTATTTCATTTTGGACATCTCTGCTTGAAACTGATCACATCTGTAAAGTTTAAAGAAATCCAACAAAAAGAAATCGAGCGGACACAAAAAAATCGAGATAGACGGACCGACGGACTCATATGCACCCTACAAGCATATTTAAAGGAGGTTTTAAGAGGCTTAAAAAGATTTTCAAAGGGACAGATGGGCCATTATATAAAAATGACAAACGTTTCCCAAAACAGTTCCTCTACTTTTTGTGTTCAGTATATATAAACTTCATAGCAAATTTCAAAGACACCTTTTAAAATTTGCCGAATTCGAAGCTGCGTCTCCGAAAAAAAGGTGCCTTAATGTAAACACAGTTCGTGCTCTGATTTCTCTTAGTTGAATGGTCAGAATTTAATGAAATTCATTTAATATGTTCCAAAGAAAATTGTGCTCTTTCACCTTTTTTAAATTCCCTTAATTTTTTCCCACGTTTGGGGTTGATCTAGGGAGCAACATTGATTGTATAGTTCTGATCAATCGGAATATCGCTCAGACTTTTCCGTAAACTGCACCTCGGTCGTAAGTGTAGTTTTTCTAGGCCATGTTAGGTTATTCAGCATCCAATGGTACTTTGGCTATTAAAAGGCTTTGAAAATCACAGTTTGTTAATTCTTTCCGAAAGCCTGTTGGAGTCTTTTGGGCATATAATAGTTTGACGACAACACGAAGGTTAACACTCCGTTTTGTAATCAAATCATAACATACACACCTTTATTTTTTCTTAGATTTTGTTTTATGGAACGCCACCCTTAAGTAGCGGGATGGTGATAATAAGAACATATAAACTCAGGTGCGCTAGGACGCGCATTTATGTCTGGGTCCATATAATTCACCAGGTTTAATCCCTAGAATAGCCGAAGGTTCCCGATTCAGGTCGGATTAGACTGTAAAAATAGAAGGCATAACTCAGATTTCAACAAAGTATTGTATACTGCATTAGCTAAGTTGGATCTTAAAGTGATCAGATTTGCTTTATTTGCACATTCTAAAATGGTTAGAGGTATGTGCTATTGTGACAATGTAGCGTTTCACAAAACCTCTCAAGCCATTTTTAGGTTAAAGTTTTGGTATCTTTTGCGTCGACGTTAGTAACAGCTGCTTTGGTAGTAAAGTAACTTGTCGTCGCCCGGTGCAATGACGTTCTACAACATTATGCTATGCGTATTAGAGGCCTACTGGATTTCTTAAATTTCGAGTTGGACATAAACTCCCATTAAATGTTATTGCAGTTTTGAGTCTCACAATAGACCAAGTTAATGGTTATTTACATCCGCTGTTGCATCACGTTCAGCTGCAAAGAAATGTGACTTCACGCTTGTATATGCCAAAAGAAAATACTTTGGTTCAATTTTAGATCATTTTTTTCTTTTCATCTACATGTACCGCATGATGCACACACAAAACACGCAAAGTGTCTTGAGTAGCAAATCAGATGCTATTGGTCATAAACTTTCTAATATAGCCATTGGAATAACACGCTTTGGAAAAGGTATTAGCTTGACGTTAGCTCTCCGATTTTCCTCAAAATCTTAAATCTTTAGAGTCGTTAGAAGTACAGTCTTCATATGTCTCATGTGCATTGCTTGAGACAAGACTTTTCTCAGGTATCAAACTCAATGTCATCAGGAAATGTCAAGGCATTTTTGAACAATTTTGAAAATTAAGATATAACAGGAGGGTCGTGATTATCCTTTTTCGCTAACCTTAGCCAATTGAGATATATAAAAGGAACATTTAATGAACACTAAAGACCGAATTTTCAATAAGGGTCGTTATTGTCGTCGTAAAATCCCTGCATGGAACTGTAACTAGACAGTCATTCAGATCAAGTTTCATGAAGATTGTGACATAGGCGTGGCCTTTAGAGTGTAAACACTAAAATTGTTGACGTATGAAGACGAACGACAGACGAGGGACGGCATATGACGGTTGACAGATATCCAATGATCACAAAAGCTCGCCTTGAACAGGCTGTGCTCAAGTAAGCTAACTTTGCCATTAGTTTTCAAAAGTTTAGTTGATACAGTCAACATATTTCAAATTTGTTGATTTCTGTCAAGACGTTTCATTTGATAACTAAACCAAGGTTATCCATCGTTCATGGTCATATTGTAAGGGTCAATACTTTCAACCTTAAAAACTTTAGATTGGTCATAACGATTGAAATGTTAATGGTGAAGCGTATAACATAACGAGTATTGAAAAGGGGGCTTAATTCTTTTTAGCTTTACATAATTTCTATGATTTTCCTCAAAATCTTTAATCGACTATAACATTGGGGAGGTAAGTTATAAAGTGATTACTCTTTCTATGTGCATTTGCTTGTGATAAGAATTTTCGGTTGGTACAAAGTTCAAGGTTATCCGTCAGGGTCATTTTCAAAGTCAAAATTTATAAAATCATCTTTTAATGGCCAAGAGTTTTCGATAGATGACAACGTACTCAGTCAAGGTCAAGTTCATATTGTTAAAGTCAATATTTCAATAATAAAAGCTTTGAATTAGCCATATTACTAAATTTGATATAGTGTATATATTTTACTTTGATATTGCTTCTTACAAGACCTTTCTGTTGATACAATCTGTCATAAGTTTAAGTTAATGTAATTTTAAGGTCATTTTGTAAAACTTTTAAATTTGCTATATATCTCAAAAAGTATGCAAGCTAGAATCATGCAACTACACGGGTGGATAGATCCCATCACTTGGTACTGGGAGTGCAGTGCATAAAAACTGTTTCTCTTCTCATCATATTTTTTGAGTTACTACCCTTTTTTAATTGTTTAACAATATGCCAACGACCTGCTCTAAGGGAGGGGGGCATAAATGTTTAAAAATCATTTCTTGTTTTTATTATGATGGGAACCTAAACGCTATAACAATATTTTGTATAGTGTGATTACAACGCTAGGTCGCATAGGAACGACGTGCTTTTGTTTTCCGTTCGCAACAATTTACAGTTCATTTTGCTCAAACGACCGTTTTTCTTGGGAGACCGCTTTTATTAGGTGACCGTCATATAGTGTTCATTCACAGTAAGAAAACCCTCTTAAAAAGTGGACAGTCGTAAACGTAAAAAAGTTTACAAAAAACCATTGAATCTTGTGTTGTTGGAAACAATTAAAATCGTATCAAAACGGTTCGAATATTAAAATGTTCGGTAAGAATTGTGCGGCAATTTCTATCAGCTATCAAAAATGAATCTTTTGAATTATGAAATAATGTATTTTGTCAACACTCAAATATGCGCCCAGTTTTTGGTGTCTCTGAATGGTCGCCTATGTCAACTTTTACTGTTCATGAACTAAATCTTTTCATAAGCACATATATTCTTGACGCCGATCAGAAAAAAGCGTTAGACAGTATTTCTCAAAATGATGAAACAGCCGCCGTCATAGCGCAGTTGGTAGCCCGTCGGACTGTCGATCTAGAAATCCCGGGTTCGATTCTCGACGGCGGTACTCATTCTTTCCTAATTTTTGTCTCTCAATAATTGGTTGATAATCGTAGACCAAAGTGAGGTAGCAGCTGTAGGAAAGGATAAGGTGATTGTTCTGGTGAGAGAAACATCAGAAATCCATTTTTTTGTGCTCCATTCGCCGCGATAGAACTGAAAAAATGTTGAAAGCAAAGTAAAACTTCATTCATTCAAAATGATGAAAATTCCTTGTTCACTGTATAAGCCATGTCTTCATTATTCTCACCGAATTAGTTGTACAGTTAGTAACATCGTGAAATTAATCCTTATTCCAATCAATTCCATTCTTAATCCCTCACTCAGCGCCCCATTCATTCATCCCAAACACTCACCCGATTCATTCAAAAATGATCCAAAATCACTAGAAATATTTGATCAACGACTGATCTTAAAATAAAAAGGCAAGAAAAAAAATCATGATTTCATTGACTTTATTGATATGGGAAGCGTCTGATTGGTTCGCCAATACATAAAAAGCTTTGTAGAACCTATTCGCATATTCTATAAAAGGGAAGTAATGAATATCGCTAAATGCGATCATATTTGATTTTTTCCCTTTAATTTCAAACCAAACGTATTCATCTCGCTCGTTTAATTTCATTCCAAAGACATCCAATATCATTCTTCTTATCAATCAACGATGTTCTTATATGGGTTAAATTTTAGGGGTAATACAATTAAGCTCCGAGCCTATATGAGGGTAACCGGGAGCCGAAGCTTTTACAGTGAGATAGAGCAGGGTATGTTACGGGTACTTGAGACACACTGGAAGAACAGCTTGCCTTTCGACATAGATGTTTTCGTAAACGATAGCTTGGATGTTCGAAGCACAGGTAAGCAGGAATTAACATTGGTATGTTTTATCTTTTAATTATGTAAAATTTGATCTTTTAATTATGTAAAATCTTTTTAAAATATCAAAATCTTACACACTGGAAGTAGTCGCCATAAAATAACAATACTTCCGTAATGTTTTTGTGCGCAAAAAATCACCCTATTTGAAAATGAAAATATATACTGCCGAACTAAAGTTAAGGGCCGGCCTCTGATTTTCATATCTTTAGTCGGAAGTTTTATGCCAAACCATGAAGGAAACTGAATAAGGCAAATTGTGTTTTTATGATGCTTTACCATCTGCTACATTAGGATGACATTGTTTTGCAAACAATGGAGTCCAGCTTCAGTGCTCCTAGGGCCCTTTAAAAGATGGCACAACCAGAAAATATCCGACGAAAGTTTTTCGAATTTAGCTGTAGAATCAGTACTGTTGGGGATTTTCAGCATTTTACACAAGTAACAGATGATTAAACTTGACACGTTTTGACCGGATAGTAAACTCATGGGGTTTCTGTGGTGCTGATTTGGGCCTCTGTTCGACATGCTTCAAATGATCGAACTGAGAACATGGGATATTGAGTGTGCTCTGAAATGGCTTCAACACATTTGTTCAGGCAGAAAACTATCCAGGCGTCTTACATTAAGACAATCTGTCATTAAGCGGCTATATGAACATTTTCAAACTACTGGTGCACCTGATAAGCGATCCCTGTCTGACGGTCTAGATTTACTGAACGAAAGGTCCTTCTCTGCCGTCAACTCCAGGCTCTACGCTACCAATCCATCACCCATATGCCATTGTCAGACAGTCTTAGGAGCGCTACCATCATCACCATAGGTTGCGAGACTGAGACTCATTTCCTGCAATAATTGGGATGCATCTATGGTCGACTGTTATTCAAAATCGCATCAATCAGCGTCATTTTGGACTCCATATCACACTTAATTTCTCAAGAAGCTTCTCCACATAAGCTCAATGAAGGTACAGCTGAACCGTTGTGCCCGATTATTTGACTTGTTGCTATAGATTGACCCCTCGGATATCCTTCGGTGTCAGATGGGGGAAAAAGAACGCGGGTCAGCTTGTGTCAATCAGCTATTCCATTTCTTACAGAGGTTGCAGATAGCGACTAAAACAGGTGCCGCAGAACCCTGCTTACTCATTGTTTCCTTGGAACATTAAATGCTTTTCATATGAGGATTTAAACATCCGGCCCTGAGCTCACCAAAATCAACAGTTTTTTGCAACTTTAGAAAAGGGGGGTTGGGTACTTTTGATGATTTGCCTTCATTTGAAAATGCTTTGTTGGTAATTATGTTTGCAGTTCTCGAAAGTCAAAATATTGATTTCACTTCTTGCAAAAAACAAAATTGTTGCAGTGTATTTTCAAGGAATGACAAGTAAATATTTCTCTGGTCCTTAACTTTTGCTCTGCAGTATAGATATAAAAAAAAGAATGAATTGAGTCTACGATTAGTTTTTTTTTATTTAAATGGACAATGTTATGACTACGGAAATCATACATTCGATACATCACTCGAACATTTCAGAAATTGTCTTAGACGTAGGCCAGCTATATTGTTACTTGAGTCGTTTCTAAGGAAATTCGACTTCAAAACACTACGTTTTTTAATCAAATTAATAAATGCCAAGTTATTTTTTCATTTATTTTATTTAAACCAACGTCATCCTTAGCGGGAACGTAGATAGTTTGACAGATGAAACCCATCTACGAAACAACTCGTTTTCATGCCTTCGCCCCATTCGGAACATCTCTCTGTCTTTTCCGTAATCTGGATAGTTCCTCGGACGTACGTGAAGTAATCCTTTAGGTTATTCGGCTTTTTTGTACCTCGGTCAATTAACTTGAAGAAAGGCAGATTTCTTTGATGCTTTTTCGGACGTCATCTTTAAGGGGAATGCCGAGTTTATGACGTCATTTTAGGTAACGTGCAAAGTTTCCGAAGCCACTTAGCCAAATGTTATTTTAATAGGCGAAGAAGCAGACCTACTAGTTTTGCTATGCTAAGAATGACAGCGTTACGCTATACTTTACATCAGACATAAAGGCTGGATCAAAAGCTAGTTATATTTGGAACATCCATAGCATGATAAGCGTTCTATGAGATAATATCCGTAGGTTCCTTTTGTTTGTTCACCTTTTCTCAGGTTATGACACCACAACTCGCTATCTTTGGTACCGGAAAAGTGTAGTACTCAAAAAAAGATATGTCTGATCCAGATCTTAGAATTTCTCAAATGTATTTCTACAACATACAACTCAGCAAGCAGTGGCAGAAGCAGAAGAATTTGCCCTAGTCAAACTTTTTAACGGGATACAGTATCTTGACCTGTTGTGCTATTGTAGGTTTCTACATATGATACAAACGAGGAAAAGTCCTGCCCTTGTAAACTCCCTTGTAAACTCTCTTCCACCACCATCTAACAAGTACGATCAAAGTCAAGTCTTGTTTGAGAAATCAAAATTCCACTAGAGTTGGGATGAACAAGACTTTTGAAAAAATATTTTCATCGGAGAGACTTCTGAAGATGATTCGATGTGGATGTAAACGGAACTGTTAAAATTATAGCTCGAATTGTACCTCGGTCTGTGCAGAGTGTCACGGTATCTTCGCTATTTTGACTGGCCGATTGTATACAAATGTATTGTTATCAATTCAAAATATCGTATTCGAGTTATTTAGATGTACTCTTTCAATGTTATCTACATGAATGTATTTCCCAATTTTGACTTGTAGCAAAGAATTGGTTTATCCATTGTGACAAATACTTCTCACCTGTGTACAAAATTAAGAAAACTCAACTTTTTTTCGTTTGTTTTTTTATTAACTCCAATTTTTTAAAATCATGCTATCTAAACATATCGTGTGTTGAATTCTAAGACAATTTTGATTTACGATATGCCAAAAAGTATTTATGCACTGATACCACTTCGATTTCTTTATCACCATGTCTTTGCAATTGTATGATTATTTCTGAAAAACTTGAAACGTAAAATACAACAAACGAATCTATATTAAAACTTTGGGATGAGAATTTATATGACTCTTGTTGTTTCACGGATTATTCTTTATGATTTATATAAATCTCTGGGGTAAGAGGCTGACAAGAGATAGGCTAATCTGAATATTGCCTTTGACATTGTGTATCAAAGCATAATATATTGACATAATTAATGTCTTCATGTGAAAATCGACCATTCATTTCATGCGATACGTTCTTGTTTCTCAACGACATACTAAGACATGTCTTCAAGTGTTAATCCATCATGCATTTCAAGCGGTTCTTTCTTCTCACTCAGTTGAATACCAAATCGTTTCTCCAAATTTAAATTTATTATTATTTTCATGAGGCCTTTTTTTATTTCATTTTCAACCAAATTACTTTTCTTAAGAGTTTTGTTTATTCATCGTCAAAAATTCCAATCATATCGAATCTATAAAACACCTTATCGAAAACAGATTAAATCAAAGTACTGACAGTACTGAAAGCCAGGTCTTGAGTACATGTAAATGGTTGAACTCGTTCTCCTTTCAGGGAGAAACAAAACATAATAAAGTACAAAAAAGTAATTATAACCTCAAATTTTAGAGACTTGCATAAAATCTCACAAAAGAAAAAAAAAGCATTACAAAAATATACATACGCAATATCATGAGTTTTGGTTTAAACCTATTTATTTTACATCGATTGGGAAACAAGTTCTTACAACTTAGATTAATCCCTCTCGATTCTGCTTCCTGGAAAATTCACCAGTACTCGCGCCGAATGTGTGGGCCAATGAAAGACCCAAGATCGATAGCCGCTCCCGGGAATCGAACTGGGTCAAGAGGCAGACGCTCTACCTCTAGACCACGGACACCACATAGTGTGTGAGTACATGAGTACATTGTATTGGTCAGAGGATATGAAACACATCTAAAATAATAAAAAATATTTCAAACGATAGAAAATTGTTTTCCTTTTTCTCTTGGTGATATGCAGTACTTCCGAAATGATTGGTTGAGATAACCCTATATCACCCCATTAACTATTCAACGCCAGCATCTTGTATCCTGTAGCAGACGACTTTAAAATAGATTGATTCAAAAGCAAAATATGCTCCTAATGAGTCATTTGGTATAAAAAATCCAAAGATATTATAAAAATTGCAGACGTATCAGCCCAGCAAAGAACACCGCTGTTGCGAAGGTCATGCTTATTGCTTAAAGACGTCGCATATGTTGCGTCTCAAATTATAAAAATAAATAATAAAAGAAAAAAGAAAAATACAACTAATAGAAAAATGAGAGAACTTCTCAATATCTTGCCCCAAAATGATGCCTGGATCGGATCTTTGTTGAAATTTTTAGGGTGTTACAGACGTTAAAAAAATAAAAAAAAAAACAAAAAAAAACCACACGATTCGCCGATTGTGCGCCTCGACCCCACGCCGCGAATGTACAAAAGTTTATGGGCTTCAGACGTATACTAGAGGCTATGACCACTCCGACTAACCGTTAGCGAATTTTAAGACTATATATTATTGATTTCCTAAAATAGGATCCTTTCCTACGCGATTTACGATTGTTTAAAAAATATTCATATAGTTTACGGACCCAAAAGAATTGTCTTGTCTTTATTTTGATTTAACTAAAATGGCAGTTAAGTTAAAGCCGAAATGATACAGCAATTAGCGGTTTTCGGTCTGTACACACGAGGAACTACTTTTTGATTTTGGCGGTGAAGAGGTCAACAATTTCCATCCCGTCTGGCAGCAATAAAGCCAGTATACTGAAAGTATACCTGGCTTTAAAAATCGAGAAAACCTTAGTTTACCTATTTTTGATAAATTTGGCAGTTCACGACCATTCTATCGATGCCATCTAGTAATTATTTTTTTCCATTTTACTTCAAAAGGTAAACTTACATATTTATGAAAGTATTATCCTATCATACATTTCAGTTGCCTGCCCTTTGGAGAAAGTATCCATAACTGGAGAAAATATAACATTCACGAGTACGTCTGCTGGAGAAACGGCGTTTTCTTGGTACAGATGTATCGGCGGTAGGTTCTAAAGTTGACAACATTGTGAAAATTGACCATGTGAATGATTTTGAATTTTGAATGAATGCTATGAGTGCTTTTTGAGTGAAACTAGAGGGAAGTAATACAATATTGCTAATTTTTGTTCAGGATGACTAAAATTAGAAAATGTATTACCTTCCTTTCCTAAAATATTCATAGAAATTCTATAGATAGAGTAATCTTTCCTCAAGAACAAACAAGAAGCTTATAATTCCGTTTTGTTACTAAAATCGCGATTTTCTTTCACCCAAATTTGATTTAAATGCAGTTCTTGGTCATTTTTAGTGATTTTGGAGCGGTTTGAATGGTCTGAGTGAGCGTTCAGGAACGAATGAATAGAACGTTGGGTGAGCGATTAAGAATGGTTGTGATTGAAATGAATTCCAATTTTACAATGTTATTTACTATAAGTCCCCTCTTTATGTGAGTGATTTTGAAATGATTTCATGGTAATATTGAATATGTGAAAGAAGCAAGTTTTGAATGATATCAATGGAAAGTAATAAATTATCGATTATTTCGTCCTTATGAGCGTAGTAAGCAATAATTTATTAATTTATTTACTCCATTAAACCCGTAAAAACCGGAAAAACGCATACTTACGGAAAATCGATGTCCAAAGCCATTTTATCGAATGTTTTAAAAGATTTGATACCAAACTTTGTTCCTATGCCAAGAAGAGGTCATTGTCTGTCAGATAAAATTAATTTTAAGTATCTATTCCGCTAAATCATGAAATAAGTGGATTTTATGGTGAAAATGTGTTAAATATCGTGTCCAGTTTCAGGGTAGTAAGTTTTACCTGGTTCTCAATGGGGTTTCTTTTATGCTTTTCGTTTTGACAAATTGATCAAAATTGCCTTAAAATGTTATATTATAAGCTGCAACCTAATCAAGATGCCTTGGTATATTCGTTATTTTTGACAGTTTTTTAATCAATGTCACAAAAAGTACAGTGAATTACGTTACCGCTTTGAGGTTAATATAGAAATGGTTTCCAACAACCGTAAGGAAGTGATTATATGTTAAAAAGCCTCACATATGATACAAATTTATTTTAACAATCTATATGGTTACCCGAATTTCTCAAAGAAATCGTCTTCCACTCTCTTAATTCGACTTTCATTTTTCAAGAAATAGAAGTGAACTACGTTACCGTACAGATCTGCTTTAAAAAGTAAATAAATTTCATTTTAACTTTTGTCAGTTAGGGTTGAATTGTACCTTCCAATATTAGTTTGTAAATTTTATAAAGTATCTAAAAGACACATTATTAGATTACAATAAATCAGTTTTAGTTAACTACGTGATTGTGAACTGCGTTACTAGCGTTAACAATAGAATGCACTTTGCATTGTATTTCGCACAAAAATTACTCTCAAAACTGTTTTAGCGATAAGTGTAACATACTTGGTGTTCAACTAAACACGAGTTACAATGAGATTATAAGTTTAGTACTTCGAATTTATCAAGAGATGCCACATTTAATACCAGGTCGAACCAAGCTCGAATATTAGTATGAAGATATGGTGTTGAAAACACATGTATGCCTTTCATGCTAGCATGGACTACTCTAATAAACATTAGTTAGACCTGTATGGTGATTCTTTTGTTTAAACAACCATGAAGCATAGTGTCATTTGGTAACGTAGATCACACGACTGGTAACGTAGTTCAAAAACACGAAATTTGTTTTATTTGGTAGACAATTGTTTTTGATCTTGTTAGTGGTAAGAAATTCAGTAGTCTAAACATTGCAAGACCACATACAGAAACTATTAAACCTTACATAACCCTGAAATACAAATGATTTATATATAAGCGAGGATAATGAAATAGGTTTGTGGAAAAAATTATATTTTATTATACTATTGGGATTCAATCAAGAATTGATATACATATATGTGTATTTCTTATTTAATTTTATGTTGTTGTTAACTATTCAAATGATATCTTTTACTTGAACAGAAACTTTTTTCTCGGTGTATGACACAATTTAGTGGGTCAAGGACATTATTAAGCATGCTAATTTTGTTTTCAACTTGGCGTTTCCATCCACTTTTCCACTTTGTTTTTTGCAAAATTTCAGTGTAAGAAAACAAAAAAAAAGAAAATTTGACTGATTATCTAGCTGTCTAGGAAAAAAATGGATTTAAGGCTGAAAACCAAATTATTAGAGAAAAAAAATCATACGAAAACTGAGTTTAGATAAGTTTTCAAGAAATTATTTCATAATCTCAGTTAAAGGGAATACATTTACTACAATTGTGTTAACAAAACAGGTTTGAAAAGAGATTTGGAGCTTTAATAACATGAAGAAGAATAAAATGATAAATAAAGTAATTCATTTGAATGGAAAAAAGTAAGTAAAAATTCAATTAAATAAATGTATTATTGCATAAGCAGTGACCTACGTTACCGGACATTTTGTGTAAAAATTAGTGTATTTTTTATCCTCTTTCAAAATCACCAATTAGCCTATCTTACATGCCAAAAGTCTTGCAAAATGTAATAGCAACTGGAATTTTGAATACTTGTAAACAATGTGCTCTTATCATAATGTTTTGTTTACTGTTTTTTGACTGCAAACAAATCTGATACATCTGCTTCGACAATACTGTTTTGAACAGCAATATCTAATATACAGATAGTTAGTATGACAGTTGACCAGTGTGTTGTATCTATAAAGGATAAAGTTTACTGAAATAAATCAAGAGAAAGTGGTTCTAGCCACTTTTCTTCATTGAAAAATAGTCACCAAAATGTATGACTTAGTTTAATCACATAATTCACTGTTAACATTTACCCCTGTGTTTCAAGCTTGTGTTGAAAAAAATTCCGAAGGTCCAGAATTTTTTCAAAGACAAAGTCTACAAATATAAATGTTTAAGAATGAATAGAGACCAAAATAATGAAAATCTAAAACAAAAAATCTCTCGGACAATTTTTTCTGAAAATTGTGCGTTATTCTGGTCTTTTAGTGTAAAATACCTATATTCCTATTTGTAAATCTTTTTTGACTACTCTGACGTCTTTTGACCACATCCGGCAATGAAATAGTGCAATAAACGTGGTCGCATTGAATGCAATGTTGATCTTTATGAATGATTTTGAAGCGGTTTTAATAAATTCGATGCGTTTCTGAATTTTTTGAGTGAGTGTTTTGAACGAATAATGAATAAAATTAATGAATGAAGCGCCGAGTTAGGGATTAAGATTGGGTTAAATAGATGTGTATTTCAGTTTTTACCTTGTTTCTCACTTTAGATAGCTTAATTTTTGTTGACTGTCATTTTTCATTTTTCCTTTTTGTCTTTAAACAATTGCTTATGACGATATATAAATCACATTTGATATTTTCTCCTGCTCGTAAAAATCAAATAACCTTGTAGCTCGCCTGAGTGTCCAGTCGAGCTTTTGTAATTGATGGCTGTTCCGCGTTCGCCCCTCCTTGAAACCATCTGCGCATAACTTTTTCTTCGAAAATAGCCATTAAATTTCAACGAAACTTTACAGAAATGATCATAAGATAAATTATTTTCACAAAACTTCATTAAATTTGAATTCTAGTAGAACTATGTTTGCATGGCAAGCCCTCCCCCCCACCCACCCCCATAAAAACCGCAAGAGCAAGAGCTTCTATATCTCTTAGAATGCCTCGCCGGCGCATGTCTATCTAATTACTTGAGAGAGTTGCTCTACATTGCAAATGGGGTATTTTGTACTAATTGCTGATACTTTCTTTTATTTTTTCGTCAGAGAAATAATGCAAAAATGAATCATACACGTTTTCTTGCTTACTTCCTTCTTATGTTACTTTAGATAAAATTGTGCAGGGTTTGAGATCTTTACACAAAATAAAATGTTCACAATTCAGGATAAAAAGCTCTATAAAAAAGGCAAACTTGTATAAAAGACAAATGGCTGAAGGCTGGTGCACTAATCGTGGATCAACATAATTATTTTACAAAGAGGAGCCTTCTCATGAAGATGACAAAACGGTGCAAACACTTTTCAAAAAATATCCCGCCGTGCACGCAGAAACACATGCAAAGCAGGGTATGATTGTTAAACTGTTTGCATTGTTTTATCATCTTGAAAGCAGGACAGGTATCTTTATATGCAGGATAATTTTTGTATCCCTGTCATAGTAGCAATATTTCAGTTTCAGCATGAAAAAGTTAAAAAGATATAATGTGTGCTTTAAATTTTGAGTTTTTTAATGATTTTTTATAGGATACTGATAATATGCTACTTTATGATTTTACCAAGGGTAGAGCTCATACATATGCATTCTATTTAATTCTATTTTGTATCAATTAACCGTTTCGTGAAGGCCGGAGCTATGGTGTTTAACAAACATATCTTATCAATTCGATATCTGTTAAGTCTATGATTATTGATTTATTAACTATTGCAAACTTTTCACAAGTTATTTTGAATTACTTCTATCAATTACATCGTTATTATCATAACTTGGAGGCTTAGACCTCTTATAAATACTACATGAATATGTACTAACAATTCCTTTACGCCAGGTGAGCGATCCAGGGTCATCACGATCCTCCTGTTTTAACGGTATTGACTGAGTTCGATTCTGAGTCGATTGATTTTCGTTTCCTTATGTCAAAATTTTGATCAAAATTTAAGAGACAATAGGTAATATTTGAAAGAAGGTAGAACTTAAAAAGTAACCAATTTTGTGACAGAGATTTTGGGTAAAAATTAAAAGTTGCTTGTGATAAGAAATTTCTTCTTTCCACAATATTTTCTCAAGCAGAAAATCACATGGACGCCAACTCCCGCGACTTCACATAACTGACGTTTAAGATATCAATTAGTCAAGCCCTGTGTTCATGATGAATAAACGGCGCAAAGTGTTTGAAAATTATTCCCACTTTGCACGCAATTCTTCGTGCAAAGCTGTATATAATGCAAATCCAGTTTGCACCATTTGATCATCCTGAACGCAGGGCTGATACCCGATTTATTATATACAAATTAGAAAATGACGAATAAACCAAGTAAACCCTTTTATCTTCCTTAGGCAGTGAAGCCTTTGCTTCCAGAACATGTAATGGTGGATATGATGAAGGCGTTTCTTGGGGAGAAGTTGTGCTAGCGACGGGCTGTGAGCCAATTCCGGTCCTTTCGGAATCTCCCAGCACTATTAACCTAAAAGAACATTCAGAAGTACGGCTGGGTTTATACCTTTTGATTTCGGAGGCTTGTTGAAACATTTAAATACGAGTTGTATGTAGGATATTTCAGATAAACCTTAATGCAAATGAAAAGTTTCATGTCCTCACGAGCATCTTATTAGCTCCACTGACCAAAGGCCAGCGAGCTAATGTCATGACGGTATGTCTTTCGTGCGTGCGTGCGCGCATACGTGTGTCCATGCGTTTACTTTTCTTCAAACATATTGTCTTCCTAAACCGATGGGTGGATTTTGACTAAACTTTGCAGGAATGTTACTTGGATGACCCTCCTTTAAAGTTGTTTAAGAATTTGGGATTGATCCAAAAGTTTCGGCGTTTCAGGGTGGGGCTTATAAGCTCACCTGTATCACCTTGAGGTCAAGGGGTAAACTATTAGAAAATTTCAAGTTAATCCTCGAAAAACTTTTTGAAGAGACTCTATTTTATGCCCAATCAACCTGAAATGATCGGATTGATTATCTTGATCAAATCTAGGTCAGTCAAGTTTGCAATTGGGTCAAGAAGGGTCAAAAACGAGATCAAAGGTCAAATCCGAGAAAAAAAACCTTGGTAGACACTCTACAGGCCATTTTTACCCAAATTAGCCTGAAAATTGGTCAAAATGATTATAATATCGAACAAGTGTATAATTGGATCAACTGGGTTCAAAAATGAGGTCAAATCTAGGAAAAAACCTAATAGACACTCTAGAGGCCATATCTTTTCCAAATCAACCTGAAAATTGGTCAGAATGTCTATCTTGATTTAATCTCGGTCTAGTTTTGGTTCTTCTGGAGTCAAATATTAAAACAACCTTTAAACACTCTAGAGGTAATGTTTTTGCCAAATTAACTCGAAAATTGGTTAGAATGTCTTGGTGAAATCTAGGTGAAATTCGAAAGTTGGTCAACTGGGTTCAAAATGAGGTGAAGGGGTGAAATCCTAAATAAACCTTTTAAACACTCTAGAAGCTATATTATTTGCCAAATGAACCCGAAAACTAGTCAGAATGTCTATCTTGATGTAATCTATGTATTTGGTCAAGTGTGGTTAAAAACTAGGTTCAGAGGTCAGATCTCAAGACAGTTAAGTCAGATTAACGGTTAAGGGCCACTTTGGCGCTTTTTATTTTCAATATTGAATCGTTTAATTTTTTCTCCTTCAAAACTGGCATTAAACATCCTTGGATGACTCTCTTCTAAAGTTTTTTTTAAAAATAATAATAATTGACACCAAATATGGGCGTGTCAGCGCGGCTCTTATTTCACTCTAAAATCGGTTAAAACTTTTCTCTTCTCAAATCATCGGCCCCAATTTCATTGAAACTTGGCGACCTTCTTCTCAAGTTGAAATAGAAATTTAATTGATACTCCCTCCCCACTCGAAAAATGGGCGTCGCAGGGCTGGGCTTAGTTTCACTATAAAATTTGAAAAAATCCTATCCTTCCAAACAATTGACCAAATTTCAATGAAATTTTGCATTAATGTTCCTTGAGTGACCATCTTACTTAGTTGTTCAAGAAATTTTTTTGACCCACTCAAAATATAAGCGTGGCAGTTCGGG
This sequence comes from Fragum whitleyi, assembly GCA_948146395.1. Taxonomy (NCBI): domain Eukaryota; kingdom Metazoa; phylum Mollusca; class Bivalvia; order Cardiida; family Cardiidae; genus Fragum; species Fragum whitleyi. The sequence continues at coordinate 11,214,587 of OX411549.1, forward strand.
GATTATTTAAATTATAAAATCTTTTAAAAACTACTTCTTTCTGTGTGGCGGGATGGAGCTTTCCCTTTTCATGATATCTTTGCAATTATTTTTGTCCTTAACCATTACATTGATTTCAATAAAGTTTGGTATGAATATTCTTTGAGTTACAAGTACTCATTTAATTAATTGTTAAAGAATTTTTCATGACCCAAGAAAAAGGGCGTAGCAGGGCGGGGCTTATTTATTCTCTAAAATCTTTAAAATCTTCTTCGCCTAAACTTTTGAGCCAATTACAACTAAATTTTGCATGACTGTTTCTTGGATGAATTTTGACTAAAGATATTCAAGAAATTCTGATTGACCCCGAAATAAGGGTTTGGCGTTGTTTGGCTTATTTTGACATTAGAAATGTTTTCCTCTTAAACCGGACCAATCCCAGTCAAACGTGACAGGATAATGGTCGTTTGGTAAACTTCCCTCTATCAGAAGTTTGATTGGCCCTTATATGGGTGAGATCTGGCGTGAATTATGTTCACAAAAATGATCGTCATTATCCCACGTTGTATAGTATTATTTCAGGGTTTTTTAAAAAAAAAATCCATCAAGACATATTTTTTTTATAAAAAAGAAACTTTTTCTGTTAAGAATCAATACTAGTGTATATTTTGTATAATGGCTTTCCATATAAGGCTAAGCCTTCACTTAAATCGACTTGTCTTCTGGCCTCTTTACATATTGCCTCGTAAACTTCCGTATTTGACTGACTTTCTCAGTGATAGATTTGAAAGCCAGTCGAGCGATACCTGCCCTCTTGTTTTCTATATCTGGCCTTATATATTTTTTTTATTCGTGTATTTGTTTTTATTCAATAATTTTTACTTCTTGTATGGATCGTAAACTAAGTGAACCACTTTTTTGTTGTTGTTTGATTGTTTGTGCGTGTGTCATCTATTATCGGCTTATCATATATATTGTTTATTTAACGGACAGGTGGAATTGAATGTCAGAAACTTTAACCACGTAATCAACGACACCGTACGACTCACAGATCCTGATCTGAATCTGACAGAGGCTGATATCATCTACACAGCAGATATCCTATACAACTCGTGGCAATTTGAATCTGCACAACCATCGGTAATATTTGTCTTTTCGTTGTAACAAGATCTGCGTATAGTTTATGTATTCGTTGCCGGTGAGAAAGTAAAATGAATCCGTTGTTTTTATAACACATGTGATATTCTGCAAACACCTGTAAAAACACATTCTTTTTTCGCCTTGTTTAATCTGTTTTAAGAGAGCTTGTTCATTAAGGTTATGTTTCATGAAATTTTAATACTTTTAAAGGCGATATTAAAATAAATGTAGGAGTTTTATTATTATTTTCATTATTCATTTCAATTCTTTAGTTCAGTATATTGGCCATCGGTCCATATACAAATATACAAAACATAAATTTAACAATAGGATATGCAATAATGGAGAAAGATAATGTTCATAAGTAGCTGCAGATTTTCTTTTTCAAAGACATAAAAACACACAAAGATTCTTCAGTGTTGTTACATATATTTTGGTCATTTATGTGCAGAATTTCGGAATATTTGAATAAGTGTAATACTTTTTTATAATTATTTTTGTGTGAAATTCATATAAAGACGACATATAAAAAAAGTGTATTCACAGTCAGCGACATATCACAATAAAATCAATATCTAAATTCTTTTATCAATGTTAAGCCTTTTCTTACATAAGATTATGTGCTGAGGTTCAAAAGGCAAGAAAACCATTCCTAAACTTAACAATATCTATCAAATCAAGATATCATTCTCGAGAGAAGGTTTTCTTAAAGTTAGAATAATATAATAATTTACTTATTGATTTACAATATCCATACCATTTTAATGAATTGGTCCCTTAATCTATTCTTGTTACATAATGCAGTTAAAACCTTTTTACTTATTGTTGCAAATGTTCATCCATTCAGTTGCATTTGTGAACCATTAACTTGCTAAAACCATTTCAACTGTAAACATTAGAGAGCAAATTTCATTTAAATCAGGGAAGAGTTGAATACCTCTACATCAAAAGTTTTTATTGATTGCTTCTCACTTACAGCTTTGTTTTTGAACGAGTGGACAGTTGAATGATTCTGAAATTGTACCAGACTTTATTCCGTATTAATTATGTTATTGTATTGAACATCGTGATAGTACCGATTGACTGATGATATAAATTATGTTTAAATACTTTCAAATATGGTTAGGTCCAAACTTTATAGCTGAGCAGATATCTCGATTTTTAGCATACCTACACAAACACCATGGACATCAGGTTAGGTATAGCGTTAATGAAAAACTCGTTAGCCACAGAAAAAAAATAAGATGACTGCCGTTTTGAAGATGGTCGCCAACATTGTTATTTCAGTGCAAGGTAAAAGAAGGGTAAATGTGTTTTCCTCCCAAATTTCTTCAAATGTACTTTACTTATAAGAGGCTTGATTATTGGTTATTCTTATGTTTTAAACTGTATTTTATTTTTATTTTGATCCATTCCAGAGAGAATTATTCAAGATCGCAGCCACTTTATTCCCCTATTTTATATATATTCTATGGAAGCTTGGCAGATTATCCAGAATTTTTGTCTAAATAGAGCATTCCGAGAAAATTTGCATTGGCACATTGGCATTGGGTATACCATATAAATAAAGCTTGATCTACCATAAAATCAAGATGGCCACTATTTTTCAAGATGGCCGCCAATACTTTAATTTCAGTGGCAGACTCAAGTTGAATTGGCAAGAGAAGAAAAAAAAATAATTGTCAGGTGGTGCTATTCTTAGAAAATAGACCAATATTATGATTATCTTATAAACTTATATTACTTGAACAATTCAAAAAGTGTATTCAATCTGACATTAAGTCACATTGAGATGACAGAAAAAATGTTGAAACTATACATGAAGGCGCTAGTTTAGCTGATGATTGTTACCTTACACACAAAAATTCCTTCGTAAATAAAGCAAAACCTGCTTCCACTCATCCCCAAATTAAATCTATGTCTGGTGATTCATCTAGCATGTCTAGTCAATCGAATTCACCTGAACCAAAGTCTACTGGTGAAACCAATATTCAAAATCCCTTATCTCGAGTACATTGTACTTTTTGTAAAAAAAAAAACAAAAACAGGTCACCTTATTTCAGAATGTTTTAGACTAAAAAGAAAGAAGGAACAGGGTGAAGCCAAACCTATAGGGCTCACCAGCCTTCAGCCTATATCACAGACTTCTTTTCAGTTAAATTCAATTGTTAAGGCAGAACCAAATTCTGATTCCTGTATAGATATTTTTGAACCGTTCATGTTGGATTGTTTTGTATCACTTTCAGGTAATATATGCCCACCCGTCCCTATCAAAATTCTAATGGACTGAGGAGCTTCTCAATTTCTATTTTAGCAGATGTTTCTACCTTTTTTGAAGGACTGGTATAAGTGTCCTTATTCAGGATATAGAGTGTGGTGTTATTAATGTTCCTCTTCATAAGGTTTATTTGTCCTCAGATCGGTCACTGGTTCTGTGGTTTTTGGTGTTTAACATTCTCTACCATTTAAAGGTGTACATTTATTGCTAGGCATTGACTTAGCTGGAGATTAGGTTGTTGTTTATCCTCTTGTAACTGACACACCTAATGAAGGTCAAACATATGGTCCTATTGTGCAGGATATACCTGATTTGTACACTTCATGTGCAGTAACTCGGGGTGTGGCTAAAAAAGCTTTCTTGAAAAATTCAAATTATATTGACTTAACAGATACTTTTGTTGGTCGTCATTTCAATGATGAGATTAAAAAGTCTTTTAATCTTAGTCTGCCTGACACTCAGACAGACTCGTCAAAATTTTGCCAGTCATTTCTAAGGTCAAATGACCAAGGCCATGAAACGCATTCAAAGTCACGGCTAATCTAGGTATCTAGAAATCTGTTTGTTTCTATAAAAAGAATGGTAATCTGATGAGAAAATGGCGACCATTTGATGTCTCAGCTGATGGTGATTGGGCTATTTATCACCAAATTGTTGGTCCAAAGACATATCGCCATGAAATACTTAGTAAAGCCCATGAAAGTCCAGTGTCTGGTCATTTAGGTGTAAAGAAGCCTTATCACAAGATTTTGACCCATTTTTTGGCCTGGAATTAAATCGGACGTTTCCAAATATTGTAAAAGTTGCCACACTTGTCAAATGGTATGGAAACCTAACCAAGTTATTCCAAAAGCAAGGTTACAACCCATTCCAGCTATTGATCAACCTTTCAGTCGGATAATAATAGACTGCGTTGGTCCTTTACCGAAAACTAAGTCAGGTTCTGTATATTTGTTGGCAATTATGTGTGCTTCTACTCGCTTCCCAGAAGTAATTACTTTAAGGAACATTAAGGCAAAGTCAATTATTAAGGCTCTTGTCAATTTCTTTACTTTTGTTGCCCTTCCAGATCAGTTCAGTCTGATCAAGGATCAAACTTCATGCCAGGCATATTCCAACAGGTTGTGCATGAATGAGGTATCAAGCAATATCGGTCATCTGCTTATCACACTGAAAGTCAAGGTGCTTTAGAAAGATTTCATCAGAACCTAAAGAATATGATAACGTCATATTATTTTGATGATGAGAAAAATTGGGATGAAGGTATTCATTTGCTATTATTTGCAGTCAGAGAATCTGTTCAAGAATCTCTTGGCATTAGCCCCTTTGAGTTAGTTTTTGGTCATTCTGTTCGTGGGTCATTAACACTCTTTAAAAGAGAATTTTCTTGCTGATGATGAAACACCCTTGAACTTGTTATAGTATGTTTCTGACTTTAGAAATAAACTGTCTAGGGTATGTGAGGTTGCTAGGTCAAATCTTAAATGATCTCAGAGCAAAAGGAATGCAAGATATGACAAACATGGTGTTGATAGGAAATTTGAACCAGGTGATAAAAGAAGAAAGTTCAGACTTTAGTGGAAAATCTTTTCCTGGTCTACCTAAACTTGAGAACTCTGAAATACTGAAGAATCTTGACGACAAACTTTCACATTTGGAGCCATCTCAGCGAGAAGAGCTGAAACAGTTGATTAATGAATATGAACAATTGTTTCATTAAATCCCCACAATAACTGATAAAATATATCATGAGGTCATTGTTGAAGATTATCAACCAATAAAACAACATCCTTATAGAATGAATCCAGTGAAACAAAAACTCCTTCAAGATGAACTGAATTAGAAAATGATTTCATTGAACCTGGCCAAAGTAATTACAGTTCACCATGTATATTAGTTCCAAAGCTAAATGGAACATACAGAATGTGTACTGACTATCGAAAAGTGAACACTGTGACAAAAGCAAAAGTCGGTAATTCTAGATATGTCACCAAATTTGACCTTCTCGAAGGATTCTGACTTGTTCCGCTCACTGAAAGGGCTAAAGAAGTAATAGCATTTGCTTCTCCATCTGGTCTGTACCAGTACACAGGTATGCAATTTGGGATGAAAAATTCTCATGCGACGTTTCGGCGGCTTGTAAATATGGTTAAAGCTGGCTTAGATCGATTTGACGCATACATCCACGACGTCATCATCTACACAGACACATGGAGTGACCACCTTCAAAGAATCAGACAATTCTTCGACCGTCTCAGTGATGCAAAATTGACTATTTATCTTGGAAAAACAGAATATTGTCATGCTACTGTTACTTTCTTGGGACATCTTGTGGGACAGGGTCAGGTTAAACCTTTAGAATCTACGGTCAGTGTTATCTCTGAGTTTCCTGTGCCTGCTACTAAAAAGCAACTGATGCGATTTCTTGGTAGGACTTCTAAAAAAAGTTTTGTAAGAAATTTTCTATAAAAGCTAAACCTTTAACAAACTCATTAAAGAAAAAAAACGTAAACTTCAAATGGAATGATAACTGTCATGTTGCCTTTGATTGCTTAAAAGTCATACTAAAGAGCACACCAATTCTTTAAGCACCTGATTTTGACAAAATGTTTCAAATTAGCTGTTGATGCAAGTGATATTGGTATTGGTGCTATTCTTTTGCAAGAAGACGATGACGGTATTGATCACCCAGTTTGTTATTTTTCTAAAAAAAATAATCAAACATTAGAAAAAATACTCCACCATTGAAAAAGAATGTCTTGCTCTGATTTTGGCAAACCAACATTTTGATGTTCATTTAACATCTGTAACTTCTCCTATAGTTGTATGCAGTGTTCATAATCACTTAAGTTTTCTTCGCAAACTTAAGAGTAAGAACCAGAGGTAATTGAGGTTTGAGTTTGTCACTTCAAGAATTTAATCTTGATGTAAGACACATTAAAGGAAAAGATAACATTATACCAGATGCTCTGTCAAGAGTCTACAATTTTGAATTGTCTTATCGTTAATACTCAAAGTGCATTTTACAGTTACATTTCACTTTTTTTTTAATATATGTATATATGTTTGCATATATATCTCTTTCATTTCTTTTGGTGATTTTTTTTTTTTGTATCATCATGCTAGATGTTCTTAAATGATTCAGCGAATCATGATATTATTAATTGTGTGAAGTATATTATAATTGTATATGCTAAGGATAATGCAAAAAGAAAGATTTCTTTCATAACCTTTTCAAATTTCTTCAAGAGGAAAAGTGTTTTGTATAAATGTATAATCAAATGCGTCCTTATGGTTTTTCTCGTGTCTATTTTTAGAATTAGTCTGGATATTTTCGATCCCTTGACTAATAGGTAAACATGTATGTAGAATATTTTAGATCTATCTAGAAAGGCATTTTAGAAAGTGATTAAAACTCTAGAAATTCTGATGTTCTATGCTATCCTAAATTGTTCTATGGTAGTATACAAAGGAATTCCTACGGCATTGTTAGTTCACATGGTTTAGACTAATGGTTTCATTTAGTAGTGCTGTGTTAAACTAATGGAGGATTTCTCGTTATCTTAAAAGTGTGTTTAATTTTATATTCGGATATTATTTGACTTAATATTTGTGGACTAGGAACTTAATTCAATTGGATCTGAAAATTAACATTTTAGGAAAAAACTTTCGAGGTATTGTAATTTGTTTTTTGTATTTATTCTATATTGGCAACAATTCAATAATTCTGTTATTATTGTCAATAAATATTGTTAATTGTAAAGTTTGTTACTGCCTTCTTTGTTCTTGTTACATTGGCACGTAACAATTTTGCTTTCAAAGTAAACCACATCAAATAGCGTAATTGAAGAAGACATAGATTAACTCCATGGTGTGCCACAGAGGATAAAGTACCTTTTAGAAATGAGCTCTGATTTTATGTTTATAATTCTTTTTTTTTAGAATGATTCAATAATTGGTAGGTAATATTTCAAAATACCGAATAGGATTAATGCTTGAATCGTTAAATGTGTTGGCATTACAATTGTATAGTGTATTTATAAAATCATGTTAATTCTTATTCGGTTGTTATGTACTATTACTCTACTTTGATAGGCTGAACGTTTATCGATTATATAAAGGATGTTTATATTATTCTTAATTCTTTACTAAGTTACAAGAGTTACTGTCAATGTACAACCTCGACACAATGGTGACTTCAATGCTGTCGAGTATGGGGTCCAGTATCAGCTGACACAATTCAAATAATAAAAACAAATTTTGGAGTATAACCTTCCTAAATGTTATTTTACGAGTCCCAAACACATAAAAAATCCTAACTTATTTAATCTTATAACTATAAAAGTAAGTTGGTTTTAAATAATTTGTGAAAACCTTTGAAAGTGAAGACACGTACATCCTCTTTTCATGAAGCAAGTAAGCATTTCTGGAGACAAAAAGCAGAAAGTTATAGAGAATAACTGTCTGCTTTTAAAAAAAGCTCTTCAAATCATGCCAGCCAAGAAAGTGCGATTTGCTAGATTTATGGCCTGCCATAGGAAACGACCATGTATCCTAGATATTTCCTAAGAAAAAGATAATCGAGTAAAAAACAGAACGACGTGTGTAATATGTAGTTTCATGTGCTCATGCGCGCAAAAAATAGGTCTAGTTTACGTCATCAACTATTGTGCGACACGATGTGCTTTGTGAGTTCAACTCAGTGCTTGCATATTACTACGCTGTGCTAAATTAAAAGAACCGATAGCACTGAAGGCGAGGGAACTAAATAGACGAAACAACACACGAGGTCAATTGCCTGGAAACCTTGATTATTTAAATGTCCTTATAATGTATACCAGATATTTTCTTACTTATCACTGCCAAAATCACTGCTGTGTTAAAGATACAAAGCTTCTATATTTGATTGATAGATGACCTTGCTAAAAGAGAAAAGAAGAAAATGCTGCTAACTAACACTTTCTTCTTTCTCTGTAATATTATCTACCCTTACTGCTACAAACTGTACTAATTTTCCCACATATTATATGTAATCAACAACCCTTTACAATTTGGACCTGTCTTAACATTTGTTGTCTCGTAATGGATTAATTTAAATAACAAAAAAATAAAAGCAGGTTGCAGACAATAAATCAACATGAGTGTAATTATATCTAGGGTAGAAATTAAAAAGAATATGGGGTATGAGTATATGGTGGACCATATTGTGGGAAAGGGAGAAATTAGCCCTATCAATTTCTAGAGTTCCAACATTAAATTACAACTTTTTTATGAAATTCAATTCAAAGTAAAAGAAAGAGCCGATGAGCTTGTGTCCCTAGAAAAACAGCATTAATACGACTGTTAGACGGATGGTCGAATGGATAATTGACTGACTAGTAGTAAACCAATCAACTCAATTATAATGATAAAAACGCGAGTTGTGCCTGTCTGCAAAGCGGTATCGGGCGTAGTAATCTATACCTAGGGAATTAGTTGTTTTTGGCGGACTAAGCGCTATATACGAGGGTTGATCCAAACGTTAGTAAAATGAGGTTATAAATCTACAGAGAAGTAAAATATCAAAATTTACCATCGGTGTAATAATGGGAAATATTTTAAATGTTTACATTCAATAGCGGCTGTAAAGTGCATTAATCAAGATAGAGACCCCCACGAAGGCGGGGGAGCAAGAACGTCAAATGCGACGTCATGATAAATTTTCTTCTACATAGTCTCCGCCAACTCTCATGCCTTTCTGTGCCCTGATACCTCAACTTGCACGAATTATCTACATATCATTTGGAATCAAATTCGTTTACGATTTGATTATGCATTGTATGTCTTGTAAAGTCGAGACCCAGGTGCAGGACCTTTATTTTCGGGGAAAAAAGGGAATCAATTGGGACAAATTCGTTCGTTGAAACTCTATTAGACCATTCTAATTCCTCATATGAAGCCTGGCTCTTTATAAGTATCCGGGGTAGCATTAGGAAAAGATCTCTTCTGCAAATTTTCATCATTTTTCTAAATTATCTGAAATGATTGGGTTGGTGAATAAGATAGACCATGACAAATTCGAAAAATAAACGGAATTCTTATTTTGGTGTAGTCGACTGGTCATTCTTTCCTCGAATATTCTGCATTATTAAAATTTGTTTGCGTCCGTAAAAAGTCCGTCCATAAGCATTTTACATGACAGATAACTTTCTATTTTCGACTAGCTTGTTAAACCAAGGAACTTCAACTAAAGCTTTTAGAAAACTCGATTAATTTAACGAATTTTCAATATTTTTTCATGCTCCCCCGCCCAAGCATACATACGTTACTATGGTAACGTATTCTTAGACCGCTCAAGATAATTCAATTTGAAAAGCCTCCTAGGCAACTGAATTATCAAGATCAAGGAAATGAAAGGATCTTGTGCAAATATGTAACGCGAAAAGGAGAAAATGCTAAAAATCACTCTTTACATTTTGAAAACAGTCTTTAAAGAGCAAAAACAGTCGGTTCTGAATAACCTCTTATTAAGTTTAAAATTTACGTGTGGCCGGTCATGCGGAAAGGAACCATCTGGGAAATTAGACAAATTAAAAGTTAAAAAAGAGATTGCTTCTAGTACGAGTAAATCAGAAGTTGCATTTCAAATATTCTTTCACAGGAAGTTAGATTTATCGTTCTAGATTCAGAAAATTATAAAAGTAGGATTCTACCCTAGTCAGCCTGCTCATTCACTTTACACATTATCCAGGTCGACATTTTTCACTTGACGGGTCACATTTATCTGTCATCGAAATAGTGTCATTAAACCTCAAAAGTTATTGAATTTTTCAACGTTTGGAGGGACACTCGAAAACCCACCGCCAAGCCATAATTGTAACCATGCGACGCGCCTGATTAGGAAATAGTGTGCCTAAGTACAAGGGGGTGGGGGAATAATGGACAACGTCAAAACCAAGAGTCGACAGCAGTAAGCAGTTCATACGGTGTAGGTGCCAGACTGAATGCTGTGGGAGGTGTAAATATTACATATCACACTTTCATGTACAGTATTGTGATGCTGTAAAACCAATCTTGGAGTAATTTAGTGGAATAGTGTGATCCAGTTTTCAGGCATTATCATTCCTGTACCGTTTGAAGTAATAATGGAATTCAAATCATACGATTTACTTGAAATACAAGTAAAATATATAACAAATGGATTGTTCAACCTTACAAGCCTACTGATTGATACAAAAGTCGTTAAAATCGATTAAATATTGGAAATTCAATACAATTCATACCAACTTTTCCAAATGTATCGGCTTCTATGCTCGAAAGGGTAGCCAATTAAAAATAGCTACCAATTCGATCGTCAACTAGAAAAATATCATCAAAATGAAAACTCTAAACAAAAGTCACACTTTTCAGTCATTTTCGTTTACTTCTTTATAGTACTTTGAATTTTCCATATTTTCTAATATTGGCCATTTCAAAAAGATAACAATGTTTTCCGGAGACCAGATTTATTTAGAAAAATGAAATTTATACTCTTTCATTTCAAAACTTTTTTGAAGTTTAGAAAGTCAAGCAAAACTGTCAAAAAGTTAGTTTCTAGTAAAAAAGACTACAATGATTTCGAAATAAAACGGCTGCCACTTTACATTGTTGCCTTTATAGCCAGATTTAGAGAAAAGTACACGGGAATTTGAATTTCGAAACCTCAGAAACATTCAAATTGACACAAAAATCACCCAAATCGGTAAATTATGCCAAGTTCTGCACATTAACTTATTTATTTCGCAATTCTATGGCATTTTGACAATTGCGGCCATTATGGCTACCATTTTGAATTTAGGGTGGCTAACGACTTTTTCTGAAATAGCTGGTCTTAGTAAACCATCGTGCTAAGTTCCATGCTTGTGTCACTAAGTGCATGATTTTATCAGTAATCTGCCTTTTAAGCAAATTGAGATTTTAACTTATGGATAACGGGTCGATATAATGTAGAAAAGGTCATGATTTGAACTTAATAATCAATCAGATTGAACGATTTTCATTGATCGAACTAATATGTTTAGTTACAAATAAATTTTTCAGATTTTAGACGATATTTATGATATAGCCAACAACGTTTTGGATAGTTCTCCGGGACGAATCGATTCAGCACAGACAATATCAAATGCGCCATACAGGTAAAGCATGTTGTTATTCCATCTAGTCACCATCTGAAATCAGATGGCTTGTCGCTATGGTAACAACATCGTCAACTTGACAAAACGAATGATTTAGGAATGACTCGGTAATAAATTGACAGATTGTGTTGAGAAAGTTTTGAATGAAAATTATAGGAAATAATATATAACCGCTAATTTCGTCAATTTTGGACTAAATTAGCGATGATTTATTACCCCCTTTAAAAAACACCATTCATACCAATTTGTTTGTCTTCCTGTAACAATCGGACGTTTTCAAATCCACAGCAGACATAAAAATGTGGAATAAATCAATCGATTTCAGAGAAATATTGACCGCTTTGATCGATTTGATATGTTTTTTATTATTTCGGAGAGTTTCTTATTGATTTCAGCTATTGGAGCACTGGGCGAGTGATTTTGAATGGTTTTGATCGGAATGATTGTCAATTCTACGGTGTTATTCACTGTGTTATAACAGAAATGACTACCATCACGAGTTTTATTTCAAATTAGACCTTGGACCCTCACAGATGAATAATGAATTAGAAATCAAATAAGCAAAATTAAACTCTCCTCATGACGCCACGGCTTAGTCTCGCCCTGCCAGGTGATTAATCTCGCAGAATAACTTTATGGTTTTTTGTCATTGGTTCAAAGATTTAATCACGCATTCAATTCTGAATGGATAAATGTTCATAAAGATTCGACAACGTATTCGACTTTTATCTAAATAAAATCTTATCGCCACAATGGAAGCCGATGTTAAGCCTTCAGATTATTAATCTGTTAAAACTGTTAAGTACAAAAATAACACTTTGGGTTGCATTTATTTAATTTATAGACAAACACTTAAAAAAATAGATAAAGCTGAAAAAAATAATACAGCTAGTAGCATCGTTAAATTGACTGTCATTCCGAACAAAAGCATTTTAAGTCGTTAACTTAGCACTCCATTCATTTATTCCAAAAAATCACTCAAACCATTCAAAAACGTTCCAAAATCACTAAAAAAGATAAAATCAACAAATCAACAACTACGTAGCTAGACAAAACAGTGATTTAACTGACATAATTGAAAAAGTAAAACTCTGATTCGTTCTTGAAAAAATAGGAATCTATTTACAGAACGTTTATGCACATTATGATAGAGGGAAGTAATAAATCTCGCCAATTTTGTTCATCTTGATCGAAATTTGCGATATCGGATTACAGCCCTAATATTTCATTCAAAACTCGCTCATCGCACTCATTTAATTTCATTCCAAAATCATTGCCATATCATTCAGCTTGTCGATTTCATGATGTTTTGACCTATATATAAATAGGGAAATTTGTGTTAGCTTTCATAAAAAGGCATAATTATCGATAAGTCTTGGTTTAATTTGCATTTGTTATAAAGATGGAAGTTTGAAAACACTGAAAACGACAAAAAACAGGAATGTAAGATTATTACAGTTGTGAAAACGGACGATTTTAGTCTTATTCTGTAATTGCTTGTTTCAACCTGCTTTACCTGTGTTAGAGTTAATAGTTGGAATCTTGCCCTTGAAACAATACAGTAAGTACACAGAAAATAGAATAACTTATACTTTAGTAGAATACAGATTTTCGATAAGTAAAAATCGCAACATGTGCGGAAATCCATTGCACTTTATTTCTATATATGATACAAAAGGTCTTTCGGGAAAACCAACGACCTTCGATCTAATATATTAGAAATTGTTAACGAAAGAATGCTTGATCACAATCAAGCAGTTTTGATTTTAAGCATACATTTACAGCGAGTCGACGAAGACCATTAGGCAATCCTCTCAACGAAGCCCGATCACACCAGTTTCGTTTCAAAATGTAGGATAAACTAGACAGAAAAGATTGTTTAATCATACACACCTCTATAATTGTCGATATTGTAGTTTATTTCGTGCATATTTGTAAAACTCTGTGTTACAAATCTTCGATAGCGAGCTCAATGCTTAAAAAATATATCGCCCGTAAAGCCCTACGGCTAGGGCATTTGCACCATATACCCCAATTAACTCAGTGAAAAATACGCTCAGCCCTATAGTTATGTAGTAAATGTAAACCGTTGTCATGCTGAACCGGGAATATTCCTGCTTTAACAGGAGGTATAGACAAAGATCAGCCTGCACATGTGTGCAGTCTGATCTTATTTCATACCATCTGAATACATTTCCAGTGCTTTTAGCACTTTGATTTTACATTTATTTTGCAAAGATTTTTATTCAGCATGACAAGGGTTAAGATACTTTGTACAGCTATTCTATTTACATGTACCTATTTCATTAATGACAGAATCATTCAATCAGTAGAAGGAATGACGAGCAACGCAAATCTAGACGGAAGGAAGTCATTACGAATTATAAAAAGTAACCTTGCGACTAACATTTTGGAACAAGATGGTGAAGAGACGCCGATAATTGGTCTGCAATTTTACAGGGATGAAAATAAGGATGTAGGCGGTTATTTGAACAACGTCAATCTATTCGATATCGAAACACCAAGTGACACAGATCCTAGTGTTACTGAGACTGCTATCTATCTTGACCCAGAGTTATTTAAAGGTGAGGTATTTTGTCAAATAAAATATGTCATGTATTTCGTAAGATACATTGTATAGAGTGTTTCATAATATCTGTCCTTATATCAAACCAGCATGGTTCTGGCATAACTATTCAGAGTACTATAATGTAAATATTCATCTGTTTAGCAGACAGAATAAAGTTTTAATGATTTGTTGCAGTGCCTTTGCTTGTGTTAATCCTATTTTTCTTCGCTTCTTTATTTATTGGAAATTATTACAATGACGTAAATTCTAGGCAAACATGTCGTCTGGTTTTTACTTAGATTATAAAATCATCGTTCTCCTAGTATATAGAGTGCCCATTTCTATGCCTTGATAACACCTTGAAATTCTTCTAAATTTGCTCGTCGATGGCTGTTAACCATATCGTTCTTGAAAGTTACCTTCAAAAAAAGCAGGTCCAAAAGGCTCGGATCAGACAATTTTGGCAGACATTTCTGGATAGTATTGAGAGAGAAGAAATGTCTAAAGATTGTAAGCCGTTCTTAACAAGAGGGCCATAATGTCCCTAAACCGCTCACCCGAATTTAATTGGCCCAGTGTATCTCATTCAAGAAACTTTCATGCAAAGTTTCAATCACATTTGCCTAATTGTTGAGAGTAGATGTTATTCCAAGAGTTTATAGTGATAAAAGAACCTGCCCAAATATTCATTACAGAGGAGACTCAAAAGAAGCCCCGCCCTACCATGCAGGGAAATTTTGCAAAAAAATTTTGAAGAGGGTCATCAAAGGAACATTCTGGTCAAGTTCAATTGAAATCAGCCCAGTGCTTCAGGAAGAGATATCAATCAAAGATTTCGAGTTAAAAATAAGCCCCGCCAAGTGCTTCAGGAAGAGATATCAATCAAAGATTTCGAGTTCAAAATAAGCCCCGCCCTGCCACGCCCATATTCGTGGATCGATCATATTCGCGAACAACTTTTGAAAAGGATTACCCAACGAATATTCTGGAAAAGTTTCCTTGAAATCAGCCTAGTAGTTCAGGAGGAGATGTCATTCAAGGATTTCGTGCTCAGAATTAGCCACGCCCATATTTTTGGGGCTATCAAAATTTCGCGAACAATTTTTAAATTGGTTGTCCCAAGGAACATTCTGTTATGGTGTCTTTGGAATCGGCCCAGTGGTCCAGAAGGAGATATCGTTCAAAGAATTTATAGTGATAGAAGACCTTGCCCATACATTCATTACAGAGAAGACTGATAAGAAGCCCCGCCTTGCTATGTCTTTATTTATGGGCTAATCGAAACTTTGCCATCAAGTTTGCACAGGGTCATCAAAGGAACATTCTGGTAAAGTTTCATTGAAATCGGCACCGTGGTTCTGGAGCAGGTGTGGTTCAAAGACTTCGGGCTCAAAATTAGCCCCGCCCTGTCACGCCCATGTTTATAGACCAATCAGAAGTAAGCGCACAATTTTTAAAGAGAGTCGCCCAGGGAACATTCTTGCAAAATTTGGAAATTTGGAATCAGCCAAGCGGTTAAGGAGGAGAAGAGGTTTTAAGAAAGTTGACGACGCACGACACACGACGGAGTCAGGGTGAACCTCAAAACCCCCCCTGAGCACGTTCCGCTCAGCTGAGCTAAAAAGGCTACAGCAATGTGCGAAGTATTTTTACCTTGCTGATAGTTTATACACATTATGCAATGGTAAACATATTTCAGATTAAATTTAGTCACAATTACAGTGTTTCAACACGTTCACGCATGCGCAACTTGCCTTGTAGTCTCAAAACTGAATAGACACGCCTGTCTCAATACCTAAATCGAGTCTAATTGACCTTTTCTCTTGGGGTTATTTTGAATAAACGGTATACAGCAATTTACCAGCAAATACAAAAGAATTAGCGAAGGTCATCAAAAGAGGAGCTAACCAATGCATTTGCCAGGAGGAATGATGAATGAAATTGATTATTCAAATAAAGACCTAACGTCGTTACTGCTAAAATTGACGTTATGTTGAAAATCCCGAATTTTGATCCCAAGTTGTCTGATTAGTTAAAACAAAACTATTATGGTTCAGACAGATATTATCAAACAACCCTATATACGGTTCTGTTTTAGGATTTTTTCACCCTTTTTGCCATGTCACATGTATTGTTACCGGTTTAAAACACCATGAAGGAGAGATCGTATAATTTTTTTCCGGTTGTAAATAAACTGTTGTCTAATTTTGGCTGTTAGTTACATCAGAGTTTCCAACTATACATGTAATTGAAAATTTATAAATGACTCGCATTAACATTCGATAGTGACGTAAAAGTTGTTTTAGGTTAAAATCGGGTAAATTCATTTCTGTTAAAAAATATATTGTATTACGATACTTTCAGCACCAACGACGTGAACAAAACATGCGTTGGGAAATAATTTTGTCCTTGCAGATATTAGTCCTGAGTGATGTTGATAAGTATGCATAGTCAAAAAAGATTTGCAACACTTTTTAAGTTGGAATGCGGAGCAATTCCAACTTAGATTTAACAAAACCGCAAAATGAACACAAGATAATTTCATTTCGGGTTTTTTGACAACACATATCACGTGAACAGGATGTGAATACACTCCGGCCTATTTTGTATATCTCAACTTGACACAGACTTACAGTTTATTCCATCAAGAAGTAATAATGTTGAACAATTACACAACTATCACTTCATGTAAATTATTAACACGTTCATTCATTTTTTAAACGAAATTTATTGAAACTTGCGTACGAATTTACTAGTAGCAAATGTTTGCATTACTATATTTGGAAATCATGTGATAAGTCAAGTCCAATAAAGTAAGCTATTGACAACACGTCAATCACGTGATCTGCTTGTTTGGTAATACGCGACCTGTTTCTCGTAGAATTGTGGCAATAGCACAAGCCAATCACGTGATCTGCTTATTTGGTAACGTCGCGACCTATTTTTCGTAGAATTGTGTTATAGCTTCTTTTAGAGGTCTAGTTTCTCTTTCTGAACGAACTTTTTACACACAAAATACCGTAGTTCAAATGATTTTTTTTAAATCTAATTGTTTAGTAAACCATTATTAGAAACGCGCAAAATCTGCAGATTATTTATCTGTATTAACAACCCGATCCAGCAAATATTCTCTTTTTATTACTTCTCTTAAAAAAAGGAAACCCCATTTCCAAATTCAGCGACAATTTCACTTGATGGTGGACGCAGCAAGGATCGATGAAGGTATAGATCCACAAGTTTAAGTGAGAGATCAAAGGTCAATTTTGTCTATAACTGTATAGACAAAATTTACCTTTGATCACTCACTCTAAATAGGCAAACATTTATTTTCTCTTTCTGCTTTTGTCCATTTTCTTTAAAATTACTTAGACATAACTTCACTTGTGCAGAATACGCACGTGCGCAATCCTGTAAATATCATTGAAGATTATCACAAGTTAACTACAGCCTTGTTTTTATCAAATATCTGAACGAGTTTACCAACCCCACGTGTTTTTCCTTCAGAGGCCACGTTCAAGAAAGGTCCTGTGACCGAAATTTAATCGTATCGCAATCGTACGATTGAAATTGGCTGTCAAAAAACATTTTTTGCTTTTTATAAAAAATGTATCGACGCTTTTGTATTTACGCTTAAATTTGCGTTACCTAAAGGCTAGTCTTGAATTTTGCGATTTTGACCGTGCAGGCATAGTACTTTCTCGGATTTCATTTTTATACGCAGCTGGAGGCGGCCGTATATTGGCGTCATCTTCTCCATCTGTCCGTCCGTCCGTACGTACGTCCACTTTTCTTGTGAGCACAAATCCTCCAAAATTTCTTTTTTGATTTGGATGAAACTTTCACAGAATGTTCCTAATCACCTGACCTTGCGCATGAAGTCACGGTTTGGTGAATTTCAGCCGCGTCATGGAAAAAGAGCCTTCATGTAAAAAAAAATTGTTAACACAACTTCTCACTCATTTATGGACCGATTTGGATAAAACTTTCACAGAAAGTTCCTAGTCACCTGACCTAGTGCCTATTGTCACGGTTTTCTTGAATATTAGCCGTGTCATGGAAAAAGAGGCCTTCGTTTGAAAAATCTTGTGAACGCACCTCCTCCTACATTTATGGACCGATTTAGATGAAACTTTTACAAAATGTTCCTAGTCATCTGACCTAGCGGATATTTTAACGCGGTTTGGTGAATTTTATAGTCAAAAGTCGAGAAGTATTATGTGATCACCCGGGCGGGAGGCGTCAGCTTCGTTAGTGGCTTGATGTCATGGACTCTTGAACGCATTCCAACTTATCAGTACTTTCAGTACTTTGATTGTTGAATTGTAACATAGTCTGTTAAAATATCAATTTAGTGAGTCGGTACCTGAGCGATTAGCTTATCGATTGGTTATCCGAATCACTAATGTTTATTTTGCAGATCGCCATTTAAGGTGTACCTTGAGTTTTCAAGCGTTTTACGTCGGTAGTTCAAATTTACAAGCTAGAGTCAGTCTGAAATTTCCGCTTTTCATCACTTTGAATGAGTACTAATTCAATTCAAAGAAAGCCGCTAAAATCATCGACCAGAACATTAACAAGGTCATAAACGGAGGATGACCGCATAACGGCATTTCTGTATTGTCCATTTTCTATGACGTCAATGGTGTTGAAGACGAGAAAATTGGCTAATGAATCTTCCCATGATCGCTTCAATTTGACCTGATCATTTGAAATATGTCACGTCAACTATAGCTTCAGAATTTCGAGAGGCGTTAATCACGTAACGTCAACCACACGTTAACACACAGAAGATTCGTTTTGGTATAAAAGACAGCCAATGACCAAAGATAACATTTGGTAAAAGTCTTGTAACTCTTCATAGCGTTATATTGAATTGCGAAACCGAAATCTGGACAAAAAAATGACAGACTGTGACTTTTTATATCAGCCCCTCCCGCCGTTTTGGCTATGTTTTGTGACTGTAGAGTCACCATTGGAATTAATGAAAATCATGGATATATTGCTTAGAGATTGAAGTCAATGTTTTGCTTCATTTGACTGCAATATTTCGGCTACAGAAAATTATTTAGCAAAAATATCAAGTGTTGCTAAACTTTTTTGAATAAATATATATTACCAAACACGGACCACATGTAAAGGTTACAGGAGGTGATAATTTTGCAAGTTTCATGAAATCTTTGAAAACTTTGATGTGTATTTCCCAGGATCACTTCATCAGTTTGCACGCATGACATAATTAGGGACTTGATTTACTAAACATCTTACGATCATTTTTTGCGCAAGGCAAAAATTAAAAAATTGCTTTTATAGAAGTACCTATATATGGAATTCTGCCATGCATAATGTCATTGGAATCTTCTTAAGACTATTCCAATGCGATATTGCAAGGCAAATCGAACAATTAAAGAAAACACCAGGTAGGAAATGTGATTTCGACTTACGATTATTTTTTTTTCAAAAGATGTTTAGTAAAAACATCCCAGTTTCTGAACTTTACACTGCATAAGCGTCTACATACCACAACATTTTTATCCCGTCAAAGTTCTAATCTCCTTTAAATTATTCTTTTAGAATTGCATATTATATCTAGTATCTTAATAATATATGTACCACTTTCTTTTCATTCCTTGTCTGATATCATCTTACAAATAGCATAGAACATCGACCCTGCATCCAGGATGCAAAATGTCTACCAAATGAACCCCGCTTAGCACGTACACTTACGTGCAAAGCGAGGAATAATTAACAAACTATTCGCACCGTTTTGTCATCCTGAACGCAGGGCTGGTCGGTCCAATGAACAATTACATATCAATATCGCGATTTATAATATGAACTATTTCGCGGGAGTGAAATAACCCCGTTAAATATTTTTGATATTACACGGCTACACTAGTTGAATAACTATGCAAATGAGCCCAGAGCGAATATCAACGCTATTTCGTTACCGCGAAAATGACGTCATAATGTACATATTGTGACGTCATTTTGAAACGGTGATAGAAGTGTCGCGAAAAATTGAAACATTGAATTTCAAGAATTTTGACGATTTTTCGCTAAGAATTCGGGTCATATTATTAACAGAATATAAAATTTGTGCTCATAAAATACAGAATTTATTAAACGAGTCATCTAAAACAGATAAAAACTCGGCGCAGTCTCGTTTTTATCTGTTTATGGATGACTCGTTTAGTAAATTCAGTATCCAATGACCACTCATTCAATATCCTCTATTTCCTAACGAGGTGATGACACCGCAAAGCCAACGAACTCATATGATTCCTATTACAGGTTTATCTTTATTTATTAACAGGGAGAGAGACGAGAGCCGTATTCCAAATCTACAGTAAAACAAAGCTTTTTGAGAAGGTTAACCTCAGGTTTGAGCTGATAAGCAAGGTTGCTGCTGCCAAGCTTAAAGTTGACAATATAGTTATAACAGACCTGGGCAATAACTCGGTGATAGTTATCTTTAGGACCACTAAGGTACGTGCAAAATTAATACCCTCATTTCTTTTATATTATTATACTTCAGATGGGTATATGCAGGCGTCCACACCTAGAACTCAAATTATATAATATGTACATTGTAACACTTCCACTTTCAGCAAAGTGAATAATTGACAAACTGATCTCAATACAAAGCTTTTTTTGAAATTCCAGCCGCTTTCGTAGTTCTGTTTATGATTTCTAGAGGTATTATAATATTTACCGGATTTGACTGTCTTTGATATCATAAATGGGTCATATGATATTTTTATGCCGGTCGGTTTGTTGGTATGTCTGAAGTCAAGTAGTTTGTGTTTGTGTTATTCGCACCTCCTCTAATTGTTAACACTTACTGTAACTCGTCATAATGTATCTCTTGGGTGCTTGACTTGCATGAGAAATTTAAATCACTGCGGTCATTTTTTTAATTATCTGATTGTGCGTGCCTCTCCTCCAACAATTTTAATTGTAATGAACTGCAACTTGCCAAAATGCCTCTGTATGAGGCATAGACCGCATAGTTGTTAAATAGACCTTTCTTTGATCCTCAAAAGGTTCCGGAATTATTTACCTTTTTACTTTATAAAGTGGCTTCAAATTGCATCTTCATGTTTCATGTGAGTATTGATCGTAACTCACTCTTTCAGTTGGGACCGACATTGCTGCCATCAAGGTCATTTGTAAACTTTGAAAAAAATCTTCTCCCATTCAAATGGACTTGATTTTAGAAAATTTGGTATAAAACTTCCATGAATGACCATTAAGTGAAATTGTTCCTTTAAATGTGTTACGAATGGTCTACTTATTGCAATTACATTTATTTTAGTAATAAGATTGATATAGGATATGCAGGTTAATGGTTATTGAGTATTTTGTTGCATCTGGGCCCAGTCAATCATCACAGAATAGTGCTATAGAGACTACAATGTGGTTTTCAGACAAAAAAGCTTTGTAAGTAAAATAGTTGATATATCACGATTAAACAAGGAAAGGCAAATAAATTTAAATATTGTAAGTGAACAGGTATAGGTATTTCTGGATAGGTAAATGTCAGGTTTTGTGTGAATTGAGTGAAATATTTGTTTTATACGCTCTTCGAAGGCTGCACGTATTATGGGATCATCATCCATGACGTCCGGGCGGCGTCAATTTCTTTGTCCGGATCATTACTCTTTATCTTATGTCCGATTCTCTTGAAATTTGGCGGTAATCTTTTTCTTCTGTTTACGGAGTGCAGTACAAAATAACCATAACTCTACTCGGCTTATCTTTTTTTAAGTTATTGCACTTTCCCTTTCTTGTTATCATACCTAGACCTTGTTCAGGGCATATATCTTAATGAATACGAGGTGTTATCACGTACATTCACTAGTTTATGGATTTTTAGTTTTTAGCCCCTTTATTGAACAGTATACGAGCTAAAGATAGCTCTCATCAAAGGAAAATGCAGCGCAAATAACTCTACCTTACTGTTTTTGTTTTGTGTGTTTTTTGGTTGTTTTTTTAGTTGTTGTTGCTGTTGTTTATTTTCATACATGGACCTTCTCCGGAATATATCTCTAAAAGAAAACGAACTATATTCATGAAACTTCCTGGTTAGATAGATCTTATCAAGGGGAAATACAGTTTGTAAGAATCATAACTCTGTCTGGCTTTCTATGAGTCATTGCATTTTGGAACTCTGTCTGGCTTTTTTAATTCATTGTCTTTTATTTTTGCAAAGTTGGATCTTGTCCTAAGCATATTTCCAAAAGTTCTTTCTGTCTGCACAAAAAATATCACATAGATATTCATTAAAATTACTTCAATTCTGTTCGAAACCCAAACTTTTATTAAGCTGTGCGACGGGCGTATATTGAGACAATTTGGCACCTTGTTTAGAATGATAAAAATAGGCCTTTTCCATGTAATTGTACATATCAGTTATAATTAAATACCAAGGTTCACTCATGATATCTTGCAAAAAATATCATTTTCAAACAGGTCAGTTTTACTTCTGAATGCTGGAAACTTTCATTAGATTTTATTTTGAATATCGATTTTTAAATCCTGACTTGTTAAAGCCAGTCGAGCGATACAGGTCCTCTTGGGCTTATATATGGAATTATGCCCCTCGTTTATTAAATAACATATGTGTATCCTCATGGACAAATCCTTGAAGTCTAATTTGGCGCAAGCCTATGGAATCATATATTGTTTGAATAATTTGAATTGAAAACTATTTTAGTAAATAGTAGGAATCTTATTAATGGGACACTTTGAGAATGATTTGGCTTTTAGTTCGGGATAGCCTACATATAACAGTTTGATTACAATGTAATAAAACTATAATTATTCAGGACGATGCCAGAACGGTGTGTGCGTCTTGGGACTACAAAGCAGACGAAGGCGCGGGAGGATGGGCTACCTACGGATGTAACAAAACTCTCCTGGGTACCAAACAAATCAAGTGTGAATGTAATCATCTTACAAACTTTGCCGTCCTTATTGTAAGTTGAAAAACTACTGTTTTTCTGTGTTAATTGGAAAATACATTTTTGTTGAATTGATTAAAATATGAATTCTGTTAACAATTAGTCGAGAATATCTATGAATTGGGTTTAAAAGTGGGGGCCTTATTTTCGCTAACTGACATTTGCAGAAAAGAAAGTTCATCTTCTTGAACAATATTATTTTAGTTTTGTTGTAATCTAAATGACCAAATCTCGATTAAGTCTGAATTGTCTTTGATGAAATTTATAAGGGAAAGCAACACTAAGTGTTTAGTTTTACCCGTACGAAAAATTGTAGCGGATTCCGCTTGGAAAATAGGCGTAAATGAGACGGAAATGAAGCGGAAATGGTCATTTACGCTTGTAACTCAGGCGTAAGTTTAATTTACGTCTCTGCTACATCATAAAGTACAGGCGGAATACATCAGAAATTACGGGCGTAAAATGAATTCAAAGCGGAATTTCATTTCTATTCAGTTTTACAGGCGTACTTCAACACTTTAACTTTTTCTAGAGACGGATTTTACAGACTTAACAATTTTATGGAAGCGGAAAGACACTTTCAGCAAGCGTAAAATAACTTAAACTTTTGTTAGAGGCGTATTTTTCTAACTTAAACATTTCACGTGAAAGAAATCATTTCTGTGAGGAAAATTCATGCCGTGATATAACTGAAAAACTGTTGAAAGAGGCGTAAAACTCCTTTCAATCAATCTTTCACTTACCCTTGAAATGTTTTGTCCAATGTTCAAGTTTTTATGCTGAAAATCAGTGAACTCCAAAAAATGACCTTGACCTTGGAAAATTACCTTGACTTTACTATCCACAAAAAGGCTTTGTCACAAGCAATTCATATGTAAAATACCAATGCCATATCACTTACCATTACAAAGTTAGAGCAAATGTAAAAGTTTTAATCTTTAACAAATTTGACCTTGAAAAATGACCTTGACCTTGACTGATGACCAAGAACTCCATGAGAAAGCTCTTGTCCCAAGCAATCATCATACATGAAAAATATGATGGCTCCCCCCTTCCCCCTTCCCCCCCCCCCCAAAAAAAAATAAATAAAAAAATCTGAATATACTCTCAAAAAATCTTCTTATTCACAAGAAATATCTTTAAATACAACTGTAGTTTCTGCAAATGTTTTTGAAAAAATATCTACAAGCTTATTTACTTCACCCAAACAAATGCAGTTGATAGTGTTCAAGTCTAAAAACGACTAAGACTCCAGTCTATAGAAATCCAAAATGAATTCTTGAATTCTGCCCTGAGAATTCTGTCTTTTGGAAAGCATTAACCAATTTAACAAACAAGTAAAACTCAATAGACATAGGATTTACTACAATTACTATAATTACATCGTTTTCAGTCTTTGATTTAACCCATGTGTACTATGACTAGTCATGTTTAATAAAAGTTAAAGTATGACTAATCATGGCACAACATATCCTATACATTATTATGTATAGATCCTAACTCCACCACAAACTATCAGTAATACTTCAATGCAAAACTTAACTAAAGTAAATATACGGATAGTTCACTTGTACAGTAAGTTCTTCATAAAACTGAATTGTCAAACAAAAACCAGTGGTTAGTGTATAATGTTGAAAAGTGTGGACACCTTGTAAGTCGATTATATTGTCCTGGAAAAAGAAGAAAATAATCGGAACTTTTGTGCAGTATACTATCAGCATTGTCCAATAATTACCATGTTAATACTTAAATCGGATATTCCCAAATATAACCAGTGATTGATGTAAAATACTGAAGGTATGACGACACCAATGTAGTCTGTTTGCCAAACAAAAACCAGTGGTTAATGTATAATGTTGAAAAGTGGGGACACTTTAAGTCGATTGTATTGTCCTGTGTGAAGAGATGAAAATAATCGGAACTTTTGTGCGATATACTATCAGCATTGTCCAATAACTATTGTGGAAATAGTTATATTGGTTATTCTCAACTACCGGATATACAACATTCAATTTTCAATATTCATTTTCAATTTGATGAACACTTGAAAGCACACTGAAATCGCGACCCATAAACTCGTTTCTAAGTGGACACATATAGTGGACTAGTGGACTATTTACATAAGGCTCATTAAAAAGACCCAATACTCTCTACAGAAAATAGAGGGCTGAGCCGATATTCAACGGCTGAAGGATCAAAGAACAACAACAACAATGGCTGCCTATTTTCAAAGAAATTTCCGTTGACATGTTTTTTTTGCCTTATTTCCTTTCACATTGGGAAGAATAGCACAAAAAAGGTATGTAAAAAGCAGTAATTTGATGATTTTTAAAAGAATCTTGTCCTGTAGGGCTCAAAAAAAGTTATTTACAAATATAAGACTACTTGCAACTCAGTAAATAGGGAGTCCTTCGGAATGCAAAAATTGAAAAATGATTCCATGGTTTTAATGAATAAAGCCAAAATTCATAATTCCAAATATTATTAAACCCAGATTAAACCTTGTTACCCCAAAGGTATAGAAGAATTATATGAAATGGATATATCAAATTGTATTAATTTTTGTAGATTCGTACCAATAAATTTTCGACCCTATGTCCTATTACAGCAACATGTTTTTAAGAGTATATTGTACATTGCTCTCAATAAGGGCCAAAATCAGGAATTTTTGTAATTCTATGTTGGATTTTCAGGATTTTTTTTCACAAACTAAGGAATTCCACCCCCACTCCAAACACCTCCCTTTCCAACACACTTTGTAAATGCTCCTTTCCTTGTTAGAATAAGTTTAATTGTTCCCAAAGTCAATTATTCTTGGTTGGTCTTTAAATATAAACTTCCAAGGGTTAAAACTTATAGCTTTAACTTTTGGCTGTAGGTACAAACTTTGGTTGCTCAATCACCATTTAAATCTTTACATAAATTTTGGAAACTAATATGAGGAACTGGAGTTTCTATTTGGAATTGCTCTGTAGATGTTTCTTGCGTGATGGACCTAGGAAATTCTGCTAACCCAAATTTCAGTCACAATGTTTTGATATCCTTCGATATAAAACAGCTTATCCCCCCCGTCATTCCAAGGGTGATGAACATTCTACAGGTAGTGTGCAAAAAATTGTTCTGGCAGTTGAACCTTATAAAACTTATTAATATATTTGAAATTATGCTGAATTATCTGAATAACTAAGACAAAAAAAGACTCTGTCCTTTTCAAATCTCTCGTCAGACATTTTGATGGAGTCAACTTTTAAATGACGTAATTGGGATTTTTTGTGTTCTTCGAGGATGCCATTTTTAGACAAGGGTAGTCGATTGACCTTTCGGTATTGTTTTCTGGTAGCGCCTTTTTTCACTTTGAATAAATTACCCGTAGATCTATTCTAGACACTTACAAAGCAATATTTTGAAATTTTATCAGTCAGATCTGTATGAATTCCATTTGATCTTAGGAATATTCCCCTGATTTGAATTTCGTTTGTTTCAAAAGGCCTATCAAAGGACCTTTGCGATCTGTATCTGACAAAGAAGGAGAATGACAGAAGCTGTAATGACGTGTTGTGTTGTCCAATACCATGTACGCTACACATGACTTGTTTTTACGTCAGCTATTATGTATGCTCGCGTTGATTATCGATAGACGTCCGGAGTCAAATAACAGGGCGTTTTTCTTGAATCTCGGACGTTTTTTACGTAAAAGAGTCTGATTTTCTTGTTGTAATTTCTGAAATTTTGGACGCACATTACGTCGATGTCCGCTTATTGAGAGCACTGTGCATTCTATTTACAATATAAGTTAAAATAATTTTCAAGCAATCACCTTAATATATGAATGAATTTTCCAAGTGTCTATTTACTGTATCGTCCACTTACAAGCTTTATTTCTAATTTCCAGACAAAGTTTGTCCTCCTGAACCTATTAGAATTATGCTGGACTGATTAACTGTTAAAAGAGGCCATGAGAAGGCAGCCTATCATCTAACCGAACAGTTTTGGGCAGAAGACCTGATTTAAGGACTTTCAGGGATCAAAAGATCAACAAAATAAGCTACTTATCGTCAGTACTGAGAGGAGATGGGTTATGAAAACTAACAAGATTGCATTAAGTATGTATGAAAGGTATTTACAAATCCATTTCACTTAAAATCATTGGGTGCATTTTTTTTTTCAAATTACCATATCATTGTTTTTTTCCCTGTATTGTAACAACCAATTTGCTGAGGCTTGAGTTTGCCCCACAGAATATTTCAGGTAGGACACAGATGAAACTGTGTGCAACACACCCAATATTTTCAACACAAAAAAAATTTGCTCAACATCCTCAATACATTGTTTTGATACTTTTTGCCTTATAAAAATCATACAGTGAATTTGGTTAAAGTCTTTTTACGCTTTAAGTATTTGGAATTAGGTTTAGTAAATATTTGAGACGAAAGTGTGTAGAAATCATATGGTTACTCAATATGGGGTTGTCAAAGATCAAAGATTTACAAATAGATAAACTGCTAAACAACCCTTGCAGCGATAATTCTGGTTCAGAATGTCATGTGCAAAGATATCTCATTTAGCCAAATGAAATGAGAAATTAAAATTTCTGGCAAGAAATTTTACCAAGAACTTAAACTTTTCTGGTTTTCAAAAGAAAATCAGTTTTGGACTAAATCTAGAATATAAATAGATGTGGAACATAAAAAATGAAATTAATAAGTTGTTATTTACAACTTATTAATATTATCTTTTATGAACATACAAAATAAAAACTTTAATGTCAAGCTATAGTTTGAAAAAATTCTCATTAGAGAATGCAAAAAGTTGTATAGTTTTCGGCCAAGTAATGTGATGATTATTTGTTTTATTTTTCAGAATATGTCAATTCCAATCTGGCTTGATGGTCATTTTACATTCTGGACAAAAATAGTTGAAATAGATGAGGAATTTACAGAGAGGATTCACTGAACAGAAATGGATGAATATCAAGAATAATTTGTTGCCTGAAAATAAAGAAATTTGAAAATTGTTTGAAGTACTATTACATAATGTATAAATTTATCCTTCTTCTTATGTGAAAGTTGTCATTCCTTTTTGCTTGGCTGTTCTAGAACATAAAAATTGAAGTTTTTCATCATGCTGTTGTTGTATCTCTGTCATTATTTAAAATACAGTATAGAGATCTGCTTGAAATTTTCCATATGTGATCACTATATCTACTGTGGAAAACTGTGTGATATGCCCCTTTTACTGAGTTTTTTTTTATCTGGATCATCTAGCTAAGCATTGACACCAACAGAGCTAGTGATTTCCCTTTAAAAATGAAAATTTATATTATTCATCAAATACTGTGTTGTGGGTACTCATTCGAAATGTTTCATCAATTCATTCCCTTTGAGCACACACAAAATAGGGTAAAGATTAAAAAAAAATGCAGATCTAAAGTCTGAGTAATTGTGCCATTCACACAAAATTTTGATGTATAGCTCTAAGGTCAATGTAAAAATTGGGCTTGTGTATAGCAGAGCTCCTGGCATGTAACTATGGATTTTCAGTGATCAATACTTAAGACTTGTCCTAGGACCTTGTAGATCTTTGGGAGGATTGATAGTAACCACCATGTCAAAGGCTCTTCAGGCCTATAGTGCTTGTCCAAGATTTTCAGCTCGGCTGTTTTACACCAAAACATCAAGGTATTATCATCACATTGGTGTTGCTTGCATTTGTATTGGCGTATGTGTTGGCAACTGGCAACTTAAACCTTGGTCATATCTCTTGTTAATGAAGATATGAACTTGAAATTTGGCATGTGTTCACTATCACAATAGCTACCAAGACTATCAAGTGGTATTACTATAACATCTTTTTTGTAAGAGTTATGCCCCTTTTTTCTTAGATTTTTTCATTATCTAGCATTTGCAGCTGATTGCAGGTACTGGCATGCTGTGCTCTTGTTTACCAAATCATGTAACTTTAGTTGTTTCTTTTCAACACACAGAGTTTCATTCCACTGAGGAAAACATTGTGAGAAAATAAGTTATTGCTTGTTATATGCATTTTCTTCTATTCACTCACAATTTTCCTTATACTAGAAAAATAATTCAAGTGTTCATGAATGAATATAGTCTCCATCAAGGACTTGTTATTATCAGGAAGATACTGTAAGATTTAGGACATAAAGGTCCAGCATGCCAAAGGCAAAAAAGTGTTGAACCCTGATTTTGGAATGAATAGAGAATTGTTCATTTAGTTAAATTCCAAAGAAGCTAGAATTCAAAGCGATTGTACTCTGAAATATTATTACATGTACCTAGTATGTAGGGAAAAGGAGAATTTGCTATGTTCACACAATGTTTTCATTACTCAGGGGCTTGAAAACAAGAGACTTGAGTTAAAAGACATTTTTGTGCTCCCACATAAGATAGGGGGCATATTGTTTTACCAAGTCTGTCTGCCTGCCATTTTATTTCTTTATTATTGCCCCCACCTACAAAGTAGAGAGGGGAATATTGGTTTCACCCTGTTTGTCTGACATACCTTCTTAGACCTAATTTGTTACCGTGCTCTAACATAGGAACAAAGTGTCCTAGAATAATGGACTTTGTACTATTGTTGCCAATGACCCAGGGCAGTGCCATATTGGTCAAGGTCACAATTGAACTTTGTCCAGGAACCTTCTGCAGAAATTGAACAAAGCGCTGGTGGGGAATCTTTGTTTGTGACGGATCTATAGTTAAGAATTGAGATATTATTGTAGAATCCAACCAATTATACATTCACTTTTAACTAAAATTCTGTCTCATTTATGTTTGGTTTCCGCCTGGTTCCTTACCAGCTCACTAGCGGAAAATGAGACGTAATCCGCTAGTCAATTCCGCCAGGTTTTTCAACTACAAGCATTTACGCCTGTAGAAATATTCCGCTTAATTAACATAATTCGCCTCAAATTACGTCTATTTTACGCTTGGTTTCCGCCTCATTGCTATTACTAGCGTAAAGTTAGACGGAGTCCGCTTAATAATTCCGCCTGGTTTTTCCGCTAGCAAGTGATTACGCCTGTAAAAAAATTACGCTTAATTAACATAATTCGCCTAAAATTCCGTCTATTTTACGCTTGGTTTCCGCCTCATTTCTATAATAAGTTTCAACCAGCTTCCTAGCGTAAAATGAGAAGGAATCCGCTTGATAATTACGCCTATTTTACGCCTCTTTTACGGGTGGAATTTTTCGTACAGGTACAGACAAATACCTTGTCCGGCAGAAAGGTAAAAAAAGAATGTAAAGGATAATCGTTTGTTTCGTCGTAAGATCGATTTATATTCCAACGAGTGTAAGCAAAAGCTACATTTTCACCAGTTGCGGAGCCACTAGTGAACAAAGAAAAGCTTCTGTTGTTCACGAAATGAAAGACTTATTGATCTTACATGAAAATCAAACGTTTAGTCTACATGTATTTCTTTAATTCTAAAATGTGTTTAAAATCTAGGACAACATTTCTTAAAGCTCGCAATTTTACACATGATTGCTATGCAATATTCATGGTGACATTTTGGGCTCCGCTCATATGACGTCAGATAGGATTAAATGAACGGAAGCATGGTATAATATCATGGTAATTTCACTGATGTGACGGTGAGTTTATCAAGTGATAATCTACCGTTATTTCTCAATAACAATCGAAAGGCACCAAAATATATATTTATTATAAATTGCACGCGATAATGTTAACATTTAGACGGTTGTATCGATATTTTCTATAGGTAGTGCAGGTTACTTATCGAATATGTTAACTTCCTGTACAGAACCTGATATAATATAATTAAGATACCATAACGTATGTAAATTACTGCGATGGCTCAGTGGATACGCATGCTAGACTATCGACTGATTGTTACCAAAACGCCCCCGGTTCGTATCCTGTCATCGGCACATTTTGTTATTGTTGGTTTTATTCGAGAAAATTAAATTTTTTACATCATCAAATACACGCAGATAAATTTCTTTTCTATGTGTTTCTTTATATTTTAGATATGTATCATAGGATTAAACATACAGGATTATACCGTTCGGAGAAACCTTTATCGATTCTATGCGATAAAATACCGAATCATGAAACAATCGCTTTTGGTCGACAATTGTTTTGGCTATTGCATTCGGTTTATCAGCGTGAAATCTTTTTAATTTGGAATCTTCGTATAGTCAAATTGCAGTTTTCAAGCTCTATCTAAAGTGGCCTTTATATCCATCCCCATGGTGAAGTAAATAAAGTATATATCTATTCAATCCAAAGAATACAAAAAGCCTTTGAAGAATTTTCAAAATTAGCACAACATTTAACTTTTTTTTATTTATTTATTTATTTTTTTTAAATATGCCATTAAATGTATAAATTGAAAAAGTTAATTTTTATGTCGCAATGCAGAATTGAACTCGGTCCGCTTGGTCAAAATTCTGTCGTCCTTATCCACTCGACTACGCCACTCCGATAAACTACTGCATGTTTTTTCAGTATAATAAACACAGCCAATCGACATGAACACTGTTTTCAATAACATGGATTGATCCAGTGTTTATATGCAATATCGCGCTTATCGCGTGAGCATAATAGGAGTAAGGCCAAAATGACTCACTCCTGTGTATCATAGGTGGCGGTATCAAAACATTTTTTAAAATAAAATATATATATATGCTAAACAAAGACAAGGTTTCTTTCATTGAAAATACCTGAGGATATCACTGAGGTGACCTTTCGATTGCTCAAATGTCAGAGAAAAATGATCAAATTAAAGTAAAAGACATACAGGAAATATTCAATCATACAAGGACATGTTATCTAAAGCAATTTTCTTGTACATCAAGTCATTTTTTTTATCAACGGGAGTTTTCAATTGTTTCTTACCATTTATATCAAAAGCAATGTTGTCAATTTTTACAATTATCCTCCATATTGTTTTGTTGAAAAACTGGGTCATTCCATATGGTTTGAGCTGATTTAATTGGTTGATTGGACAGTACACTATATGATATAATGGGGGGAGGGGGTTCTTATAGCCAATGAAATAGTGTGCAACTGAAAAATATCATTTGGAATGCTTTTAAACATGGACAAATTGTCACCTCAGTGTTGTCCTTGAAAATTGAGGGTGAAATTTTCCTAATTATTTAATACCTTTTCTCTGTAACGACAAAAAAATTCCACACACGGTCTCAGATTTTGATGAAATTTCACAAACAGGAATGATAAGAGAAGGTTTTGACCAAAAAAATGATTGCAGATCATCTTATTACCACGGCAACGACCTTCAGAGTACATATTTTTTGCAAAGTTAAGCTTTTTGAAGCTATATAATTTAGTCTTTATATGAAGATGATGGCTAAGTTTGAATGTTTTTGATAGACTATGACCTAAAATTTGAACTAGGTCTTTTGTTGTGTGAGTTAGTGTCAAAAAAGTTGGTTACCATGACAACAAATGTGGCTTATTTTGATAAAATTGATCTCAAAATGTTGTTTATAATTTCCTGTTTTTCCTCGCTTATGACAGACATTTGATATGTATATGGAATGTATCATACAAAAGGAGCAACTTAGATACAGGTTATTTTGTTGTTCTGTACATTGCTTAATCTTACAACGGTAACTATGGCTCATAATATGGCTGCTTTTGTTACTTCTGTATTATTTTTGTTTTAATTTATGCAGCATGATGAGCCGTTGATGATTATTGGGACAAGTAAAAAAGCGCTCTTTCAAGAACCGCAAAAATCATTGGTCAGTTTTGTTACCATGGCAATCATTTTTATTATGTTCTTAAATTAGTTATTCTAAGTCCCTTAAAGTTTACATTTGGTTAGAAAAGAGATCCTATAAGTCTCTATCAAAATACAAGAATAAAAAACAAAAATTGTAATAGTTGCCATGGTAATGTGTCGATACAACCCAAAATTAAGCATTTTTTGGGGTGATTTTGCAGCCTTTGTCCTCTATTTAGGCAGTTTTGTCAATTATCATAACATTGAATAGAAGTTCAATTATCTAGTCAATTGGGGACTCGAAGATGTCCTGAAATAGCGTTCATTTAAAGGATATGAATTCACGTTGACATAGCAACGAACACAAAAGTGATTATTATGTTAATGTTAATGTGGTATTTCCTTGTAAAACGGAAAACAATGTCTGTATTTTGTCATTATATTTGAAAAAAATGCTAAAATCAATGTTGTAGTAGGGTATGTTTGTTATGGCTATAGAAACATAAATGAACAACGTATGCCCAAAAATATTATTAATTCATTTGAGAGTGCCATAAAGGGGTACTTATATCTTATTTTGTGCTGCGTAACTGATATATTTGACTCGAAAAAGGGAATCTTTTAATCTTTAATGTCTGTTTCCATAACAACCAGGAGTGAATTCAAGATTTTTTTTATCATATTTTTACTTTTGGGTCAGCCCTAGCATCATGTTTAAAATTTTTATCAAAAGTTTAGACATAGTGTGCCACACCCCTTATTTAAACATGTTAGCGCTTACAGATAATTGCTATTTATAAGTAAAAGGCCAATTTCAACACAGTTTTGCATACATATAGAAATTATGATGAGCTTCAAAGATACATTTGATTTTTTGTATTTATTCAAATAATTTTTGGTTATATTGATTTGAAAGTTGAAATGAAATTTTTGAAAGACACCTGTCATTATTATTTTTTATCTATGATTTCTTTAATACTGCCACCTGCGCTATGTATCCGTACTATTTGATACGTTTTTTAAGTCCCACACCTCAATTTAATTTTGATAAACAGTATATTAATGTTGATACTTAAGGTTTTTCACTCAGAAATTACTTAGAAATTTTAAAGTCGATATAAAAGTCTTGTTATAATCCAGTATTTATAATGTATTTATAACCAAACATGTCCATTTTTTCTTCATTATCAGATCAGTTTTGTTATTGCAAAGATACTTACGTTAATTAAGGTAACTGCAGACAGATAAAATTGTCAAATTTTCGACTTTCTTAAAATATCACAATAATTTCTGAGAATTATCTTTGAAGTGTGAGCATAAGCTAAAACGCAATAAAAAGGGTTTGAAGCTCGTTCTTTTGACGTCGTGACGTCATTAAGAGGCCGACCCCTTTTCGACCCGCCAAATTTAGTATTTGCAAATATTTTCTTAATTAATCGGCCGATTTTTACGAAAAAAGTTTCATTTAGAAAATCCAAGAACACCAGAGCTAGTCATTTGATTTCTGTGCACATTCAAACAGAAAAACAGGTCTGAAACGCTATCTATTTCGCGATTTTTAAGATTTGACGTTAAATTTTTCATTTTATTTTTTGTAAATATATAGGAATTTCTCAAAATTTTGTCCGGTGACCTATGCTTATTTTTTGTTATTTTTGTAGAGAAACGAATACGCTTCACATTTATCAAATAAAAATGATATGTCTTCGGGATAAATTTTTCATAAAATCCGATTTTATAAAGTTATTGCAATATTTTTCGTCGAATTCGACGTCGCAGCAAAACTATCGTTTATATGCTTATTTGACGCCAATTTTCATGCAATTACGTGTTCCAAAATATTTGAAACTTAGGTTTAATATAGAATATAGGCTTCAGGAGTATTAAATCTAAATTTGATTTTAAGAAAAACAAAAAATTACTTATTTTTCTATCCGTTTAAAAAGACAGATTTTGAGAATATTTGACGAGACGTTGCAATATCCTTTGATTTGCGATATCTTCGCGGGATCAAATTTTGCAAAAAGACTAACCCGAAAACACATGGATTTTATTTTAAAAATCGTAAATGGAATGGTTTGGTAACAACAGATCTAAATTTTAGCATAGGTCACCGGACAAATTTTCGAGTAAAAAGTCAATTTTTTAAGTAACTGTACTCGAAAACAGCAACGCAGAAGGCATTTACATTTATTACGTTACACCTAATTGTATTTCTTACAATAATATCTTCATATAATTCAAAACACAAGTTCGTACGTCTTTTTACGAAGCAAATGGTGTTTTCGGAATAAAAATCGGTTAATTATTTCCGAAAAAAAAGAACAATTACTGAATTTGGGTCCAATAAAAGGGGTCGGCCCCTTGATGACGTCATGACGTTATTTCTACGTCATGAAAACCCTTTTTATGACCGGAATATGAAAGCGGGTATTCCAAAGCTCAATTTTTCGCATTAGGCAAGATTTGTAGACAATTTAAAATTTGGACCTTAAATGACCCTCTATGTGTCCGCAGTTACCTTAAGCATTGCAATGACGTAGTCAATGACGAAACTACAACGTCGTTATCTTCCGCTCACAATCTGATAGAAAAATGAGCCTGTGAGTGATATTTCCAACAATTGACCACGTGCGTGCGTTACAAACACTGAGAAGCGTAGACAGCAACATCTTTTGTAATCTAAAGTTTCCTAAATGGTCTTTATATATACTTTGAGTCCTTACCTATCCTGAACGCACAGCGAAGACTATGGTCAGACTATGCCAACGAACAGGCTGGTCAGAGGCTCTGCTTTGCGCATATCTGAAATTTTTGGAATGGCTCAAATGATACATGCCAAATACAACATTTTACATTGGGGTTGGATACCCTTAAGAAATTTTGAATTTCTATCACAGGACCAAGAAGCACATTCTATTTCGGATACAGACAAAGTTATTCTAGCAATTGTTACCAAACTCGGTCTAATCATCTCTATCATTGGCGTTGGGCTCACCATAATGACATTTATCATATTCAAGTAAGACATTTTATCACATATTTTTTTCATAATTCGTTTTACTTTTTATTTTTTTGTCCATATAGGTTATAATACATTAGCCTACATGACAAAAATCTGATTAAGAAACACTTGCCTGTATTAATAAATGGTCAATTTACGTTTGACATACGATTAAGTTAAAATGATAATAAATTACTGGTTTTATGATAGAAAAGGATTTCTTACAAATAATCCGTTTTTTCCAATCACTTTTGTGGAAAAATGATGGCAAAATTCGAATGCACAAAATTTGCTTTTCATTAGATTTTAGTCTTTATTTCCCAAAACAAGCATGTAAGTTTACACACTTTACTAATGGGTATAAAATAAGAAAAAATCATCTCCAATACATTTTCAAGATTTTTTCCAAACTGTGTAACTTTACACAGTTACCAGAAAACAATCTCCTATCAAATTTCATTTCTAAAATTAGAAGATCAAATATAATTCATTTGAGCTCTAAAATGTTTCATTTTTGATCTGAAGTGTGTAACTTTACGAACTTTGTTCGAACTAAAAAATACGCGGATTCAACTTCTTAAAAGTGCACGCTACTTGTAAATAGCACAATATGATCAAGTTACGAACTTTGAATAAAAAACAATCTAGACGGCTTGAATTATTGTGTAAAGTTACACACTTTCAAAAAGAACTGATTTCCTATCCAAAGAGCGTAACTACACGCAGTTTCTAAAAAAAATGACAAAGAAAACTTATACTTCTTTTTCATTAACATCGCGTAAAGTTACGTGCTTTTGAAGGAGGTGTATAACAATTTCAAGAAAGCAGCTTCTCTATAGTGTGTTACTTTATGAAAATAGAAAAAATGAAATTCATTTCAAATAACATACATTTTTCGTAAAGTGCGTAACTTTACGCAGTTATGAACAATTTGGGATTAAATCAACCCAGATCGAATATTCCCTTTCTTGTAAGTGTGTAACTTTACACAGTAATTGAAATTTTGAAATCAATCTAAACATCTACGTCAGCTTTAATAAAATGATGGAGAAAATCTTGACTCTGAATTTCCCCCTTCTAAAAAGTGTGTAAATTTACGCGGTTGTGGAAAATTTGGAATAATTCAAAATAACTATGTTGCCTTTACATTCAGTGATGACAACTGCGTAAAGTTACGCACTTTGGAGAGAGAAAATCTTGACAGTTTGAGTTTTCTGCTCTTAAAAGTATGTAAACTTTATGAACTTTAGAATAAGATAAACAAGTGAGTCTATTTTTTTCTCAAAAGTGTGTAAATTTACGGAGTTATGGTACATTTGAATTATATTCAGTGAAAAGTGCGTAAAGTTACGAACTTTGGATTGAAAAAAAAATTTAGACAGCTGAATTTTTTTCCTTTTTAAAAACGTGTGTAATTTTACACGGTTATTAGTAATTTAGAATTATTTCCATCACCAAATATGTTTTTTAAACGTGCGTAACGCATTATGAACAATTTGAAACTAAACAAAATAATTTAACTTTACATCCACTGTGAAGTGCGTAAAATTACG
Source organism: Fragum whitleyi (assembly GCA_948146395.1). NCBI lineage: Eukaryota > Metazoa > Mollusca > Bivalvia > Cardiida > Cardiidae > Fragum > Fragum whitleyi. The sequence continues at coordinate 11,251,963 of OX411549.1, forward strand.
AACTTTAGACAAAGTTAATCTAGACAGTCTGAGTTCTCTGTCTAGGGTGTAACTTAATGCGGATTGGAGAAATCTTGAGGCCAACCTTTATACTATAAAATAATTGAAAAGAGCGTTATGAATCGATCATTGAAGAGAAAAATTTTAGACAGAATTTTCTGCCTTCAAATTGTGTTATCTTAATGGTTATTGAAAATTGGAAATTAGCCAAAAAATTGTGTTGACTCTACATCCACTTAAAGTGTGTAAACCTAGGTATTTTGGAGAGATTAAAATCTAGACATTTTAATTATCTCCTCTTAAAACTTTGTACTGATTACACGATTAAGGAAAATTTGAAATTAATTTAAAAAACTATGTTAACTTAAGACCAAGTTACAAGTGCGTAAAGTTACGAACTTAAGACGAAGATAAACTAGTGAGTATGATTTTTCTCTCTAAAAAGTGTGTAACTTTACGCGGTTATGGAACATTTGAAATTAATCAAAATAGTTGTGTTGAGACTACATCCAGTGACAAGTGCGTAAAGTTACGAACTTTGCAGAGAAAAAACACTAGACAATGTGAATTTTCTCCTTTAAAAGTGTGTTACTTCACGTGGATATCACATCTTTGAAATTTATCAAAAAAAAATATATATTTATTTCATATCCAATGACAATTGCGTAAAGTTACGAACTTTTTAGAAAAAATCTAGACTTTTTAAATATTCTCCCGTAAAAATTTAACCGTTATTTAAACTGCAACATATATCAAAATGTCTATGTCTCGATTACATCCTATAACAAGTGACAAATGCGTGAAGTTACGATAATTCTTAAAGAAAAACTACAGACTGGATTTTCTCTCGTGCACTTCACTCGGCTACTGAATTTATTTTGGAAATATCATGGCTTGACTTATCATTTCAACCAAGATGTAATGAACAAGATTCTGATTGGTAGAATATTTAGTTTCATATTCCAGTGGCTACAAAAAAGCAGGTCCGATTCCCTATAGATCTATTAGAAGTCTGTCCCATTTGGTGAAAAGGCTTTTTGGCATTTTGTTTTCAAGATATGATTTTGGATTTTAACCCTTGTTCAATCAAAGGTCTTGAAGAGCTTAATCATTTTTTGTCTGCAATTAATAGTAAGTAATCAATATTTAGGAGACTGTACTTATACTAGCATTTATTTTCTAACAACAATCGCTTCATTTAAAACTATAATTGTTACCTGGAAACAGCTTTCTACTTGCTTTTATTCCCGAAATAAATATCCACCACACAATACGCATTAAATTTGTGTATTTTCGCAAACAACAAGCGGCACGTCAGTCACTTGACAAGACCGGGTAGATCAAAAGACGCGACTTTTGTTGATAACCCTTTGCGCATATCCAAAGCCGAATTTTCAATTTGATATAACTTACTTTTAGAATAACGCATAATGCATTCTTCATTTTCTTCACGCCGAGTAACCTTTACTTAATCAATACTTGTAGGTCCATCCTACCAAAATAGCAATAAATAATACAACTATAATCAGGTAGAATCATTCAAAGAACGTATTTGTTTATGAACCAAGATTTCATGCGTGTTAAAGGTTGTGATTGTTGCAAATTACACAATGTATTCGGTTTTGCGCCGAATTGAGGCGGTCACTGGACAGACCCTTTACTCCAAGTAATACATAGCCTTTTCTAAGCTTAACCGGCAGCCCGCTGATCAGTATCAATCCAATCCTATTGATAACAATTTTAAAGCGATTGAAAACTAAAATGATAAGATTTGAAGTAAGCTTGGTATGTTTGTTTGGCTGTTTGTTTATGTATGTTTTTTTTTTTTTTCAACAACCGCTTACGGCTGCGATATGAATGAAAGATTGTTAGAAGCAGAGTTAAACCAAATAAAAAGAAAACAAACAAATTCAACAAAGCTTTCTTATAGTTGTATTATGAAAAGAATAATTCTTACATTCGCCCTGAATTTCGAGATTATTTCAAAAGCTTTTTTAGGAAAAGGCCTAATGAAAGAAAGTCGAAAATAGCTTATATCATTAGATAAAGACGCTACCTAGTTTTTGGTATTAATCAAGCAGGGTCCGGAAGGGGTGTCATTTTGATTCATTATCGCTTGTTAACACGACAAAAACGCGTGCTTATTGCAAAAATATACCTGTCTTAATTATGATTAATTCTTAAGTGCAGAGAATTTCAGTATATAAAAAAACTGACGTTTACTTTTCCCTTTATCGTTTATTGTGTTGTCACTTTTTCAAAGTTCTAAAATAATGATAGGGAAAACATGTGCCATACTTTCACACTTTTTACAGCCGCCACCATAGCGCAGTTGGTTAGGCATAAGACTTCCAATCTGGAAATCGTGGGTTCGATCCCCGGTGGCGGCAAATATCCTTTCCGACGTTTGTCTCTCACCAATGGGTAGATAATCGTAAACCTATGTGAGATAGCAGTCGGAGGCTAGGAAAGGATGTAATGGTAGTACCAGAGAGTACCAGAGAAATACCAGGAATCCATTGTTAGGTGCTCCGGCCGCCGCGATATAACTGAAATAATGTTGAAAGCGGCGTTAAACTCCATTCAATTCACACTTTTTAAATGCAGTGGGTACATGGCTATTAAAGTAGCAATAAACTGATTTCCTTGGAAACCGATGAAAAAACTAGAACCATCCGGCCTAGTTTTGCCGCAAAAATGAATTCCATAGGAACAGTTATTTATGGCGCGGCGCCTTTTATTTGCCCTTTTCACGACTATATCCAAACTCATTTCATCTCCACTATGAAAAATCTACTTTAGACCAAAATATTCTAATTTTGAATAATCCTGTTTGACTCCTTAAAGTTTTCAAATTGAAAAAAATAATAATAATAAAAATAATAATAATTTAATTCAAGTTATTTCAAGATTTCAACATCCTGATTGGCTTAGCAATTGAAAGGCTGATTTTATTCCTCAATGAAAACCATTTTCGGTACACAACTTATATTAAAGCATCTACACAAAATGGTCCCGTGTGAAATCGGAATGATCATAAATTGATCTTTAGATTTTTTGCTGAATGATACTGAATTATAATACGTGGGGTTAGTATTTGATGATTTCATGGAAGTATGAAACTAAAAACCAAATCAAAATCACGTATGATTTAACTTCGCGTATTTGGGTTTTAGTTTCATATATCCACGAAATCAACAACTATTCTTTTCATATCATAACTTAATTTGAAATTATTTCTATTTCATTTCTTTTATCAATTCTTGTATATATCTGTCTTTTGAACCATGCAAAATCCTGTAAATATGTGATAGATATTTAATGAAATATTCAAAGTTTGAATAAAAACATGTATGTTATTCCCGATTTTTTTATATGTTTTCTATATTTTGGCTATTTCCATTAAGATAATACGTATTTATTACATTGAAGAGAAAGAAATAAGACTAATGGAAAAATATTTCTTTCTATTATCTTAAATTTCAAGACAAAATGAGAATTGGTTAAAGTAAGGTTTTTAGACGAAATTAGAATTAAACTTTAAAGATCAAATGAAAAGCTATTTTTCGAACAAGAACTAAATATATTTTTCAATCACTTTAATTGAAATAAAAAGATATAAGAAATCCGCGTCGAAAACTACACACCCTAAGGGACAATATTAACAAAAGAACGACCGTGATTTATTGGAAATTTTCACCTGGCCGAAAACGGATTATCGCGCTTGCGCACTGGGTGTGACGTCATAGTAGTTATTCCTCTCGAAGGTAAACATGGCGAACGCTTGTTATTATCACAGCTATCGAACAACAACACGAAGGTTCGATATTGTTATACGGCTATCAACCTGTGTAGTCAGAACAGTTTAAACCACAGCAAGCGGAAACTACAGATATGTTTACTTTATACCCTAAAACTGAGATATCTAGTCACGAGTCTAACAACAATGTCCGGATAAACGTAAGCCGGAAACTATGGCATGGTTAGAGTGTTTTTCACGCCGTTTTAACGATGAAATCTTGTTAAAAATAAACATTTTTCTCTCACAAATTAAAATCGGCATTTTTCAGACTGTTCACTTCGTAAATTTGGTAAAAACTTCGGAAGGAAATCCATTTTGGTCTTATTGAGAGTAACATTTCACAGTGACCGATTATTTAGCCCCAACTTTTGTTTATAAAACAGATATATAAAGAAACAGAAAAAGGCTTGACATAACACATTTGATGGTTGGTCAAAACCATATTACTACAAAGTCAATCAAATATATATTATGCAAAATTAAATTAAGATATTGAATAAAACCCTACCTCAACAGGGCTTTGACAATTAGATGGTATGAAATTCCTTCAAACTATAATTATTTGTCGGTATAAATTTCCTTTTCCACGATTTTTTTTCCATTTTCTTTAATCCATAAATGTTCACCCATGTTTTCACATTATTTGAATTTGTCAAAAATATAACAAATGAATATCATAAACAAATAATTAGAAAAATAAATTCAATTAAACACAAATTTGATAGTATTCCGTTGTCGATTAAAGGTTGTGTCTAGGTTTATCGCCGGTTTAAAATTAGTCTTTTGCGGCATGTCAGATGAATCATTGAAAGATTAAATTTGTGTTTAATTAAGTAATAAAGTTTTATAAATTACATGTAGCTGGGTGGTTTTGCTTATTGGAAGCATTGTGACATCTTGCCGATTACACAACAGCGCACATGACAAATGATTAACCGAAGGGAACCCTTCCTGCGTGTGCTAGTCTGTGTACCGATAAATGTTCTAATATGCCCCTTATTTTCAAAATCATTTCTGAAACATTTTTTCAAATTTATACACTTTTCTTTTTTATTTCGGCACACAAAACATTTCTATATATTAAAAAATGGTCACCATTTCAAGCTGTAATAAGTGTTAAGCGGGTTCAATATCGTTCACACGAAGAAAATTTCTTCTCTTTTTTTCAACAAAAAAGTTTTCACTATATTGTAAATATCGAAAAACTATTTATGCGCCAAACCAGAGAAAATGTACCAAATAAAAATGTATACGGGTGATCAAAATGTCGCAAATGTAGCTTTAAAAAGCTGTTCTTGAGTTGATTCGATAATATATCAATCATCGAGGATATTGTTCAACGAATAATATATTACTTATTGCGCTTATCCGTACTGCGTGTCATGTTTTTACGCCCTTGAACAAGATTTATAACAGATGCGGATTTATTCCCGGCTTTCGTGCTGTTCAAGTTTATACGTTAACTTTGAACTCAAGAAAAATTTCGAAGAGACCATTCATTAAGCTTCAACTTTATTACATGTGACCCGTCAAGCGAAAGTGGACCGACTGGGAACTCCATAAAATAATAATGTGAAGAAAGGATTGGTTCAAGTACAGGTCAGTCAGAGGGCGCAAGAATAACCAATCAGTACACCGGAAGATATTTCTATGTCTTTGTACATATAGTCGGTGTTTAGGGTCCCGATTCGATTCAATTAGGATAATTAATACTATTAATAAGGCTACATCCAGACATTTAAAATGAATAAGACCCTTGCATCTTGCCGCCACATCTTACTGACAATCGTTTTTACGACAAATTTATGAAATATCTGTGATAGGTTGAGCGAATATCTGTAATTTTATTTGATCTGCTTATTCCGTCAATACATTCATAACTATAATGACGTCAAAGGTTAGTTCCAATAGCGGTTTACAGGTGTGATAAGAGAAAATCGTTGATTTTAACATTATCGTGTATATTATTTTCATTTTGAATATCGCATTAGATTATTTTAAAACATCTCTTTGTATTAATGTAAGGTCAAAAGAGCTTTTCAAACATGCGTGTAGACGAAATGTTAGCTATATATTATTCGTTATCATCATAGTTACCTTTAACAAATAGTTTTTTTCTAGTCATGTCCATCACGATTCCGTCATTCTGATTGGCTGAAAAATCTTTTCAATGAAAAGGTGAGTATGCAGCTATTATGTAAGCTTACAAGAAAAGTAGTTCCACCAGGAATATATTTCATTATTAACAAATCTTTGCATTTTTGCTTTATCTTATTAAATATTAAGATATAAAAAATACTTTGTCGATATCATGGAGGTATGAAAATGAAAACCAAAACACACCCATTTTTCAGCCGACTGCTTACACACACAAAAGTAAAATTACATTGTCACAAATGTCATCAAATGAAAGTGTGTAGGCCTATATGATGTATTTTTGTACGTAAAACAATCTAAAGCCTGCTAACGTTTGACAGTTTCGATCCTTGTTTTCTGCTTGATTTTGGTTACAAATCATTAATGCATATCTCTTTGAACCGGTTACATTGAAACTTGTTATTGCTTTTTTTGCGTGAAAATAATAATTTACCAACTTCTTTTATCATGCTTACAGGGAGAGACATTTCCTGTGTGTCCCTGTTATGGCCAGTTCCGAATCTAAAATGTTCTTACACAAGTAATTGCCAGAAGTGAGTCCTCGAATTGGCGCCACAGCCCCCGAAAAAAATCCACGAGCAATTACCCCAATCTCAAAATTGCTTCCTGCGGGCATTTATGTTATATAACGAAGATCAAATAAGGGCACGGCGGCTTTGAAATGCGTAAAGCGTTATCAACACACTTCGCGACTTTTTATCTACCCGGTCATGTCACGTGACTAACATGTCTGCGAAAATACACAAGTTTATTGCGTATTGTGTGATTGAAATTTTACCGTGATTGGGAGCAAATAGACAGTCGTATTCTGGTAAGAATAAACGTTCTACATAAAACCGTTTGCTTTTAGAAAAATAATATTACTGATAGCCATAATACTAATCTTTGCACATTCAAATAAAATTTTGATTAATTACGATTGATTGCTGGAAAAAATAGGCTCTTGAGGATCATTGATAAAATAAGGGGCGAAATCCGAAATTGGAGATGAAGTTCAAGCGAATGAAAGTTCAATTAAATTCAGTTTATTTACTGCAACTGTTTCTAGATCAAAAAGCAAAAATTTTCGGACATCTATTCCCGGTTTAAACTATTGAATAAATTATCGTCGTCGACAGACAAAAACTTAGTACACCCAACTTATTCAATTGAAAATTTAATTAAGGGGTAAAGAGGCTATTTTTATGCCACAGCTGGTATTTAGTTTCATACCTCACCGATATAGAAACAACCTCACTTAATATTTTAACATTTCATATCATGAAGCAAAAATGCAAGGATATTTTTTACACAATTGAGACAGATTTCCAAAGGGTCTGCATTGTGTAAAAACTTACAAAGTAGCCTTTTTTTGTCGAATATTAGTTTTGAATGGCATCACCGTGCCAGAAAGAGTTGTAAAATATTGCAGCTACGGGAATACGGGAATCCTTCGTCTACGAGAATATGAAACTGATGTTTCTACCAATAAAACGTTGGACACAACTTGATTCAAATGATTAGTTTTTTGAATACAAAGTTGACGTAGATATTTTGATTGATTTCAAATTTTCAATTACCGTGTAAAGTAATGAACTTTCTAGAGAGATAATTCTAATGTCTAGATTTTTTTCCCTCAAAAGTACGTAACCTAACGCAACTCTCATTGCATGTGAAGTAAATATAGTTATTTTGATTAATTATGAATTATTACTAACCGCGTAAAGTTACACACATTTCTAAAGGGGAAAATACGTTGCCTTACATTCAGTGACAAGTTCGTAACTTTACGCACTTGTCACTGAATGTAAGGCAACGTAGCTTTTTTTTTATTATTATTATTGATTTCAAATGTTCCATAACCGCGTAAATTTACACACTTTTTAGAGAGAAAATTTAGACTCGCTGTTGTTTTTCTTTTTCTTCGTCGTTATTTATTTTTTACGCAAATGTCACTGGATGTTAAGTCAACATAGTTATTTTGATTAATTTCAAATGTTCCTCAACCGCGCAAAGTTGCACATTTTTCAGGGGGGGGGGACTCTGACTGTATGGGTTTTTTCTCTTTAAAGCTCGTAATTTGACGCACTTGTCAGTGGACAACAATGTAATTTTGATTTATTTTAAGTATTCTATAACTGCCTAAAGTCACTCACTATCTACAGGTAGAAAATTTAAAACTGTCTTGATTTTCTCTCCAAAGTGTGTAACTTTACACACTTTTCACTGCATGTAGAGTCAACACAGTTTTGTGGCTAATTTCAAATATTCAATAACCACTAAGATTACACACTTTGAAGACAGAACAGTCTGCCCAGATTTTTTTCTCTTCAGAAGTTGTTACTTAACTTTTTTTTCAATGAATGTGATCAGATGTCAACATTCTGTAGTATAAAGGTCAGCCTCAAGATTTCCCCAATCCGCGTTAAGTTACACCCTAGGCAGAAAACTCAGACTGTCTAAATTAATTTTCTCCAAAGAATGTAATTTTACGCACTTAACAGTGGATATAAAGTAAAATTATTTTAATTTGTGTCAAATTGTTCATAATGCGTTACGCTTTTTAAAGAAATATGTTTCATGATCTTATTAATTCTAAATTCTAAATTAATTCAACCGTGTAAAGTTACACACATTTTGGGATAAAAAAATCAAACTGTCTAGATTTTTATTTCTACCCAAAGTTCGTAACTTTACGCACTTGTCACTGAATGTAATTAAAATGTGCAATAACCGCGTAAATTTACGAACTTTTAAGAGAGAAAATTTCAGACTCACTAGTTTATCTTCGTCTTAAGTTCGTAAATTTTACGCCTTTTTCAGTGAATGTAAAGTAAACATAGTTTTTTTTTGTATTTATTTTGAATGTTCCATAACTGCCAAAAGTTTACATATTTTAAAGGGCAGAAAATTCGAACCATCTAGATTTTCTCTCTCCAAAGTGCGTAACTTTACGCAGTTGTCATCACTGAATGTAAAGGCAACATATTTATTTCGATTTATTCCAAATTGTCTATAACCGCGTAAATTTATACACTTTTTTACAGGGGGGGAAATTGGGTGTCCAGTTTTTATCCATCATTATATTAAAGCTGACGTAGAAATTTAGATTGATTTCAAAATTTCAATTACTGTGTAAAGTTACACACTTACAAGAAAGGGAATATTCAAGCTGCCTTTATTTAATTCCACATTGTTCATAACTACGTAAAGTTACGCACTTTACGAAAAATGTATGCTGCATTATGTTATTTGAAATAAATTTCATTTTTTTTTTCTATCTTCATAAAGTAACACACTATAGAGAAGCTTCCTTCTTGAAATTTTAATACACCTCCTTCAAAAGCACGTAACTTTACCCGATGTTAATAAAAATAGAGGTTTTCTTTGTCAATTTTCAGAAACTGCGTGAAGTTACGTACTTTGTATAGGAAATTAGTTTTTCTTGAAAGTATGTAACTTTACATAGTAATTAGAGCTGTCTAGATTTTTTTCTATCCAAAGTTCGTAACTTGATCGCATGGTGCTATTTACAAGTAGCGTGCACTTTTAAGAAGTTGCACACACGTATTCTTCTAGTTCGAACAAAGTTCGTAAAGTTACACACTTCAGAGCAAAAATGAAACACTTTAGAGCTGAAATGAATTATATTTGATCTTCTAATTTGAGAAATGAAATTTGATAGGAGATTGTTTTCTGGTAACTGCGTAAAGTTACACAGTTTGGACAAAAATCTTGAAAATGTATTGGAGATGATTTGTTTTTATTTTATACCCATTTGTAAAGTGTGTAAATTTACATGCTTGTTTTGGGAAATAAAGACTAAAATCTAAAGAAAAGCAAATTTTGTGCATTCGATGCGTGGTTGTGTGATATATGTCTGTACGTTGCATATAAGTTTTGACGTTGTTACAAAAACAAATACAGTCTAACTCTAAAGTAACAGTAGTTTCAAAACACCATTTAATATAATAATTCATTTTCTTTGATTAGATTCAAACAGGTCTCTAGGGGATTATTCATTTTAAGTCAAACATCCTATTAAAACAGCACGGTATTACCAAATGAATAATATATGTGACCTGTCATGCGAAAAGGGGCCGCCAAGAGTCGAAACTTGTCGCACAAGGTTGATTTTGTTATTCTTGAACGTAAATCGTATTTTCATGTGGAATTTTGTTTTGATATGCGACCTCCGGATTATCTCCACTGGAGACTAAAACTCAGCACTCAGTGGCGGATCCAGCGTTTCTGGAAAGGGGGTCCAAATAAATTCCGACAGGGTTATAAGGACCGAAAGGTTTTGCGTAGACAGGCACCTATAAGCTATCTGATGAAAGTCAGCGGGGCCTTCTGGAAATCAACTGTAGAAAAGGATTGAAGACTGTTTAGCCCTTGTGAGGCTTCCTAGACCTTATGTCCCTATTTTGTTGACGTCAAATAAAACCCCGCTTAGTTTTCTCAATTTCAACTGTTTGGATCGAACTTTCCTGTAACAATGAAATACATGAGCCTCGGAGGGGAGTTCGTTTGAACCCCCGAAACACATGTGGATTCTTTTAGTGGAATGGGTGACATACATGTAGTAAAATATGCATAAAGCGACCATTTAAGGGACCACCGAAAAACGGTCGATAAAGATAATGCCCACTTACAAAACGTTCGTTTTTCAAATTAGAAACATTATTTTGATCGAAGATGTAATTATTGCGAAATCATTTGATGTTAAAACTCAAAATAAACGTGTCATTGAGACGTGGAAATTGAAAACGGTCGCTTAACAAAGGTGATCTCTCAACAGACATGGTCGCTTAAGCAAGATTGACTGTGTGATCGGCTTTCAAGGTAAACCTGCCTAATTGACAGTATTTGATTAATTCAGCTGTCTTAAAAAGATTACTCTAAACGAAAAATTGAAGGACTTATCAAAATTGAAAGAATTTTACCTGCAAATAAATTCAAAATGCATTGTTTAAATTAGATAAAGGTTAATCGTTTGTTTCAGTGTAAGATCGATTTATATTTCATTGAGTGATTTAACGAAATAAAATATTAATCGATCTTACTCGAAATACAGACGATTATTCTATTTCTTTATTGCAAAAAATGACACAAAATGTTAAATTTCTAGGACAATGCGCGTATTTGCACGTGATTGCTTTGCAATGTTCATTGTGACGTCACTTATTTCGCCCCGCATAGATGACGTCAGATAGGGTGAAATGCACAAAACGCGGGTATAAGTTTTTGATAATTTGAATGCTTTTGCGGTGAGATCATCAAGTGATCATCTACCGTTATTTCTCGATAAAACACAAAAAAAACATTAAAGAAACTACAATAGGCTAATCGTAGGAAACGTGTTTAAAGAGAGATAAGTTGCTTGCTTTTCCTCAATGTTTTCGATTTGTATTGCCTAAAGCGCATAGAAAATTGAGGGGTTATTTGAATTTTAGTCTATTGAAAATTCTATTTTTCATTTAGGCTCGATTTAGGACAATTTATATTGTATTTCAGCCATTTAAGAAACGGTCGTGGCCAGCGAGTTCTGATAAACCTAGCCGTGTCTATGATGTGTTCATCCTTCATATTTCTGGTGGGCGTAGATAGAACAGAAAGCGTGGTTGTCTGTAAGATTGTGGCAGCCTCTCTTCATTATTTTATCATTGTATCGTTTATGTGGATGTTGATTGAAGGGCTTCTTCAGTACCTTAGATTTGTGAAGGTTCTGGGTACATATATACCAAACTTTATGCTTAAAACGGTGATACCGGCATGGGGTAAGTGATATTTTATAAATCCTATAGTTTTGTTGTTTTTGTGCCCTTCATAGGTAGAGCATATACTATCCGCCGCTTCGTCTTCCCGTCCGTCCGTTATTCCGTTTGTCCGTCCGTCCCCAGCGATATCTCCATAACCCTTGGGCCAAATCAAATAAAACTTACCATGTGAACTTTCCATGACAAAGAAATCGTTGGCTGTGTAATATGACTCATATGGTTTGAACTGATTTGTAGGAATAACTACAGCATAGTATTTGAGTTTGTAGCTTCTACAGAACAATGTTTCTTATAACTGGTACCAAAAAGGTCCTTTTTCGCCTGATGGGTCACATTTTCCATTAGAAAATACCAAAACCTATAGAAGCAATCAACAGCAAACTTTTTTTCCATTGGTTGCACACATTTTGTTTTTTGTGACAATGCCTTATTCGGGGAGCATAATCCGTCTGCGACGGCTCATTGTTTTTTATTGAATTCATTTATTATAATTATTATTTTTCAAAAAGATCCAAGGTATTACTAAAGCATTGACGTCGTTGTCATCGTGCAAAGACTCATTTACGGGGTAAAATATTGATTGGTTCAAACGGGCTTTCCTTTTGGTGGTCGTCTTTTCGTATTCTTGTTTGGTGGGTGTTTTGGCTCATCTGAGCACAACATGTCCGGCGTCAGTCAACAAGTTCTTGTAACGACATCTCCTCGGTAGCCCAGTGTCGGTTCCTTCGTAAATAAATTTTTGAGCCTGGCTTGCTAATTTCTCGTTTCCATGAATAATTCATTGGGCATTTTATAGGTGATCTTAAGTTTTTTTTGTGAGAAAATTTGATATATCTTTATCAGTATAACTCGTCATTCTTATATATAAACACATCCTTAATTTAGATTACCCTATCGAAGCACCCCTTTCTTACAAGGATGGATAACTGCGTCATAGAAACGTCATCGGACAGATATTTAAGATAGCCTTTTTTCATTAAGTAAGACAAACTTTTCTACGATAATTTATGATTTATTAAAACGTATTCGAAAAATCTAGTCTATCTGACATATTCAAACAGTCTTCGCCGTATAACTTTGACACATACCCACATCAAAATGGAAAAATCTGTTATACGATGTTGTTTGTTATCCCTGGAAATATCATTTATCTATTTTTAGCAACTAAAATAATCAATTTGATCATTTTTACGCAGCATAATGTGTAAGCGTAACTTTGATTGGTTTATCATAAATAAACAAACCTTACGAATATTCAAAGAAACGACGTTTCTACAACATATTGTTCCATGGCAATTAATGAAGAGCATTATATTTCTAAAATATACTTTTGGTACGAGGATGTCTTATCCTAAACTACTGACCAAGTTACATAAAATCTCACTGTTGAACAATCAAGGGCAGATCATTGGAGAGGAGTAGGATATAGGAAAATAATATCATCACTGTTGAGAAATCCTTGGCAGAGGGGGGAAGGGGTTAGGTTAAGCAGCCATATATAAAAAGTCTTATGAATTTTTCTTCTTCTAATTCACATGACTAACAGCCTTTATACATGTATTTGGTATAGCTCATCAGCGAATAGAACTTTTTGAAAATAGATAAAATATGATTGTTGTGCTGCCAGGGGCAGAGCACATTTGGGAGAATGGACGTTGTCTCGGGTTATATATTAATCTTTACACTTTCTTCTTCCATACCAGAAAACTGCATGGATACCATGTTCATATACCACTTTAAATAGATTGTACAATGCATATTTTCACAGATAGTCCTTTTTTGCAAAACGGTTTTCATATATATAAAAATAACTACTATCTATACAGGTATTCCAATACTCCCTGTCCTGAGAGTTGCGGCAATAGACCACGATCTTTACTATGGAGGCAATGGCTAGTGAGTTGGTTTGTTATTTAACCCTTATTCCGTTGATTGAACGCTTTTAATCGTGTCTTACTCATTTTTCCAAAGTAATTATATGTAGAAAGCATGTAGTGGAAACGTAGGTCAGTCTGAAGGTTAGTGCAGGCTGATCTTAGTCTATAATGTTTGTCAAAGCGTTATGTACAGTAGGGATTCGATGTGAAGAACAGGATAAGGTAAGAGATGAATACAAAATGATTTGATTTCATAGAAGTATGAATCGAAAGCTCGAATCACACCGTAAGAAGTACCAAACGGATTCGTGAAGTTTGATTAGGTTTTAGACTCGGATTATAATTAATCATTACGTAAGCCTTGTTTATGTACACCCAAGTATATCCACTTTGTCTGAGAGGATTAAACCATGGAATGAAATAAAGCAATACACCCAGAAAACCATTCTCTGTTTCAGTTGCTGGTTGGCTGATGACGCAATGTTGTATGGATTCATACTACCAGTTGCGGCCATCCTGGCTGCGAACATACTTGTGTTTTGCCTGGTGATGGTGAATTTACTACGCCGTCGATCTATTTCCAAGAAATCCAACCAGTCTGAAAGACAAATGGCCTACCTTCATTTCAAAGCCGCAGTGTCCATATTCGTAGTACTAGGTAAATAGGGACAAAACACTTCCCTCTCAGTATATGAAATCCTTTAACTTTTTGAAGATTCGGTCATTTTTATCGAGCTTATGTTTGCCAACGTTATTTTTTATTATACCCCTAAAAATTATATAGGAGTAGGATTGTCGGTCGGTCGATTGATTCGTCCGTCTCGGTCGGTCGGTCTTTCTGCAGCTTTTTCGAGTCCGCTCCATTTTTCAGCAACTAATTATTAGATTTTCATAGAAAGTTAACAGGTGTGATCAGTATCAAGCAGGTCGACAATCGACATTTTTGCTTTGATCCATTGACTTTTGACAGAGTTATGTCCATTTGATGGAAAATTCATTATCAAGCGCATGTAGGGGGTTTAGTCCTTTTTGCGACAGCCTCTATATATTTATTTATATTTTCTTACAAACCCCCACTCTCTTTGACCATAACTACCAAAAAGTGATATTATCTTAAGATGATTTATACTATTTGATTGGCAATTAAACACAAATTTGATCGATATTGCCGATGTTCTATTACCCCTTTTTGATACCATTCAAAAATCATTTAAATTTGTTCCATTTCACTCCAAAACAATTGCTGAAAAAATTACCTTGTATTTAACATTTCAGGTTTAACCTGGGTTTTTGGATTCCTTGCCATAGACAGTGCCCGGACAATATTCCACTATATATTTGCAATACTCAACGCCTTCCAGGGCTTCTTTATTTTCCTACTGTTTACTGTCAGAGAAAAACGGGTGAGTGAGTGATTTAATCTAGGTATGCATTTAGACACTGTAACATGATCTTCACCTTTCTACTGAAAACAAGTTTAACCCTTTCCTGTCCAATCCCTGGTTTTTACGTCCCAAAGATTTTGTAATTCAGGAAACATTGTGAAAAAAGAAGAAATTGCTTCTGACAAGCAATTTCTTCTTTTTTCACACTGTTTTCTCAATCATAAAATCACAGGCACGTAAAAATCAGGGATTAAACAGCAAAGGGTTAAATTTTCGTCTGCAAAACCTTTGAATTTGGACAGGTCTAAAATGTTGTAAAACAGGAAAGGGTTAAAGAAAAAATCAACTCATTGGTGTTCTTTGCCACAGTAGGTGACATCGTGATATCACCTCCATCAAAACTTAATCCCTCGCTAAATGCCCCATTACGTGCATTCAAACAGTGAGTCAACTCATTCGAAAAGGCTTCCGAATCGTTTAAAACATCAGAATCGTTCAAACAATTTCAATTGAAATATTTCATTATGATGTTAATACATGTTTACTTTTCATTTGGAGCGTATTATGGGATATTGGAAGCTTAAAAGAATCAAGCGAATACATTGGTTTTAAAAAGACAAAGGACAGATATATAGTCTCAACCTTTGGAGTATAATAAATGGTAAGTGTGGTTTCTTTGTGGGGTAAAAGACGATTTATTCCCGTCTGGAAACAAATTTCATTTCCATCTTTATCCCATATCTTTCAGATTGGGTGAAAAATAACGCCATTTTTCCAGTCTTAAAAAAAATCTTAATTTTATTCTATTTTGACACGATTACTAAGAATCTTAGATTTTTCTATATCAGTGTATCTGCTCAACTTAAAATATTTGTAAGCTTGGGGTAGAATCAATATGATGTGTTCTCTAAAACTTAGATAATACTGAAGAGCACTTTCATACGTTTCCTTTATCCTACGAATTATCGAATGCGCGGACGTTATTTGGGATAATTGCACTATGCAACCAAATGATGAACTTGGAAAGATCCAATACGAAGATGCAAGGATCGTAACGGGCTGCTCAAAATTGGTATCACTTGTTAACCTATCTGCAGAGTCTGTTGAGAATCACTCAAGAAAGAATACATATAGTATACACAAACTAACTCTTTATTTCAAAATTGTGAAAGGTCTCCATCCGACTATCCTGGGTTCATTAGTACCTCAAAGTATAGGAAGCACATTCTCATAAAGCTTACGCAGTTCTAAAAATCATAGAATGCCAAGCATTAGAACTGGGCTCTAAAAAAAGATCTTTTCTTCCTTCAGTCATTGATGATTGGAATAAATTACAAATTGAAATAAGAGAACGAAACTCGATATCCTGTTTCAAGAATTATTGAAATGGGAAGAAAGCTGGTCCTAATAGGTTGTACTTAGTTGGAGAAAGGAATCTTCGAGTTATACATACTAAAATCAGATATAGTTCTAGTTCTCTCAATTACCATTTGTTCAGTAAAATCACAGTTGCATCTCCTCTTTGCAATTGTTGTATGATTGAGACGAGTGAGCATTTTCTTCTTGAATGTTAAAACTTTGGAAATATTATAAACAGACTTCTTAATTATTATCAAAATTATAATTACCACAATTATATAGCGCCTTTTTTCATACTGAAGTACGTTCAATTCATGAACAAACATTGATGACATTGATATTAATACTTTATTGTATGGAAAAGGAAGTCTGTCATATAAAATTATAATGTTAGTTGACCAGCAATGCGTTTTTGAATGGCTTGATTGCGTGTTTGCAATGAATGAATTGATTGGGGTGATTGTCAATTTCACGATGTAACTGATATATTAAACGTCTGGCTAACAAACGACATGCAAGAACACCTTCTGTACAGTAATTTATATCGCACAAAAACATTTTTTGCCCCCGCATTGATAGGTCGGGGGCAAATTGTTTATGCTCCGACTCTTAGTCTGTTTATCTGTTTGTCAATTACTCTATTTGTCCGTATGCCCAAAGTAACACTTTAAGATTGGCCATAACTTTGGATCTGTAAGTGATAGAGCCTTCATATTCCAGGAGAAGACCTTTCTGTTGATACCAAGTTCAAGGTCGTTTGTCAAGGTCAATGTCATCTTTTCCATGCCACTATTTTTCAGCACAAAATCTTGAACATTGGCCATAATTTTGATTGGTGTGTATTAAGAGACATTATTGCATATAGCAATAAACAGTTTCAAAATCTTTAAATTTTCGCTGACGTCAAAAGTTACGTCAGAACGTTATCAGCCAAAAGTGGGTCTACAGAGGCAAGCCAAGAAAAGAAGGCGTTGTATATCAATTCAAACTTCAAATTCTTCCCTGAAATATGAAGGGTGGTTTCAAGAACGTAGATAGTGCTCTTTACATTTTTCAATTGAATTCCAAAAACTGGTGCAACTAACCATGTGTTTTAATCTTTGCTCGTTACTGCACAGACAAGGTAGCTAAATCAAGTCGTATTGTTGTTTGACCTTGCGGGCGATCTGTTAACCAATAGCAGACTAACAATTAACAAATCTGCTTGACATGATGGCTCATGTAAAACGCTCAGTATATCCATTTATAAACTATATTTCTAAAAGAAATTGGCCATTTGAAAGCTCGCTTGATAATTGTCACATCAACTGTACCTCGTCAAGCGTCCTTAAGCAATAATTTCCAGATTTTATCCTCATATGGCAATTGTTCACACTGATTACAGGATTAATGCTTATCTCACCAACTCTCCAACCACGTAATGTGAGAGAGCTACGAAAGATCTATCAGATCAAATGATTTTTTTTTTTTTGACACTGATTTAATGTGTGGGCATCATAGTAGAGTTCACTTGCAAAATGGGTACTCTAATCCATGATGGAAATACCAATTGTACGCTTGTGAACATTTTTGATAGTGGTGTCAAGCACAGCGCATCGCTTTAACAACGGTCTCGAATAGCATCATTATTTTCTCCCGTACATATGGTTATATGATTGTTCTACCACAAATTGTAAAGAAAGATTTAAATTTGAAAAGAGTTTAGATTTATTTCAATTTATTTTATGTGGACGTTTCTTTTGGAATTAAGTATAGTTTTGCCTGTATCTAATAACCAGTTGCTCGATCGAATACGTATCAAAACTTATTTATCTTTGTAGATTCGAATAGCCTGGCAAAGGATGTGTTGTAAAGAGAAAGCTTATAAACTCGGATCTTCCAGCTAGGAAAATGACAAGCTACAGCGGGTAACCAAGACCATCGGCACTATACAATACTCTGTAAACATCCTAAAACTCGATGAGGCACAGAAAAATGGAAACCGTACGGAATTTCTAACTATAAAATTGGGTTCATTCACGTTTTTGAAGGCGTTAACATTTGCAGAGATCCCAAAACTGTTGATTGTGTATTTGCGTATACTCTTTGTCGCTATAGTAGAAAAAACGAACCTTATGAGCGACGCCTCAAGAAGACGGTTAGTTGTTAATGGGGTGAGGGGGGAGGTGCGAATATACATGACGAACCTACAAATATCCGCCGTTCTTTTACGTGACCGGTGTTCGGCATTGTCAAATGGGGTCTCGTCGGTTAAACGTCTCATCCAAAAAAAAAAAAATTAGTATTTTAGTGTGCAAGCCCTTGATAACCCACGATATCGAACTTAATTATGTCTTTGCGTGACATTTCCAACAATTTGAAATGTTCGTGAGGTGGAAACATTTGGGTAGCGTTGACAGCCAGATACTGTAAATATAGAGTAACCCGATGGTCTACAGATACTTTGAGGCCATATCTTTTATACTAAATAATAAATGCAAAATGCAGACTCTGGTCAGACTGCGCAGATGCACAGGCTGGCCAGAGTCTTCGCTTTTCGCATATTTGAAAATGTTGGAAATGTCTTGCACTGGCTCAATTGTTTTAAAGTCAGTCGCTATGTCGACTGAGCTTATGGGGTGGCCCCGAAAAATTGTTTTATCGCATGACTGGAAAACACGAGTGATCCTAAGCATTTTGAAAGGTAGTGCAAATGTTTACGAAATAAACAAGTTAAACGTGAATTGAAGCTATCATGGCCATGGAGAAGGACTAGAGTAGTCATTCAAAAAGAGAGCGAGGAACACATAGAAACAATTGCTTCAACCTACGAATACGCCTTAATAATTGCGTTATGCATTGTACCACCACTTATTATTACACCGGCGTTGTGTATGACGTCTTTCAATTAAACGTTAAAATTTGCAAAATTTCATGATATTGTCTCTCGTCTGCATTCTGGTTCATCCGATATGAAAGCAATCGTTCCGAAATGGTATCCTGCTTAATAGCAAACGCACAAAGTAGTGTAACTTTTCTTGGACGTTTCCATCTTCAACGCTGGGCTGAACCTACACATTCCAAAATTCTGTGTTCAGGATACCAAAACGTTTGCGAGCGTTAAAGAACTACTTGAGTTTTTAAGTGTGAGCCAAAATGCAAAGTACAAATATTTTCATTTTGAATGCAAGTTGAAAAAAAAGAGGTGCATGTGGTTAGTACAATAAAAGTTTTTCCTTCGTATATAACATTCGTTCCTGAACTTGTAATCTATATTTGAGTCCTTTTCATGTTAAGTATATGTTAATTCATATGTATGTATTTTGATGTTGGTATATTTTCACCATTATTTCCATTTTATCATTGCATTCATACAATACTGAAAACTCTACCGATGGTAAGAATTTTATACCATACTTCAGTTTTTTGAAAAGAAGGCAATTAGATATAATAGGTTCCTATGTCGTTCTTCTTTATCTCTTTCGTTTATGTGAAACTTACTATTATTATCTTTTTAATAATCACGAAATATTCAAAATGCGCAATAAGGTGGCAATCGTGAGCGGCCTCCCGACTCTATAGACCGGTTTGTGTTTTCGTTTATTTTACGGCTCTTTTTGCGCGCTGTTTTAAAACGACCGGTTTTCATAGGCTTCTTCTTGTGGGAATAACGTAGAATATTGATGGTAGAAATTTGGAGTTGATTTGAAATGGCTTATTTCGTTCATGTTGATCGAAATAAGCGATTTTTATTACCTCATTTTAATAAAATTTGTACTTCCTTTTATTAAATTGATTTCAGAATACTTTGAATTGTTTGAGTGAGTGTTTGAATGAATAATTCGAGTTTGAATAAGCTATTAAGAATAGTTCTGATTGGGATCAGTGTGAATTTTAAGATTTTATAAAGTGTAGCACACAGCCTCAGATTTTTAAACGTATTTTTTTTCTGAAAATTATATGTACCTGGGGCTCGTTTTACTTTACATCTTACGATCATTTTTTGCGTAAGTCAGAAATTAAAGATGCTTCTACAGTGGTTACTAAAATATGGAATTCTGCCATGCATCATCTCATTGGAATCGTCTTCCGAAGACGATTCCAATGAGATATTGCAAGGCGGAATCTAACAATGAATGAAAACACCAGGTACGATTTATGATTTTGACTTACGATTAATTTTTTCGTAAGGCGTTTAGTAAAACGGGTCCCTGGACAATAAACAGAGAGCAAACCGTCGTCGGTGACGTAGACGACAGAACAACATCTTTTTCTTATTGTAGTTACGACGATAATAATAATAATAATAATATCTTTATTTCATGAAGGTAGAACATAGAGACATATTTCAAATCAATAATATGAAAGTAGTCTTTTATACAGTGTTGCCTTTAATATGAATGAGGTATGATTCAAATGATAATGATAGAATGATATAAACATGCTTGCATTGCATCAACGAAAGTTTTTTTGTGTTTTTTTAATCTGAAATTGACGGTGGTCATCATTGCAATCCCGACCGAACAAATTATTTGATTTGTCATTCGAGTTTTTGACTGGCAACGGTAGGCTGTAACGAGTAGGCTACCCGAGTATCGGATAGGGTAACGTTCCATTCAGATAATCAACCTACCCGAGTCCTGAACCATTACCCGTTATCCGACTATTGTATAAACACTATATACCTTCGGTGATCAATTTCTGAAACAGGGGCCCGTTTTACTAAACATCTTACGATCATTTTTTGCGTAAGTCAAAAATTAAAGACGCTTCTACAGTGGTTACTAAATATGGAATTCTGCCATGCATCGTCTCATTGGAATCGTCTTCGGAAGACGATTCCAATGAGATGTTGCAAGGCGGAATCTAACAATGAATGAAATCACAATTTATTATTTTGACTTACGATTAATTTTTTCGTAAGACGTTTAGTAAAACGGGCCCCTGAACATTAAACAGAGAGCAAACAGATCGTCGATGACGTAGACGACAGAACAGCATCTTTTTCTTATTGTAGTTACGACGATAATAATAATGATAATAATAATAATAATAATAATATCTTTATTTCATGAAGGTAGAACATAGAGACATATTTCAAATCAATAATATGAAAGTAGTCTTTTTACAGTGTTGCCTTCAATATAAATGATAAATGATTCAAATGATAATGATAGAATGATATAAACATGCTTGCATTGCATCAACGAAAGTTTTTTTTTTTTTTGTTTTTTTTTCTAAATCTGAAATTGGCGGTGGTCATAATTGCAATCCCGCCCGAATAAATTATTCGATTTGTCATTCGAGTTTTTGACTGGCAACGGTAGGCTTGAACGAGTAGACTTCTGGAGTATCGGGTAGGGTAACGTTCCATTCAGTCAATCAACCTACCCTGGTCCTGAACCATTACCCGTTACCCGACTATCGTATAAGCACTTTGTACCTTCGGTGATCAATTTCAGAAAAAAAATGAATACTGTTTAAACAGTCTTTAATTCTTTTCTGAAACTATAGTTACAATGTATATAGGAATTTTTATGTTCGAACCAGCTTTACATAAATTCTGGATCAGCCTTCGTTTTTTGTTGTCTCAGAATGTTACAAATAATATAACATGGTATTAGATTAATCAGTTAGTCATTTTGTCGTCCAGTTACGATTTTAACCCTTATCCCACTGAATCTCAATTTTATGCTATTGTCATTCTTTTATTACAGTTAACCCACTCTTGCTCAAGTTTTAAACACAACAATTAGGCCTACGAAGAAAGCAGACAGTAAAGCCTAAGATCAGACCACACGTCTGTGCAGGCTGATCTTAGTCCATACTGATTTGCAAACTTTTATGGAACATGCTATGTACAGCATGCAAAGGGTAAAGATGATGATACTTCGAGGGTTGATCAATAAATATGTGAACAAGTCGAATATTTCAGTCAAACACCATCGCAAATTTCCGAAATTTTGATAGAAGACACCAACGTATATTAAGAATTTATGAATTCAAGATTTGAAACATTGATGCAAAAATAAAGAAGATAGAGTTGCAATACTTCACGTACGGTAGACAGGACAACCGCGCTTTTTTTTATGATTTTAGAAGTTTTAAGCACAGTACATTTCCATACTTTTTGCCCAATATAATTAAGATTTATACAACGAGATTCAGGATTTTTCACGTCACGTAAACGTATGAATATGCGTTTATTTATTTATTTTATTATTTTTCATTTATTTAAGAATGAATTGTAGTAAAACGGCCAACGCAATTTTACGACGATTTTTCGCGAAAATGTTTAATTCAGCTAAAGGATTCTGAAGCCCTCTCTTTTTTGAAAAAAAATTTAAACAAGTGAATAAAATACCCGTTTTGATAGGTTGTTTTGACAATATCGCTCCAAAAAAAGATGCTCACGTATTTAAGACGTAAAATATTGCACTATTGCAAGCGAATACTTTCCAAGGAGCGTAGCTCGGAGAAACACAAGTGTGCGTGAGATTTCCAACAATTTCAAATATCCGCACAGCAAAGACAATGACAAGATTGTGCATCCGCACAGTCTGACCAGAGTCTTCACTATGCGCCTTGCAGATAGATAAAGTCTCAAGGTATCTGTAGACAATCAAGTTACTTTATATTTACAGTATAGGACTGTCTTTGTTGCTCAATGTTTACACCTCACCAACATTTCAAACTGTTGGAAATGTCACACACAGACTCAATTCATATGTAATAACAACGTCACGACGTCGTTTAAAATTGTGACGTACGGTGATTTGCTGTACATGCCTCCATACAAATAATTGTAAAATTTTCAATTTCAATATTTTTCAACGAAATCATGATTTTTTCGCGGAGATTAGAAACAATATCAATGGTTCAGCGCAATACAATTGTAAGTGCCTTTATAATTATAGGCACTTAGAATAGTGTTGCACTGACTCCTTGATATACAAATACATGTGTAAATGTTCACTCAAATGTGCTAAATTAAGGCAAATTTATACAGGGTGTCCACGTATTCATTGATCAATTCTTGTATATATTATATGTTGTGATCTTACCAAATTGTTAGTTGTAAACATATCTTTTCATATTATTTATCTAAAATGACCTGGCACTCATTACCTTCCGTCAGTGCTCGAGTATTCTCGCATTTCACTGTTTTACTTATATAATTTCCAATATTCGTTAAAGAGACGCGGTAGTACAGTGGTTACAGGCGCCTTCCCCGAACAGCGAAAAATTGACGGGTCGACTTCAAATCCCGACACAGACACAAATTTCATTTAATTCTTGTGATTAACATCAACATATTTTTTCCCGTTTTTTTATTACATTTCTCAATATTATTTTGTTATTAGTTTTTTTTTGTCAGTAACGATCAATATTTTCTTTATTCTTTCATCATTCAATTTTGGTTCTGTGCACCAACCAAGACTGGTATTCTGATCGAGTGTAAGATAAGTTCCATGGCTCAATGAAAAAAAAAATAATTAAGTATTTAGTTAGCTTTCACCAAAAAGTAGTAAAAAAACTCATTTGCTTCGTGATATTGAATTATAAGATATGATGAGAATCGAGTTTTTGGCGTTAATAAGATAATCATACTTAAACAGGAATTCGATTTACGTGTTCAAACTCTTTATGTGTTTTTAATTTTATACCGTCACGAAATAAAAAAAGCGCCTCTTCATCTAATAAATACAGATCTAGATACATTCCAAAATTAATAACTATTTTCAGTGATTTATGGACAGGACTTTGCAATGATCAAATTTTGAATAAAATTGAGACTGGCGGAAAGATTTCTGTGTCACAGTTCAAAATATCAAACGTATCATAATAGATAATTAAAAAGGTGTTTCACTAAAGAAAAAGAAATGAAACAATTCTGGCCAAGGACCGGCTTGAACTCGTGACCTCCTGCTCGTGGGAAAGCATCCTTACCACAACCGCTAAATTTCCGTATACACTATGAGTAGTGATACATTTTTTTACACCTTACCTTCACGAGTATAAGTCTATATTAAGAAACATTTACCGACTATCAATAGGGGTCAAAAGGAATATTTAATGAGTGCCAGGTCATAATAGATCAATAATACATATAGCTTGTTTGTTTGTCAACACAAAGAATATTTTTAACTTCAATAGGCTAATGATGCTAATGGTGTCAAATCGCTGATTTTATTGGTTGGTCGATATTTTAATTGGCAGCACAAATACATCAATTATCACAAGAGTCTGCGAATAACTTTGCCGACAAATTTTATCGGCATACATTGATAATATAAAGCGCATGAAAACAATGTTAATCAAATCTAGGTTTAAATTTGCAAAGAACAGTTAAGAAACATCGTGGAATTGACAAGATGAGTTATTTTGAACTAATTTTGGAATGAAATAGAATGAGTGTGTTAAGCGAATTTTGGTGAAATTAATGGGAAGTAATCCAATATCGCCTTTTTTGTTGATGGTGAACAAAGTTAATGATATTCATTACCTCATTTTAATAGAATATGTATACAAATTGTGGAAATAGCTTGCTATCTCTTCAAAAACCAATCAGTTGTTTACAATATCAATTATGTCAGTAAATTCGTGGACTTTTTTCTATACATTCATTTGTAATGTAGCTATTAATTTTTTATCTTTTAAGCGTTTTTGTAGCGTTTTTGAATGGTTTTAGTGAGTGTTTGGAATGAATGAATAAAGCGATGAGTGAATGATTTAGAATGATTTTGATCGTTTGATAAGAATAAGTTCTTTATTGTAATATTTCGAACGCTTTAGAGCTTAGGTATTTCTTAACTTGAGTCGGTCGAAAGATCAAACTCGCGTTATGCGACCTCTTTGGGGACCAATAAAAAATCGGTCGCTTATGGAAATGGTCGCGTAATACAATATTTGATAATAGACCAGACATATTATTCGATGGAATATGTAGATTGTCAAATATATGTAATTCTTACTGAATCCTATGATGTTCGAACCCATAAGAATCGTCTCATTGTGATGATTCTAATGTGTTCTAACGTCATAAGATTCACTGATTAACATTATCTCGTTTAAAAATGTCCATTTTTTCAGAGATTTTGCTTTACGGTGAATGGGGCTTTTTATGATGGTCGTTTAAAAAAAGTGGTCGCATAATAGAATTGTTCGCTCGAGCAATTTCGACTGTATTGTTGATTGCAGCGGAATAGATACACCTATCTTACACCCATACCGGTATAGGGGCCCGTTTTACATAACTTTTTACGAAAAAAAAAAAAAATCCTGGTGTTTTCATTCAATGTTCGATTCTGCCTTGCATTATTTCATTAGAATCGTCTTTAGAAGACGATTCCAATGAGATGACTGACGCGTGGCAGAATTCCATATTCAATTACTACTGTAGAAGTAACTTTAATAATTTTTGACAATCGCAAAAATTGATCGCAAGATGTTAAGTAAAACAGGTCGCTGGTCCTACCACATTAGTATTTTTCTACGCATGGCCGCAGTGGCCAGTCGAAATTAGCTGGATGATGGTCTGGCCAACCATTTTTGGACGAAGAAAACGTTTCGAAATATCATAATAAAGAAACATCTTTAGTATTTTCGAATTATCATTTAACAGTTAAGGAACGAAAAAAAATCCACTGTCCGTATACTAATGGATATATAATATTTCTTTTTTTTAACGTTTGTGTAATTTAGAATTTCAAATTTTACTCTTTTCACTTATCAAATACAGCTTTGCAATAAAATTATTATCTTTTTGGAATTTCAATATGTCTTCTTTATTTGTTCTATTTACATTTTATTTGTATGGTGTTACATGCTACTTTCAACATGATTGTAGTTTTTCTCCGGCGACTGGCACCTACACAGGGTTTGCTGTATCTTTCACCATTTCTACCACATTTCATCCGATCCAATAGTTGTTGATCCCACTTTCTACTGGCAACATTGAGAAACTGACAAAACCTTTCCACGATTTTATTGTCTTGTGTGGGGTTTAAAGCGACTTAAAGTTTCAGAGAAGAAGATGTTTTACCATATGGGTCCCTTTTTGGTGACTCGACAGGCTGTGGCTACCATGATATGAGCCAGATCAGAATTTTAAGATGGAATCTGAGAGAGTATGTCCTTAGCATAGTTCCTGATTGGATTCTATCCAGTAATTCAGAAAGAAGATTGTTTTATATTTCACCATATGGGAACTTTTTTGATGACCCAACAGCTCATAGGGCCAAAGTTATCAGAGAAGAATTTTTATTTCACCAAATGGGGCACTTTTTTGGCAACGCGACAGCCAATTGCGCCCAAGTTATCAGCCTGACCAGGATTAAAGAATCGGAAAGAACATGTCCCAAGCTTCATTCATGTGAAATTTTATTGAATTCTGACCAGTTATTTCAGAGGCAATGTTTAAAGCAACAATTAATGTACAAACGGACCGATGGTTCCACGACGGACACCAGTGCCCTGTTTTTCTAAATTTCTTGTGAAACAAGAGCCCCAAGAGGGCCTGTATTGCTCCACTGGCTTTAACATCTTTAGACTTTCATCAAACAAAGCTTACTTTGACTGAAAACAACACTTTGAAGTCTCTTACAGCTATTTTGTAATTATTTACTGGGTCTGGCCCACATTGCAACAAAATACTCGATCAGTATCAGCTGTTTACCCTTTAACCATGAAGGTGCACTTAAGGTAAATTCATGCTTAGTTCTTATAACTTGGCCAAAATGAGTGTGGGAGAGAATATTTTAAAGAGCAATTATATAGCCCAATTGCCACGCTCAAATTTGGCGGTCAATAAAAAGTTCTTTAGCAATTCAAGTAAAGGGTCACACAAGGAACTTCAATGCCAACTTTCATTGAAATTGGCCAAATGGTTTAGAAGGAAAACAAGCCTCCCCCCCCTTCCACGCCCATATCTTAGACCCAAATCAAAACTTTTTTATGCGTTTTAAGTAAAGGGTCCCCCAAGGAACATCCATGCAGTTCATGTGACCCAAAAGCAAAAGGGCATTTCCTTGGGTCATAAGCAACATTTGCATAAAAGTTCATGATTCTAGGTCACTTGGTTCTTGAGTTAGAGTCCTGAAACGAAAATTGAACAAAGGCTGACTGTGACCTTGACCTTTGACCTTTTTGACCAAAAAACAATAGTGTACTTCCTTGGGTCATACGGAATATTTGTAAAAAGTTTCATGATTGAAGGTCACTTGGTTCTTGAGTACGAGTCCGGAAAAGAAAAGGGCTACGGATGGACACAGACAGACAGATGGAGGGATGGACATACAGACAGACAGACATGGTGAAATCAATAAACCCCCCTCTACTTAGTAGTCGGGGGGTATAATTACAGATCTATTCATTTGCAAGCTTCAAATGTGTAGTGGTTTAGAGTTCCTAAATAAACAAAGATTTATGAGCCTGTAGATAACATTTCCAGCGATTTGAAATATTCGTGAGGTGCAAATATTGAGTAGAGTAGACAGCCACGTACTGTAAATATAAAGTTACCTGACGATCTGCAGATACTTGGAGATCTTACCTATCTACGTAACACATAGTGAAGACTCTAGTCAGTCTGTGTGGATGCACAGGCTGGTCAGCAGAGTCTTTGCTTTGCGCATATTTGAAATTGTTGGAAATCTCACGCACAGGATCATAATTTGAACATGTGATTCCATAGTTGAGTTATATTTGGGGAAAATAAAAGCTGCAATTTCACAGAGGTTGTTGGCTTGCTGTAGGGGTGTATTTCCCTTCATTGTTCGGATGGAAATGGATATTCAATTTATTGAATTGGCTTGGATTTTACACCACTTTAACATTCTTTCAGTCAAATTGCGCCAACAGACTACCTAACAATGGATCTCTGGTATTTCCACACCATCTAGGATTATCAATCCATTGGTGGACAACAAATGGATAGAAAGGATGAGTGCCCACCATTGGTGATCAAACCTGGTACCTTTAGATTGATAGTCCCATACCCTGCAAACTCAGCCACTATGCTGGAGGAAATTGGAAAACATTAACAAAGAAACAACAAAATTCTATTACACTGTATTGTGATTTATCATCATATATCAGCACATATATTTCATAAATGATTTATCAATGACCATACAAAATTTACCTCCATGAAACTTTTCTCTTATAATAAACAAAATTCAAGCAAAGGCTTAAAAGCGGGAAAAAGCAGCCAGTCCTTATTGTTTCATATTTATTACAAATAAATCAATTCTGGTTTATTCCATCAATTTTTGTCTATTCTGATTGGCTAAAAAATTAGTTTCATTACTCAATGAAAATTTTGAGTACACAGCTATTTTGTAAGCTTATGCACAGAGTAGCCCTCATCTAAATCTGTCTCAATTTAGAGAAATCTTTACTTTTTTTATTCAGAATACTAAATTATAAGATATGACGATGATATTTGTTGAGTTTGTGCTGGTGTGAAACAAAAAACCTTATCACATGCATGTATGAATCTGCTTCGCATATTCATACAATGTGATTAGGTTTTTAGTTTCATACCTGCATGAATTCAACAAATATCCTCTTCATCCCATAAGAATTTCCATATTTGTTTCCAAAATTCCAGAGAAGAATCAGTCTAAAATAATTCGTAAAAAAAAAGACATCTATTTTGGAGATACTTTCTCACTGCTAGCATCTTCTTTTGAAGAAACTTTCAAAATAATTCAGAATTCTTTAACATAGAACTAGAAAAGCAAGTTTATTTTCGTACACATATACACATGCCCGGCTGTATATTTTATTTATAGAACTCATGCTCAGTTTCATCCTTCTTGATGTTATTCTTGTAGCCCTTCTCAAAGTCCTTGGCTAACACAACATATCTGTTTTCTCTGACGGCCTGCATTCCAGCCTGAAATGGAATATTAATAATTATCCAAGGGAATTAAAAAATACTATGTCAGACAAATTTACTATTTTTGTGATATTTCAATGACTGACTTAATGTAGTGGACCCATGATAGTTCCAAAACATCTCAGAAAGAATAAACTTTAACAGTACTTACCACGGTTTCTTAATGATTTTCATTAGGAAACCTTGGTCAACATTGTGAAAGTTCATTGGTTCCAAAATGTTGCCGACCTATTGCGGGTCCCCTACCTTAGAATTTCAATAACAAGAAAGCAGAAAGTGTAGGCTAAGATCAAACTGCACACCTGTTTTGGATAATTAAAGTATTTACTATCTGTCTAAGCTTTGCATACGGATGGAATATTTGTTTGCCACCCAACCACTTACAACAGTACCATGCAAATAACGCTGAGGTGATGATAATATTTTGATTATTTTGTTCCAAAAAAGCCAAATTAAAATGGCAATTCATTTAAAACATTTTTCAATTCAGATTTAAAAGATTCATGTGATTTTTCAGTCAGCTCAATGTTTCTTCATTACACACTAAAGACTGTTGAAAATACCATACAAAGTCTCAAATTAAGGTAGTGGACCCTTAATAGTTCAGCAATATTTCGGGGGGTAGTGAACACTTACAGTGTTAACGGAGGTTTCCTAATGATTTCATTAGGAAACCTTGGTCAACATTGTTAAAGGTCATGACCTCCATAACGTTACGAACTATTACGGGTCCACTATCTTAAACTAGAAAGCCATGAATGGCTTGAGTCGCTCCACAGGCTTGAAATTCTTGAAATAGCAAATCTAAGGTTTGACTAGATTTTACGATATTTTGGGTTTTACTGATGTTGAAATAATTTTCAAATTTTCCACTTTATAACATAGAGAAATGACCTCTGCCCATAAAATACATATTTTTCATCCGATCACAATAATTTTTGGTAGACTGATAAAGGTTCACTCAAGTATCATTCCAGTGAAATTTGGTTGATATCCATCAATTAAATTCTGAGAAAATGATTTTTAAAATTTCCACTATATATTATATAGAGAAATGACCTCCGCCCATAAAATCCATATTAATCATCCAATCACAATAATTTTTGGTAGACTGATAAAGGTTCACACAAGGATCATTTAAGTGAAATTTGGTTGATATCCATCAATAAAATTCTGAGAAAATGATTTTCAAATTTTCCACTATATAACATATAGAGAAATGACCTCCGCCCTTAAAATGCATATTTTTCATCCGATCACAATGTTTTTTTTAGACTGATAAAGGGTCACTCAAGGATCATTCCAGTGAAATTTGGTTGATATCCATCAATTAGAATCTGAGAAAATGATTTTCAAAGTTTCCACTATATAACATATAGAGAAATGACCTCCGCCCATAAAATCCATATCTATCATCCGATCACAATAATTTTTGGTAGACTGATAAAGGGTCATCCAAGGATCATCCATGTAAAATATAATTGGAATCCATCAATTAGAATCTGAGAAAACTGACTTATTACCATATTTGGAAATTAGCCACGCCCATTAAATCCTTGTTTTTCATTGGATCAAAATTTCTTGAACAACTTTGAAAGAGGGTCACCCAAGGATAATTCCTGTGAAGTTTGGTTGAAATTCATCCAGTAGTTTCTGAGGAGAAGATTTTTAAAGAAAAAGTTTACAACCGGACGGACTCACGCACGCACGCACGCACGCACGGACGCACGACGGACACAACGCCATGACAATAGCCCCAGTGGCTTTCAGCCAGTGGAGCTAAAAAGTGATACAGTACCTCTTGACAGATAGCATTAATGTCAGCACCACTAATTTTGTCTGGTCTAGCAACATAGTCCTCCAGATCTACCTCTTCACTCAGGTTCATCTTGGATGTGATAGTGGAGAAAATCAGACGTTTTTGTCTTCTGTCGGGTAATGGAAACTCAATCTTACGATCTAGTCTTCCCGGACGTAACAATGCAGGATCTAATGTGTCATGTCTGTTTGTGGCCATTATAACCTAGAAGAACAAATTTCATAGATAAACAAGTATAAGACTAAACCTTAATTAAGACTATTATTTTTCTTTTCAAGCAAGAGATGTTTCAAAAACAATATTCCCACCACAAGAGAAGATTGCTGGCATATTACTTATCAATATCTCGTGTGTTTTCAGAAAATCATTCAGAACCCAATAAGTGAAGTTAATCATATTGGATTTAGAATTACCCAGGAAATGTCTAAGGCTAGAAAAGTGGCCCAAGAGGGCATATATTACTCCACTGGCTTTAACATACCCAAATTTGAACAAGAAATATTCCAAATAGAAATCAAATTCAGAACATTACTACTATGGAACATTCATGCCAAGTTTTATTTAAAATGGCCCAAACTTTGGGAAAATATTCGTGCAAAGTTTTATTGAAATCAGACCAATGATTAAGGAGAAGATTTTTAACGAACTCGTAATGAAAATGAAACACAAATGCCCCTGAAATGTTATTGTTTTAAAAGGTTTGACCTTGACAGATGACCTTGACGTTGGTACCAGCAGATGGATATCATTGAGACCTACCATCATACCAAATATGAGCATTGTATGTTGAAAAGCCTTGAAGTAATTGACAGTGTTAAGTTTTTATGGTTAAGTTTTGCAAACAGAGACTGACAGACAACGGTAAAACAATATGCCCCCGATCTTTCGATACAGGGTCATAAGGCTTACCCTGCCATACCAATATTTGTGGGTCAATTACAATTTCTTGAAGAACAACTTTGGAAAAGGCTCACCAAAGGAAATTTCATGCCAAATTCATTGAAATCAGCCGATTAGTTTGGGAGATTTTATAAGGAAATAAGCCCTGCCCTGCTACCCCTATATTTGGGGTAAATGAAAATTTCTTGAAAAGTCTTAGTAAAGGGTAACCAATGGAACATTCAATGGAGCTAAATACTGTTGCCAATCTTATGTGACCAAACTTGATTTACAATTTATTTCAAGACCATATGGGTAACCATTTCATGAATAAAGTAATATACAATTTCATTGTTATGTGCACCAAGTATTTGAAAGTCAACCTTTAATTGCGAAATACACAGTAAATAATCTTGGTGGCCCAAAAGCATCAGATGTCTGAAGGTAACCCAACACCATTCATGAAATCTTAAAAAAAATCATTTTGGGTAACTCTTTGGGAAAAAGAGGGGGAGGGCATTAAGATTGTCCTCAATACAGCTTTCAATATTTTTTAGAGTATTGACAACTTAAGCACATAACTAAGGATTCCTATTGTTTCAAAAATACCAGTACTCCCACAAACACCCTTTTAAGCCTTCTTACAGCCTATCTCTTTTCATTTATGAGATACAAAAAACTATCTTTGTGTCACAAATGTTGGATTTATGTAAGAGAATGCCATATACTTCTAAAATGTAATCTAGAAACTGAGGCTGTCTGGAAACTGATATGTACATTCTCTTTATTGTGGACGATGAAATATGTAAGGTTGTAATGTGTATAGACTACTTAAAATTTCATGTTTTTGTGTTATCAGCTTTACTTAACCTTTGTCATGTTGAACCTGGAATATTACTGCTTTGGTAGGAGGTATAGACAAAGATCAGCCTGCACAAATGTGCAGTCTGATTTTAGTATATACCACCTGATATCAATTTTTAAACAATAAAAGTTTAAACAAGAGCTACGCCTAAGAGTGCCTACGCTCGGCTGTTGAGTACTTGATGGTGGAAAAATCTTGGCATAATTTGCATAAAATGCACCTATAGTTATCCCCCTTTATAGAAAAAGTTTATCTCTTGAAAAAGAATGCCTTCAGTAGAACCACATATATCATAAAATGTTAAATTTTTCACACACAACACCACCACCAAGGCTTTAGCAATACCTCGGGTTTTCTCCACTAAAAATGTGTTTCAAAATGAATACATGGTCTAAGGGAACTAATTCATTTTCCGTTATCGGCCATTATAACCTTTCCGGTCATAGCTCAGTCCAAGAGAATGCGAGAGTGTTCAAACCTGTCTTAAATTGAGGCCCGTTCACTTGCGCATGGAATGAATTGAAAATTAGTATGGCATGATCCCTTTTCTCTACGACTTTTTGGGCCATTTTTGAGATGACCCTTACCGCGAAGCGGTTTTTACCGGCCCCTCAAACAAATATACCCATGTTTATAAATAGCTATTGGACAGGGAAAAAAGTTTAAAATCTTTAATTTTTCGATTGTATTTCATCAACAGATTATAATCGCTGAAAAATGTTCAAACAATTTTGAATTTCAATAATATTGACCAATCAGAGATCACCTTCAACATTTGAGTATATGGACCGGAGTTTCCCTAAAGTTTTCTACCAGAGTGGTTGGAAATGAATTAGTTCCCCTAGACCTAAAGAAGAAATTTTTTGCCAATAAAATATAAAAATTGCACATATTTACGTACAATTACCTTTTTTGGATTAAATCTGAAAATTTCAGGCGCTTACGTGTTATAGTTAATGAGTAATGGTTATTACCCTTAACCCCGGTCGGGGAAAAATTCACATCAAATATAGTCCCAAGCGAAAATTTGTTCTTTGAAAAACGCGAGTTTTCTATACACAAAAACTGAAGGTTGTTTTCTATTTAGGATTACTTTTTCATCACAATTTAATTAAATATCTTCTTTGCAATGCATTTAATGGTGTTTTGCGGGTGAAATTGTCATTTTCTATTTTTCATGGATTTTCTTTTGTCGTAACCCTTATCTTTCATAAGAAATTTACGAGTTTTCGCCTTTTTCAGCCTACACGGTGTTTGTTTATCAGCTAATTCCACAATGTAACACATGGAATATTACACAAGCATATGCCTGATAACCATGCAAAAAATAAAAAGAAATCGGTCAAATAGGTTTTGAAAAATCGACGAACTCCCTGAACCCTGTTAAAGTTAAAAAGCTATCTCTCTGAGCGGTTAAACGCGCCGGACATAACCCCATAATATTCAAACTGTGTTTTCTTTACATGATAATGTTTTCCAGAGTGCATTTCACTATTTTGAGACACCTCGCGCAAAATGTTTGTTTTCGGTTGCAAATTATTATCAAAAAACCCTTATCTTTTTGTGCAAAAAAGTCTTGTTTTCTCTTATTTTGGGGCTAATGACATATTTTTACAGTATAACTAATCCAAATTAAGAATATAATAACATAAAAAAAATGTTGTTTGCCACATTTAAGGAAAAAAAAGTGCAATTGGTTGAGTAGTTTTTGAAAATTAGCGCTTATCTTCACTCGAGCCAGGCAAACATGAACTTGGTTGACCCCCCCCCCCCCCGGCAAAAAAAGCCGAAATTAACTGAAATATTCCAAAAATACCATTCTCTTTTCACTATTGTCTATTTTTTGTTTCAATGAATACTTAAAGCGCATATTTTGCAAATCCGATATAATTCAACACGGATTTATTTGTAAAATTAACCCTTATGTTTTGTTGAAATTTTATTTTTTCATATATTTTTTGTCAAATATGTTAATTTTTTTGGAATGTTTCTGCCAAAAAGTGTTAAATTAGACCGGATTTTGTTCGGTTTTCTTTAGTTCTACCCTTAAAATAATTTTTTGTTGTTTGTGACTTAAAAATATCCAATCAATATCAAGTTACGACGAACCAGTGGAGTAGATTTTTCCTTCTAGAGACGGCCCTAGATTAAGTTTATCTTATTACGTAATAGTCCTTATTACTTCCGGGTACAAAAATCGACCGTCAAACTAAAAGAAAACTATATTGCAATATATACATGCAAAGAATGCAAGGCTCTGACACACATTCAATGATTTTTCTCGATATTTGGTGATTAAGTAACCTAAAATTAAAACTCTAAGCGGACGAAATAACTCTTACAAGACCATTAATAAGAGAACATGCACTTATTTGCATATTTACCATTTAGGTCTAAGGGAACTAATTCATTTTCCGTTATCGGCCATTATAACCTTTCCGGTCATAGCTCAGTCCAAGAGAATGCGAGAGTGTTCAAACCTGTCTTAAATTGAGGCCTGTTCACTTGCGCATGGAATGAATTGAAAATTAGTATGGCATGATCCCTTTTCTCTACGACTTTTTGGGCCATTTTTGAGATGACCCTTACCGCGAAGCGGTTTTTACCGGCCCCTCAAACAAATATACCCATGTTTATAAATAGCTATTGGACAGGGAAAAAAGTTTAAAATCTTTAATTTTTCGATTGTATTTCATCAACAGATTATAATCGCTGAAAAATGTTCAAACAATTTTGAATTTCAATAATATTGACCAATCAGAGATCACCTTCAACATTTGAGTATATGGACCGGAGTTTCCCTAAAGTTTTCTACCAGAGTGGTTGGAAATGAATTAGTTCCCCTAGACCACAGAGTATAGATAAGTGCATCCATTGTTTTCAGCACTTTGATTTTTTACTATTCTGCAGAAGTTTTAATTCAGCATTACAAGGGATAAGACTTAGTCTTTGTAAGCACCAAACAATCATTGAATTCAGACAAAAAAGCTATTCGCATGAATTTACAATCATTAATGCAACCAGCATTCCATCAATATTTGGTCACATTATCAAGTTAATTATGTTCTTGACTGTGTTGAGATCAGACAATTACAGTTAACATCATAAAATTGAAAAGATTAAAGGTATTGATAGGTTTTAAAATGAAATTGAGTGAGCGGGAGAAGAGAGTTTTGAAGGATATCAAAGGGAGGTCATGCAAATTCACTGATTTTGAATATTTTTATTAGCTCCCTTTAATGGAATATGCATAGAAGTTCTATAAATAGTTTCTAATACTTTTCCAAATCTAATTTCAAATCTGACACTTCCAAAATTAATAGATAATGATATCATGGAGTTTATCCTGCCATTTTTTTAAATTCAGTTGTTGTTTTGTATTTTAAGTGATTTTGAATGTTTTTGAATTGTGTGAGTGAGTGTTTTAGAATGAAATCATCCAGCTTTGCCTAAGCACCTTAGAAGGTAGCTTTTGATCAGAAGTAGAGTCAATTTCTCAATGTTACTAAATTTACACTACCTTGACATTGACTGTTTGATCAAACCCATCCATCTGGTTCAGAAGCTCCAGTAAAATTCTCTGAACCTCTCTATCAGCTGAAAATATACACATGAATTTTTTATACATAAATCTGAACACTTTTTACTCAATTTTTTTTTAATGAATTACAAAATGCACTTTCTCCAGACCAACACAATTGATAAGTGCAACACTACTGTAAGTGCCTATTCAATAATAGGCACTTACAATAGTATTGCACTGACCCATTGAACATTCCTCTTACAAAACAGTCCATAGATGACTAGGTCAATGTGTCATTTTCCAAAAGATGGTTAACCATGCAGGCATGTCAGGTATCGTCTTCCTGTTACACACCTTAGTCTATTTTCAGACTTGGCATGGTACAATGGGAAATTTTGCAATTTTCTCAGCACCTATGAATCACAGCAGCTTGAAACTTGGTATGGTATCCCACACATGCTTAGCAAATTAAGGTCAATCTGATATCTACTTTTGTTTTACTCCATAGTTAATGGTCCCACACATGCTTACCAAATACATATCTATCTGATATCTACTTCTGTTTACTCCATAGTTAATGGTCCCACACATGATTACCAAATACATATCTATCTGATATCTACTTCTTTTTTACTACATAGTTAATTTTTTAAGTCAGCATGGTTCATTGGGATTTTATTGTATTTTCTAAAGCAACTTTGAATAGCAGAAACTTGAAACTTGTATGATGTATCAGATAGAGGTCCTGTGTGTCACTTACTGAATTCAGGTCTGTCAAATATCTACAAAGATTGTTAGCTGATTAGAAAACAA
The DNA here is from genome assembly GCA_948146395.1 of Fragum whitleyi. Taxonomy (NCBI): domain Eukaryota; kingdom Metazoa; phylum Mollusca; class Bivalvia; order Cardiida; family Cardiidae; genus Fragum; species Fragum whitleyi. Next base: position 11,289,084 of record OX411549.1, read on the forward strand.
TGGTTTTTACTTTTTCAAAGCTGCATCTCCTAAAGTTCTACTTCCATTTTGAAACACACACTGTATACCAACAATAAAATCTGATTGGATGTAAACCACCAAATAATTCAATTTAATAGCAAAACATAATGGTGCCTATCATTCATAAAACCCCTCATTAAATTTACACTTAGATCAGGCTGGATTTTGCCTAAATTTGTTGCTTATGCTTTGTGTACAGCAGAAAAATAAAGTAAGCAGAAGAAGGGTAAACTATGATTCCATACCGCCCGCTTGTGCATAAAATCTCTTGGTAGCTATAGCGTCAATTTCATCTATAAATATAATGGCTGGAACCATTCTGACAAAGTTTCATGTGTATTTGGTCATATTTGTGGCCTCACGAACATATTTTCCCATGATGGAGTACAAAGCAGGAAGTGAAGGCTAAGATCAGGCTGCTTTGTGTACAGGAATATAATACAGTAAGCAGAGGAAGGGTGAACTATGTTTCCATACCTCCCGTTTGTGCATCGAATCTCTTTGTAGCTATAGCATCAATTTCATCTATAAATATGATGGCTGGAGCATTCTCCTTTGCTAATCTGAACACATCACGCACCATTCTTGGTCCCTCTCCAAGATACTTCTGCACAAACTCTGAACCAACTACTCTTATAAAGGAAGCTGAAATAACATTAAGTAAAATGCACATTTTTGTTTTCATCCCACAATCCCTGATAACATCCTTGAAAGACAGAATGTATAATGTGATTGAATGTATGATGTGACTGTAGAATCCACCTTCAAAGTGGCATTCACTTCTTTGTCTAGAAGTCTGTGACGGTAAATAGCGATATATCACTAATGTTAACCCTTGTCATGCTGAATATTCCTGCTTTTGCGGGAGCTATAGACAAACATCAGCCTGCACATATGTGCAGTCTGATGTTAGTCTACACCACCTGTTTCTCACTTTCAAACCAGAATTGTCAATAGATTTAGTTTTTTAAATATAAATTGACCTTAAGTTTGCACTTTCAGTGCTTTTTGCCCTTTGACTTTCGAATTTTTTTTGACTAGTCGAACTTTTTAGCCAAAATATATTCAGCATGACAAGGGTTAATATTTAACAAAACCAACTATAAATAAAATTTTGTGTCTTGTATCTTGGAGCATTACTATGTCGCCTTAAGTCAGATTGACTTTAAACTTGGCTGTTATGTTCCCTACGAATAAGAAGTGCAGTACACAAGAACCGTTAGTTATTTCCCTTTCTTGTTTTTATACTGTAGATCCAGCAGTGTATCAGGCCTATCCTGTGACAATTTGCAAACTTGTTATTTTGTTGTTTTTATACTGTAGATCAAGCAGTGTAACAAGCCTTTTCTGTGACAATTTGCAAACTTGTTATTTTGTTGTTTTTAAACTGTAGATCAAGCAGTGTAACAAGCCTTTTCTGTGACAATTTGCAAACTTGTTATTTTTCAGGCTGGTCCAAACATAAGGTTAGAGAAAACAATGAAAAGAGGTTTGAATTTGAAAAGAAACCATTCTATAAGGTGGAATATATTGTAGGAAAAAGGATAATTTGCTTGTGACAAGCAATTTATCCTTTTTTCTGCAAAAGTTTTACAGGTACAAAATCAAAGAGACGAAAGTTCCTACACTGTGCGGGAAAAGGTTAAAGGTTACTGATTCTTTAGTCTTTCTGCATTTTGCACTTGTTGTAAGAAATATTTTCTACAATTTTTATAGACTAGTCCTGCATTCAGGATAAGGAAACAGTCTTGAATGTTTGCATGATATACAACACCTTGCAAGTGCACTTGCGTTCAAAGCGGAATATAATTTACAAACAGTTTGCACGGTTTTATCATCCTGAACGCTGGGCTAGATTCACCTGTTGTATGATGAGCCACAGCCTTGGCCAACATAGTTTTTCCGCAGCCTGGTGGTCCAAACATCAATACACCCCTAGGTGGGTCTATACCAATCTGTTTGTAGAGATCAAAGTGGGTCAGGGGCAGCTCAACAGCCTCACGGACCTCTTGTTTCTGTATGTCCATCCCTCCTATATCAGCATACTGGACATCAGGCTTCTCATCTGAAATTAGATTCTGCAAAGTTTATAATTGCGATATGTCACGCAAAAAGGAACCATCTGAGACACCATTAGATGAACATTTGAAAAAGAGATTGGTTCTAGTACAGGTAAGCCATAATCAAATTTAAAAAATTCTTTCATGGGAAGGGTCCCTAATGTACCAGGAAGGAATTCCTGCAAGTTCCCATTTAAAAACAGTATATAGAGAATAATTGTTCTTTTCAATGCAAGATCAATTTATATTTCATTGAATGACCAACAAAAGCTTTATATTCACAAGTGGCGGAGCCACGAATGGAAATGTGGCTTTTGTTGTTCATGAAATAAAATATAAATCAATCTTCCACTGAAAAAACATACAATTATTCTATTTCTTTAATGCATAAATGAGACAAACTACAAAAATTTTAGAAAAGTTTTCTTAAACCGCATCATTTTGCATGTGATTGCTTTGCAACACTCATAATGATCTCACTTATTTGGCTCCGCTTAGATAATGTCAGATTTGGTGAAATTAATGCAAGATGGAAATAAATTTCAAAATTTCACTAGTAAAGCTGTCAAAGTGATAATCCACCTTTACTCCTTGATTGACCACAGAAAAACAATAAAGAAGTGCTGATCCCTTAATTATGCAAATCAGATGAAATTGATTAAAATGTGTTTAACACCACAGTATCCAGTTTTTCAAGCATACCAGAAGAGCTGGAGAACACTACTATGTATTCCTTGTGTTTCTGGCACTAGTACTACCATTACATAGTCAAACCTCCAGTTACTTTTCTACTGAGATTTACTTTTTTCTTATAACTATACAAATATCTGTGTGAAAACACCCCATTGGAAATTTTCTATGATATCACATGGATATTTTTAGAACAATGACATAATGCGGTTATTTTTAGAAACTTGCATTTCTGTTAGAAATATTGACAGAAACAAGCAAAATATAGATTATAAGATAAATATAATACATACTTAGTGCACCACCAGAGATCAAACCCTTGACCCCACATTTTGAAATGGATGTCTGGTGCAATTCTAACTGCCCTATGATGGAGGCAAAAATTTAAAGTACCTACCAGCTCCTAACATAGTAATGCTACTATCAGCCTCAGGAGGGAGTACATCCACCAAGGCATTACTGTGTTTGTGTAGAGCTACACTGGCTGATGGCTTCAACAGCTCTCTATCTATGGTCGACAATATTCTCACATAGAAGTTGGATCCTGTAAAACAGAAAATTTTAGGTGTGTTTTTAAGATTTTTTAGATTTGAAATCTGGATATTCTGCATGATTCAGTTGAAATTTTTCGAAGCAGGGTCACTTTTAGCTAAGGTGAGCTAAAGCTCCCCTACAGGTACAGGTAATTGAATGCTTATCTTTTTTGCCACAACAAGAATATTTTGAGTTCAGTTTAACAGATATTAAATCAGGGGTCAACATTAACTGCTTTTCAAAGGGGTCCCCTAGGCATCTCTTTTTGATACTGTGTGGACCCCTCCCAATAATCATGGATCAGGGCCTTCTTTCAGAAGTTAAAAAAACAAGAGCTGTTGGAGGCAGCACAGCTGGACTTTTCCTATCACTTGTTAGTTACAGTAAATCAATATTGACATTGAAAATTCAATTAAATGAAAGTCAAGAGTAAAGAATCATTCTCTAGAGGATGATATTTTGGTTTTCAAGCCAAGCAAGAGCTGAAGTATAAATATAGATATATAACTGATATACAAAAGTTTTGCATAAAAACTTAACCTAGAATTTCAAAGTCCAAAAGGAGTTAAAATTCCACTAAATTCAATATCAGAGTAATGTATCTTTTTCTTTATGCTGATTGTATAGTCATAGATGTATATATGCAAAATTTCAAAGCAATATTGCTTTATGAGAAAACAGAGATTTGAAGCACTTGCACGTAAAATCTTAAGCAAAGCATAACGCCGACACCCTGGATGACTGGAATAGCCCCCCTATTCCACAAATATTTAGGCTAGAAAGCAATTGAAATTGTAGTTTAGTAATTATTCCAATTTCTTTGCAAGTCAAGGTTTCTAACTTCATTTTGTCCCTTACAAATGTAAGGAACAAAGCAGAGTTAAAACCTTGGCTCGAAAAAAATAGGACTCTGTATGAAAGAACTTCTCAATTTTATAAATATTAAAGGATTATGAATCCTGAAGTAATACATTATTCAAACTTACGAGATCTTGGGACATGGTTGGTATAGAAGCCTTTAAATGAATTACCTGTTGTAGAGCCAACTATTCCTGTATTCTGGTCCACAGCCTCCAAGAACTGACCAATGACCAATGGTACACTCTGTATTCTCTTGACCTCCTCCTGGGCATGGAGATATTCCTTCTTTAGGTTCTTCTGCTCATCCTTGATGTATTCCTCCTGGACTTCTAGAAACTCAAGCTGTCTTTGTAGTTTCTGAAGGAGGACATGTGCATGATTAAAATAACCAAATCATAAGAAACATAAGCCATACTTATAACCCCACCATCCTTAAATGGAGTTCCAAGGCTTACATTTGACTTTGACCTTTAAGCTATGCCAAAAACTCTTTTGTATGGTACATTTTTTTCAACAATTACTGTTCAAATTAATTCATTAAATGACAAATAAAATTATAATATGAAGAATGCTTGACAAGCCTGGATTGAAGAAAGAAGTGACACACAAATTGAGGAAAAAGCAATATTCCTCTACCTTGCAATTTCTGCTATGGTTAATACAGCAGAGAAAGACCTGCAGGGCCCTAGTTGCCAAAGGTCCCTAGATTTTAGGCTGGGCCCCTAAACTGTTTTAGAGATTGCCTACATCTGATGGTAAATACTGAATTTTGGCAGGCTGGGCCCCTAGGTCAAATTGTAAGTCTTTCCCTGTACAGAGTCAATAATGTATTCAATTTACAATTCACGACATCGTGATATTGCCATGGTGAATGAATTTGGAATAATGTCCAAATGATATAGAATAAGTTGGAGAAGTGATTTATGAATGAATAAATTGGAGACAATCCAATCACTAATTTTGTCCAATTTGATGAAATTAGCAATATCTAAATGTCAACCTTGTAAAAACATTAACATTTTATCTGTTTGAGTATCTCGACTGACCAAGTAGATAGTTTCAAACCCTGACAAGCCAATGAATCATGGAAATGAATAAAGGAAATGTCTATCTTTTTTAACCACTTGAAAGTGTTTTGAACAATTTTGTAGCATTTTGAATGGTTTGAATATTTGGAATGAATGAATGGAGGGATGAGCTAGTGATTTAGAATGGTTTTGATTGAGGGGAAGGTCAATTTCATGATGTAAATAACAGTACAAGGAAATCAAACAAGAGGCCCAAGAGGGCCTGTATCGCTCCACTGGCTTTAAAATCTTTAACCTTTCATAAAATAAAGCTTACTTTAAATGAATACATTATCACTCCAAAAATCTCCTAAGACCTATTTAGTAATGATTAAATGGTTCTGGTCCATATTGCACCAAAATACTCAATCACAATGAACCTGCAACCCTTGATCAATCTTATTAAAACATAAGGTTCAGAAGAAGTCCTTCAAAGATTTCGGGCTCAAAATAGGCCCCACCTGACATGTCCATATTTATGGACCAAACAAAATTTCTTGAACAATTAAAGTAAATAGTCACCCAAGAAACATTTTGGTTAAGTTTCATTGAAATTGGCTGAGTGGTTCCAGAGATATCGTTCAAAGATTTTGGCCTCAATAAAAACCCCGCCCTGCCACGCCCAAATTCATAGGCCTATCATAATTTAGCAAATAATTTTTGAAAAGAGACACTCAAGGAACATTCTGGTAAAGTTTCATTGAAATCAGCCAAGTGGTTCAGGAGAAAATGTCTTTTGAAAATTTCGGGCTCAAAATAGGCCCCGCCCTGCCACGCCCATATTTTTTGTCCAATCAAAAGTTCTTGAACAATTTAAGTAAAGGGGCACCCAAGGATTATTCTGATAAAGTTTCATTGAAATCAGCCCAGTAGTTCAGGAGGAGATGTTGTTCAAAGATTTCGGGCTTGAAATGAGCCCCGCCCTGCCACTCCCATATTTATGGACCAATCAAAATTTTTTGAACAATTTAAGTAAAGGTTCACCAAAGGAACATTCTGTTAAAGTTTCATTGAAATCGGCCCAGTGGTTCAGGAGGAGATGTCGTTCAAAGATTTGGGGCTCAAAATAAACCCCGCCCTGCCACGCCCATATTTATGGGCTAATCAAAATTTCTTGAACAATTTAAGTAAAGGGTCACCCAAGGAACATCCATGCCAAGTTTCATTGAAATCGGCCCAATGGTTTGGGAGGAGAAGATTTTTAAAGATTTCAAAGTGAAAAAATGCCATGCCCTGCCACGCCCATATTTTGGGGCCAATCAAAATTCTTTGAACAATTTAAGAAGGGGGCCACCCAAGGATCATTTCTACCAAGTTTCGTTAAAATCCGCCCATTGGTTTGGGAGGAGAAGATGTTTTAAGAAAAAGTTTACACACGGACGCACACACGGACGCATGGACGCACGACGGACACTCCGCCATGACAATAGCTCGCTGGCCTTCGGCCAGTGGAGCTAAAAACTGTAGCAGACTCACTCGTAAAAGCTAAAATCAAATTATTGGAATAAATCAATGACTTGCGACTTTAAAAGCTAGTTGTAAGTTCTAAGTGATTACCTTGTATTTTACATACAAATCCTCTATATCCACTGCAAGAGGGTCAACATGTCCAACAGCTTGGGCTGTGCCTGGCCTAGAGTCTGTCAGAGCAGAATCCTCCTGAAAAGTAAAATACATGATTAAAAGACAGGAATGGAAAATAACATCAGTCCTCAGGCCCAAGACCAGGGTTCAACACTAACTTTTGTGGGTAAGAAGTCCAGTGGACTCAAACTATAAGAAATGATGGAGTCAAATTTCAAAGTAAGATGTCCCAAATTTTTTATATTTGGAAGAACGTTGTGAAAGAGAAGAAACTGCTTACTAAAAGCATTTTTTTCTTTTCCACATGTTCCTATTAAAATGTTATCTGCAAAATCTCCTGTGTGAATAGAGATAACAAGAGGACCCTGAGGGCCCTAAATCGCTCACCTGATATTTCAAGTAAATTATCATTTAGACTCCATTTCCTATGATATGGCAAGAACCTCCCCATTTTTAACAGAGTTCATTCTTGTGACCTGGCAAACATTTTGATCAAGTTTCATGTAGATTGGACAATATTTGTGGCGCTTGGAGCTCTAACAAGAAAATTGTCATTAAGGCCCCTTTTCCCGTGAAATGGCATGTATACTTCCCATTTTCAAATGAGTTCATCCTCATGACCTAACAAACATTCTGACAAAGTTTCATGATGATTGGCCCATATTTGTGGCTTCTAGAGAGTAAACAAAAAAATTGTCATTAAGGCCCCTTTTCCGTGATATGGCACGGATCCTTCCCATTTTCAATAGACTTCATCCTCATGACCTAACAAACATTCTGACCAAGTTTCATGAAGATTGGACCATATTTGTGGCTTCTAGAGTGAAAACAAGAAATTTGTCATTAAGGCCCCTTTTCCCGTGATATGGCAGGGATCCTTTCCATTTGAGCAATTTTCATAAGGGACCACCCAAGAATTATTTCTGCCAAGTTTGGTTGATTTTGACCCATAAGTTTAGGAGGAGATGTCGTTTGAAGATATTGTTGACAAAATTGTCATTAAGGCGCCTTTTTCCGTGATATGGCACGGATCCTTCCCATTTTCAATAGACTTCATCCTCATGACCTAACAAACATTCTGACCAAGTTTCATGAAGATTGGACCATATTTGTGGCTTCTAGAGTGAAAACAAGAAATTTGTCATTAAGGCCCCTTTTCCCGTGATATGGCAGGGATCCTTTCCATTTGAGCAATTTTCATAAGGGACCACCCAAGAATTATTTCTGCCAAGTTTGGTTGATTTTGACCCATAAGTTTAGGAGGAGATGTCGTTTGAAGATATTGTTGACAAAATTGTCATTAAGGCGCCTTTTTCCGTGATATGGCACGGATCCTTCCCATTTTCAATAGACTTCATCCTCATGACCTAACAAACATTCTGACCAAGTTTCATGAAGATTGGACCATATTTTTGGCTTCTAGAGTGAAAACAAGAAATTTGTCATTAAGGCCCCTTTTCCCGTGATATGGCACGGATCCTTTCCATTTGAGCAATTTTCATAAGGGACCACCCAAGGAATATTTCTGCCAAGTTTGGTTGATTTTGACCCATAAGTTTAGGAGGAGATGTCGTTTAAAGATATTGTTGACAAAATTGTCATTAAGGCGCCTTTTTCTGTGAAATGGCACGGATCCTTCCCATTTTCAATAGACTTCATCTTCATGACCTAACAAACATTCTGACCAAGTTTCAAGAAAATTGGACCATATTTGTGGCTTCTAGAGTGAAAACAAGAAATTTGTCATTAAGGCCCCTTTTCCCGTGATATGGCAGGGATCCTTTCCATTTGAGCAATTTTCATAAGGGACCACCTGTTACGTGCCAATGTAACACGAACAAAGAAGCCAGCAACAAACTTTACAATTAACAATATTTATTGACAATAATACCAGAATTATTGACAATATGAAATTAATACAAAAACAATTTACAATACCTTGAATGTTAATCCTAAAGTTTTAATTTTAGATCCAATTTAATTAAGTTCCTGGTCCACAAATAATAAGTCCAATAATATCCGAATTTAAAATTAAACACGCTTTTAAACACACTTTTAAGATTGCAAGAAATCCCCTTTTAGTTTAACACAGTACTACTAAATGAAACCATAAGTCTAAATCAAGTGAACCAAGAATGCTGTAGGAACCCCTTTATATAATACTATAGAACAATCTGGAATAGTATAGAACATAAGAATACTCTAGAGTCTGAATCACCTTCCAAAAGGCCTTTCTAGAAAGATCTAAAATCTTCTACATATCTATTACCTTAAAGTGTCAAGAGATATTGGAAAATCCCCAGACTAATTCTAAAAATAGACATGGTAAATACCATTATGTTTATTTATAGCTTATACATAACACTTTCCCCCTTGAAAGAAAAAAGAAAGGTTTATGAAATAAATCTTTCTTTTTGCATTATCATTAGCATATACAATGATAATATACATCACATAATTGATAATATCATGATTCGTTGCAACATTTCAGCACATCTAGCATGAAAATACAAACAATTTTCATCAAAAGAATTGAAAAAGAGTTATATATGCAAACAAACATACATATATACAAAAAATATAGTAAAATGTAACTGTTAAATTCAATGTTTTATTAAAGATAAGACAATTCAAAATTTTAGACTCTTGACAGAGCATCTGGTATAATGTTGTCTTTTCCTTTAATGTGTCTTACATCAAGATCAAATTCTTGAAGTGACAAACTCCACCTCAATAATCTTTGGTTCTTACTCTTAAGTTTGTGAAGAAAACTTAAGGGATTGTGGTCACTGAATACAACTATAGGAGAAGTTGCAGATGTTAAATAAACTTCAAAATGTTGGATTGCCAAAATCAGAGCAAGACATTCCTTTTCAATGGTGGAGTAGTTTTTCTGATGTTTGTTTAATTTTTTAGAATAATAACAAACTGGATGATCTATACCATCATCGTCTTCTTGCAAAAGAACAGCACCAATACCAACATCACTTGCATCAACAGCTAATTTGAAACATTTGTCAAAATCAGGTGCTAAAAGAACTGGTGTGCTCTTTAGTATGGCTTTCAAGCAATCAAAGGCAACTTGACAGTTATCATTCCATTTGAACTTAACATTTTTCTTTAATAAATTTGTTAAAGGTTCAGCTATTATAGAAAAATTCTTACAAAACTTTCTATAGTAGCCAGCCATACCAAGAAATCGCATCAGTTGCTTTTTAGTAGTAGGCACTGGAAACTCAGAGATAGCAATGACCTTAGATTCTAAAGGTTTAACTTGACCCTGTCCCACAAGATGTCCTAAAAAAGTAACAGTAGCATGACAAAATTCTGTTTTTCCCAGATTAACAGTCAATTTTGCTTCACTGAGACGGTCGAAGAATTGTTTGATTCTTTGAAGGTGGTCACTCCATGTATCTGTATAGATGATGACATCATCGATGTATGCGTCACAGCCATCTAAGCCAGCTATAACCATATTTACAAGCCGCTGAAACGTCGCAGGAGAATTTTTCATCCCAAACGGCATAACTTTGTACTGGTACAGACCAGTTGGAGTAGCAAATGCTGATACTTCTTTAGCCCTATCAGTAAACGGAACTTGCCAGAATCCTTTGAGAAGGTCAAATTTGGTGACATATTTAGAATTACCGACTTTGTCAATACAGTCATCAATTCTGGGAATTGGAAAAGAGTCAGTTTTTGTCACAGAGTTCACTTTTCGATAGTCAGTACACATTCTGTATGTTCCATTTGGCTTTGGAACTAATATACATGGTGAACTGTAATTACTTTGGCTGGGTTCAATAAAGTCATTCTCCAATAAGTAATTCACTTCATCCTGAAGGGCTTTTTGTTTCACTGGATTCATTCTATAAGCATGTTGTTTTATTGGTTGAGAATCTTCCACAATGACATCATGATATATTTTATCAGTTCTTGTGGGGATGTCAGGAAATAAGTGTTTATAATCATTAATCAACTGTTTCAGCTCTTCTCGTTGAGATGGCTCCAAATGTGAAAGTTTGTCGTCAAGATTCTTAAGTATTTCAGAGTTCTCAAGTTTAGGTGGACCAGGAACAGATTTTTCACTAAAGTCTGAACTAACTTCTGATTCAATCACATTTGATTCTTGTGGGACAGTGTTTACAACTGTAACTGGTTTTGAAATAGAGCTATCTCTATCAAAATACTTTTTTAACATGTTCACATGACACATTTGTTTATTTTTACGCCTTCCAGGAGTATTGATAATATAATTCAAATCACTTGTTTTCTTATCAATAGTATACGGGCCATAATATCTTGCCTGTAAGGGTCGGCCAGGTATTGGCAAAAGAGCAAGGACTTTATCACCTGGTTCAAATTTCCTATCAACACTATGCTTGTCATATCTTGCCTTCATTTTGCTCTGAGATGATTTAAGATTTGACCTAGCAACCTCACATGCCCTAGACAGTTTATTTCTGAAGTCAGAAACATACTGTAACAAGTTCAAGGGTGTTTCATCATCAGCAAGAAATTTCTCTTTTAAGAGTGTTAATGGCCCACGAACAGAATGACCAAAAACTAACTCAAAGGGGCTAAAGCCAAGAGATTCTTGAACAGATTCTCTGACTGCAAATAATAGCAAATGAATACCTTCATCCCAATTTTTATCAGTATCAAAACAATATGACCTTATCATATTCTTTAGGGTCTGATGAAATCTTTCTAAAGCACCTTGACTTTCAGGGTGATAAGCAGATGACCGATATTGCTTGATACCTAATTCATGCATAACCTGTTGGAATATGCCTGACATGAAGTTTGATCCTTGATCAGACTGAACTGATTTTGGAAGGCCAACAAAAGTAAAGAACTTGACAAGAGCCTTAATAATTGACTTTGCCTTAATGTTTCTTAAAGGAATTGCTTCTGGGAAGCGGGTAGAAGCACACATAATTGTCAACAAATTTTCAGAACCTGACTTGGTTTTTGGTAAAGGACCAACGCAGTCTATTATTATTCGACTGAAAGGTTCATCAAAAGCTGGAATGGGTTGTAACCTTGCTTTTGGAATAACTTGGTTAGGTTTCCCTACCATTTGACAAGTGTGGCAACTTTTACAATATTTGGAAACGTCCGATTTAAGTCCAGGCCAAAAGAAATGAGTCATAATCTTGTGATAAGTCTTGTTTACACCTAAATGACCAGACATTGGACTTTCATGTGCTATACTAAGTATTTCATGGCGATATGACTTTGGAACAACAATTTGGTGATGAACAGCCCAATCGTCATCAGCTGGGACATCAAATGGTCGCCATTTTCTCATCAGAATACCATTCTTTTTATAGTAACAAACAGGATTCTGAGACATTTCTTTTTCGGGTAATGCCCTATCAATTAACTTTGAAATCTCAGGATCATTTTGCTGTTCCTGGATTAACTTTGACTTTGAATGCGTTTCATGACCTTGGTCATTTGACCTTGGAGATGACTGACAAAATTTTGACGAGTCTGTCTGAGTATCAGGCAGACTAAGATTAAAAGACTTTTTAATCTCGTCATTGAAATATTGACCAATAAAAGTATCAGTTAAGTCAATATCATTTGAATTTTTCAAGGAAGCTTTTTTAGCCATACCCCGAGTTACTGCACATGAAGGGTACAAATCAGGTATTTCCTGCAAAATAGGATCATCTGTTTGACCTACATTAGGTGTGTCAGTTACAAGAGGATTAACAACAACCTTATCTCCAGCTAAGTCATTGCCTAGCAATAAAATGGTAAAGAATGTTTAACACCAACAACCACAGAACCAGTAACCAAATCTGAGGACAAATTAACCTTATGAAGAGGAACATTAATAACACCACACTCTACACCCTGAATAAGGACACTAGTACCAGACGAAGTCTTCTCAGAAAAAGGCAGAACATCTGCTAAAATAAGAGATTGAGAAGCTCCTGTGTCTCTTAAAATTTTAATAGGGGTAGGTGGGCACATATCACCTGAAAGTGATACAAAACCATTTAACATTAACGGTTCAAAAATCTCCATACAGGAATCAGAATTTGGTTCTGCCTTAACAATTGAATTTAACTCAAAAGAAGGCTGTGATTTAGGCTGAAGGCTGGTGAGCCCTGTAGGTTTGGCTGCACTCAGTTCCTTCTTCCTTTTTAATCTAAAACATTCCGAAATAAGGTGACCTGGTTTTTTACAAAAAGTACAATGTACTCGAGATAAGGGATTTTGAACATTGGTTTCACCAGTAGACTTTGGTCTAGGTGAATTCGATTGACTAGACATGCTAGATGAATCACCAGACATAGATTTATTTTGGGGATGTGAGGAAGCAGGTTTTGCTTTATTAACGAAAGAATTTTTGTGTGTAAGGTAGTAATCATCAGCTAAACGAGCTGCTTCATGTATAGTTTCAACATTTTTTTCATCTAAATGTAACTTAATGTCGGATTGAATGCAATTTTTGAATTGTTCAATTAATATAAGTTGTCTAAGATTATCATAATTTTGGTCTATTTTCTTAGAATAGCACCACCTGTCAAATAATTTTTCTTCGTTTCTTGCAAATTCAACGTGAGTCTGGCCAGATTCTTTTCTACAACTTCTAAATTGTTGTCTGTATGCTTCTGGTACCAGCTCATAACCTTTGAGAATGAGTTCTTTTACAGTATCATAATCATTGCTTTGTTCTGTTCTAAGTTGTGAATAAATATTGCGAGCTTTTCCTACTAAGACACTTTGGAGAAGTAAGGTCCATTGCTCCTTTGGCCATTTCAAGTTATTTGCAACTTTTTCAAAATGTTCGAAATATGTATCAACTTCATTTTCTTGAAATTGAGGAACAAGCCTAAAATGTTTTGTTACATCAAAATGGTCATTATACATCTCTCTGGGCTGATTTGCTCTATCTTGTATTTCTAATTCTTTTAATCGTAATTGAAATGCTCTTTCTTCTCTTTCCCTCTCTCTTTCTATTTCTCTCTCTTCTCTTTCTCGCTCTTCCTTTTCCCTTTCTCTCTCTTCTCTTTCTCTTTCTCTTTCCCTTTCTTCCTTTTCCCTTTGAAATTGCCTTTCTCTTTCTTTTTCTTCAATTTCTAATTGCTTTTCTTGAAATTTCCGCTCTTCTCTCTCTCTTTCTATTTCCAATTCCTTCTCCCTTTGTTGAAGTTTTAACAGTTCAAGATCTCTTGAGCTTGAAACTGATGGAACATCAACAATGAGAGACAGAGCCTTTTCATCAAAAATGTCCTCATCAACAAAATATTGAACCAAAATATTCTTAATTTCATGCTTTCGCAATGAGGACTTGACTTCTTTTAATTCATAATGCTTGGCAAGATTGAGCAAATCAGGCTTTTTACCCAAATTCAATAGCTCCACGGAAGGTTCGTGCCTAAATTTTTCTAAGTCAAAAGACATGGTAGCTTGTTGCTGTATTCAAACAAGAATGTAAGATTTCGATAAATAATAGTGAAAGTACACTCTAGATTTATCAAAATTGAAATATGAAATTTATTTCTTAAATAATTTTGAACACTAGATTTAAATACAGAATTTGTTTGATTTGTTTTGTTTTGTTTGTTTGTCTGATGTTCGTATCCCGGACGAGCCCCCAAATTGTTACGTGCCAATGTAACACGAACAAAGAAGCCAGCAACAAACTTTACAATTAACAATATTTATTGACAATAATACCAGAATTATTGACAATATGAAATTAATACAAAAACAATTTACAATACCTTGAATGTTAATCCTAAAGTTTTAATTTTAGATCCAATTTAATTAAGTTCCTGGTCCACAAATAATAAGTCCAATAATATCAGAATTTAAAATTAAACACGCTTTTAAACACACTTTTAAGATTGCAAGAAATCCCCTTTTAGTTTAACACAGTACTACTAAATGAAACCATAAGTCTAAATCAAGTGAACCAAGAATGCTGTAGGAACCCCTTTATATAATACTATAGAACAATCTGGAATAGTATAGAACATAAGAATACTCTAGAGTCTGAATCACCTTCCAAAAGGCCTTTCTAGAAAGATCTAAAATCTTCTACATATCTATTACCTTAAAGTGTCAAGAGATATTGGAAAATCCCCAGACTAATTCTAAAAATAGACATGGTAAATACCATTAGGTTTATTTATAGCTTATACATAACACCACCCAAGGAATATTTCTGCCAAGTTTGGTTGATTTTGACCCATAAGTTTAGGAGGAGATGTCGTTTAAAGATATTGTTGACAATATTGTCATTAAGGCGCCTTTTTCTGTGAAATGGCACGGATCCTTCCCATTTTCAATAGACTTCATCCTCATGACCTAACAAACATTCTGACCAAGTTTCATGAAGATTGGACCATATTTGTGGCTTCTAGAGTGAAAACAAGAAATTTGTCATTAAGGCCCCTTTTCCCGTGATATGGCACGGATCCTTTCCATGTGAGCAATTTTCATAAGGGACCACCCAAGGAATATTTCTGCCAAGTTTGGTTGATTTTGACCCATAAGTTTAGGAGGAGATGTCGTTTAAAGAAAAAGTCGACGACGTGACGGACAGACGGACGCCGGACAACGATCAATCACAATAGCTCCCTTGAGCACTTCGTGCTCAGGTGAGCTAAAAAAACTGAAAGCTAATTTATTTGTTAAATTATTCTTCTATTACCAAGGGAACCGGTGTAACAGTGTAACGTGTCCCCCTGGGTAACGTGTCCCCCGGGACAGGTTACCCCGGGGTAACCTGTCCCCCCCCTGGGGTAACATGTCCCCCCCAAAGGAAAACATTATTTCTTATTAAATTTTAATTTTTCATTCATGCTATTTTGTTTATCTCTAAATCAATTTATAAAAAGACATATAAAAAGTATATCTGTAATTTTTGAGTGGATTTCAATTCCTCAAACCAAAACATAATTTGCTTACTATGATTTTCTTATAAAATCAATTTTCCTTTTTTTGATTATTATAGTAATCAATCTTGGTATTTTATGCAAATATTTGAAAGTTTAATGAAAAAAAATAAAACTTTAGTGGGGGGGGGGGACGTGTTACCCCGGGGTAACCTGTCCCCCTATTCAAAATGCTTTTATTCATTTGATTTCACCTTCCAGTCATTCATTTTTCTTAAGAAATAATCATATGATATTCATTGAAAAATATTTCACTCATTTTTTTAAAAAATTGATGCCTTTTTTATAGAAAAATCTTAGCACTTGCATGTTTTAATTTTTTGCAAAATTACTTTTGCAATATCTAAATTTTTTTCCAAGTCCATATTTAGATTGAAAAATAGCATTTATTAACATATCATGTTAATATTGCAGTTTTCATTAGAAAGCAACATGACAAATTCATTCAATACTTCTTCTTTTGAAAGGGGGACAGGTTACCCAAGCCAGGGTAACATGTCCCCGGGGGACAGGTTACCCCGGGGTAACCTGTCCCCCTATTCCAAATACTTTTTTCATTCAAGATATCACCTTCCAGTCATTCTTTTTTATTAAGAAAGATATTCTTAGAAAATTTTCTCAAATGGCTATGTATGTTTATATTTCTTTGTTTGTACCTTTTTAAAGAAAAATCTTAGCACTTGAATATTCTTTTATCATTGCACCATATAAATTTTTTCAGAGTCCGTTATTAAATTGAATAATAGCTTTTAAAAACACAATTATCATGTCTGTATTGCAGTTTTGATAAGAAAACAACATGTGAATTGACAAATTGTTTAATCTTGTATTTTGGAAAGGGGGACAGGTTACCCAAGCCTGGGTAACTTGTCCCCGGGGGACATGTTACCCCGGGGTAACCTGTCCCCCTATTCCAAATGCTATTTTTCATTAAAGATATCCCCTTCCATTCGTTCTTTTTTTAATTAAGAATGTATGGTATGATATACTTTGAACATTCCCTCAAAGAATATGTATGTTAAAATATATTTTGAAATGTGTTCCTTTTCAAAAGGATTCTTAGCCAGTGCAATTTTCTTATTATTTGCATCATTTCAATATATTCCAAGTCCATGGTTTGAATGATATGATGCTTTATGAACATATGTAATGTTTATTTGGTAATTTTGATAAGAAAACAACATGACAAATAAATCAAAACTTCTTCTTTTGAAAGGGGACAGGTTACCCTTGAGCATTTTTGAGGGTGGGACAGGTTACCCCAGCTTGGGTAACCTGTCCCCCCCCCCCCCCCCCCCCCCCCCCCCCCCCCCGCAAATACATACACATACACTCTCAATGAATTTTCTAATAAGTGAATAATTTTTGTAGTAAGAACAGTTGTGATATAATTAAGACTATAAAATAACTTTCAAATAAAAAAGAAATTGTTTTTGTAAACTTGTGTGAAAATTTCTGGTTAACATGTTAGCAATGTTTTCCAAGTCTGGGGTTACATTTTTTAGAGACAAGTGACCACAGATAGGAAAATCTTACATGTACCCAAAACAATTTAGATTAAATAAGAAAAAGAAAATATTTTGGTAAATTTGTGCACAGATCATTGTTGACAACCTTTTTAGAGGTGGGACAGGTTACCCAGGCCTGGGTAACGTGTCCCCGGGGACAGGTTACCCCAGCTTGGGTAACCTGTCCCCGCCCCCCAGACATACACATACACTCACAATAAATTTTCTAATATGTGAATAACTAATTTGTATAACAGTTTTGATATTAATGAGAATATCACGCAGTTTTCAAATAAAGAAAAATGTATTTGCAAGTTTTTTTTTTTAATTAATCCTCATTAACAACCATTTTTTTTGTGTTTTCACTGGGTTAAAAGGCCTGGGTAACATGTTTCAGAGACAAGTGACCACAGTCTTGGAAACCTTACCCCCAAACAATTTGAAATATTATTAAATAATTGAAAACATATGGGTTTATTTTTGCATATATCATTGCTGACAGCATTTTTGGGGGTGGGACAGGTTACCAAGGCCTGGGTAACGTGTCCCCCCCCCCCCCCCCCCCAATTCACACAAAGAAAAAATTCATGCTTTCAATAATTTTTCTAAAGACAAGATCATTCATAGATATGTCCATAGTCATGATGACATTTAACAATTATTTTTCTAAAAAAAAAAAAAAAGTTTAATTGTTAAAATACTTATCATGGAAAATACAAAAATCCTTCAAAACAGATCAAAATTACATACAGATCAAAGAAAGAGACTTGTTACACGTAGAATAAAAATATCTTGGTAAAAGAAATGTGACTAAATATTGGTTTACAATATCTGTAGGGGGGGACAGGTTACCCCAGGGGGGGGACAGGTTACCCCGGCTGATTTCTAGGGTAACATGTCCGGATGATGTCCCCGGGGACACGTTACCCCGGGGTAACCTGTCCCCGGGGACACGTTACCCAGGGGACAGGTTACCCTGGGACACCGGCATTGGACTCCTGACTTGCAAAATAAGGGAGTACCAACTGGGAAGGAGTCTTGGACTCCCGGACTCCCCTAAGTGTCAAACCATGTTTAGACCTGTGAATTTTAGATCAGTCTGGTAGAAAATATTGCGTGGCAGGTCCTTCAGACCTGTTATACATGATCTTGTAAGTTTCTACCATTCTTGTTTTAGAAAAGAAAGGTGCCTTTTTAATTCTAATTGTTTTCATCACTTAATAGAAAACAGTGTGGAGAAAGAAATTACTTATCACAAGCAATTTCTTCTATTTCCACGCAGTTTTTCTGAAAATTAACTCTTTAAATTGGTAAAATATAATTCATTTTTTACTCTGTTTTTTATACGTCGACTAAACTGAAAACTAAAATCATCCAAGATCTTAAGTGAAAATCTTACTTATCCAAGATATTATGGTTACCAATATTGTGGTCAGGTTTTGTCTGAACCCATTGCTAGACAGCAAAAATTTAAGCTTGTTCAAATTGAAAGGTGTTACAGACTACAATGTCAAGTCCATAAAATTTTAAAAATATTTAAGATTTCGGTTAGAAAACATTGTGGGAAATGACAATGAGAATTGAAGTGAATGAATGAGTGAATGTTAATTTCAAGTAAATAAGTGTTTTTAAGTGTCATATCCTGAAAAAAATCTGCAAAGAAAAAATCATTATCGATGAATAACATTTTGAAAATTGACCTCTGACTGTTAAACACATATTTTTCATACAATCACAATAATTTTGTGCAGTCTGATAATGGGTCACCCAAGGATCATTCCTCTTTTTTTTTGTAGACTGATAAAGGGTCACTGAAGGATCAATCCAGTGAAATTTGGTTGATATCCATTTGCAAGATTCTGACAAAAATTACATATTATATATAAGGAAATTAGCCACACATGTTAAAGCCTTGTTTTTCATTGGATCACAAATTTTTGAACAACTTTGACAATGGGTCACCTAAGTATCATTCCTGTGAAGTTTGAATCAAATCCACACAGTAGTTTCTGAGTAAATGATTTTAAAGAAAAAGTTTACAACTGGAGGCACAGACGGACAAATTCATTAAAGGACAAAGGAAGACAATTCAAGTCCACAAAAACTGACAATACAAGGGGTCAGCAGGGTTTTCATTAACAGGCGATTGCCGATCGAAACCATCTGTGGTCTCATTTGCCGATTTTTGGGGCCGAAATTCGGCCCCATTCCCAATGGCAAAAAGTATCTTTGTTTCCCAATTCTAGGCTGAAAATTGCAAATAAGCATCTAAAATTCCCCTCGATTAAGGCAACACAGAATGATACATAGAACTGCCATCCTTGCCTGTAAAATTATCGTAAGAAACTACTCACGAATGAATAAACTGTCAACCGAGAGAGTCCCGTATTTTTGTTTACATTTCCATTGATTACGATTACCGAAATACTCTCGAATGGTACTTGTCGTTTTACTGTGTATTTTACCGTAGTAATAATCAGAGACGTGACCCAGTCTAGAATGAATGGCCAGTTTATTTTGAGGCTTCCATTGCCGTTATAGAGGAATAATAATTTTCCGGTATTCGCATCGAAATTTAACTACTTTGTTTGCATTTTTTGCTTTCTTGAGTTGAAATAAAAACTCAACTGTTTTCTAAAGAATTGTTCACTCGGAATAGTCATTATTTGAAATTTACCGTCTTGACAAATGTGATCTGCATTTTAATCTTTTACCGTAACTAAGGGTAACCGTTCAGCATCCATGGATGCAAAATGTCGCACAATGATAAATATTACCGAAACAAGATCGGCAAAAGTGGCGAAAATGTGCCCAAATAGACACAATGTTTAAAATGCAAGCTTTAAAGGCCACAGATAAACAATCTACGTCAGACAATTTACAGCCAGAGGCCATTCCTTCTACCTCGACAGCTTCTGAGCCGGAGGGTAAGTTCCTCAAAAACTGATTTTTTACGCAAATCCCTTTCAACTTAGGTTGCATTTTACCTTCAAACAGGGATATGTGGCATCCAATTTAACTAACTTCACTGATTATACAAATGCGTAATGAAAAGCTTAGCATTTTCGTGTGAATTTTTATGGTTACAATTTATAGAGAATAGGCACAAGTTTTTGACATAATATACAATGATTGTATAAATATGCACTCTGCAGTATATACTTAAAAAAAACAGCATGTATAATTATACAGCATATTAAGACAATCATTGTATATTGTGTAAAATACCTGTGATGCTAGGTATATCAAAACAGAGACTGTTTATGTTGATGACTTTAATAATAATAAAGAAATGATGTGATTTATAAGCTTTTTTAATTTTTCCCAATTTTGAGTAAAACGCCGCTATAATTTTTCCCAATCACACTGGCCCCAGACAAAAATATGCAGCAAGACACCTGCCTTTTGATTAGTTGATTTCGCCGGAATTTCAAAAATCGATCGCGTTTCCTTTGTTTACTGTTTGATATTTTATGCAATAAGTCTCACAGCAACACCGTTTGTTTACCACGACACCGGTTTATCAGCCGACGAGATATAACGCGGTCATTCATTGGATAATTGAGATCAGTTATCCAATCATTACTTCCGATACTTATTTTTCTTCCTCATGTGGTAAACATGGACGCTAAAGGAAAGAGGAAGATTGAGCGAAGTTTATTATCTTTGGGTTTTAAGAAATCCAAAAGGGATGAATGTTCTGGTTGGTTTGATTTTAAATTTGGATGAGTTAACACATGTTTTGTATTGTCTTTACCAGCGAGCGTGTAGGTTTGGTCATGCCAATTCTAATATCATCGTCAAGCCTGGCAGACATTTTTTTCTCTCAAAATTCTTTGCTCGTGAAATTTTGGAGTGAAAATCACCTGGCACAAATCGAGCGTGGATTTCTAAGTCAGTTTTTACCCAATCTGAATGCCCAATACATCATTTCATAACTAACTTGTTCATAAACTACCAACAAGTACTTAATTTAATGACCAAACAAACTTGTTTACAAAAGCCAAACTAAAATGTTGTGCGATTTGGCGTCAATTTCGCATCTGTTCTAAAAAAATCAGCGGAACATTTCCCTGTGATACTACAGATAAACATGACATACCAGAACTGTATAACTGTAAAGAAACTAAGGGCAGAGATGTCCCTGACATGGGACTCGAACCAACGACCCACCAGAACACTAGCACGGCACTGTGCCAACTGAGCACCTGGTCATGGGTCTACCCAATATCAATCACTACAACTGTACCATGTACCATTTACCATCGTTGAGAGGTCGCAAGTCTATGTTGACTTATGTAACCCCCTCTTGATTATTGACACCCATGCATTATATTCTGAAGGAGTGCTGAATTGTTCTTCTCCAATCAGGTCGTCTAGGCTGTTTTTGAATTGGTTTAAAATTGGTGCACTAATGACATATTCAGGCAAGCTATTCCAAGGTTCTATAATTCTCACGGAAAAGAAGTACTTTCTAATATCTCTTTGGCATGTTTTCTTTTTCAATTTTAGTGAGTAGCCTCTTATGTTATGATTATCATTTTCACACTTTTCAAAGAATAAGTTGAAATCCAAATCTTCTTTTCCATTTAGGAGTTTCCAAACTTCAATTAAATCACCTCTGAATCTTCTATATGACAAACTTGGTAGTTTTAGAATTTTTAGTCTTTCAGCGTAAGGGAGTTCTGATATTCTTTTAACTAACTTGGTAGCACGTCTCTGGGCCCGTTCTAAAGCGTCGACATCTTTCTTGAAGCGTGGACTCCATATGATGTTGCAGTATTCCAATTGAGGTCTTACCAATGATTTGTAGAGTTTCTTAAAGGAATGTGTTGAGATATGTAAAAATGTTTTCCTAATGAGACCAGTTACACTGTTTGCTCTGTTTATACAATTGCTGATGTGCTGTTGGAACTTTAGTTGGCGATCAAATAAAACACCTAAATCTCTTTCTTGTTCACTTGTGCGAATAACTTTGTTTTCACCATTTTCTGATAAATAATAGTCAAATTCGGGATTATTTCTTCCATAGTGAATAGTACAGCATTTTTCTACATTGAACTTGAGCAGCCACTTTTCACTCCAGTTAGTAAGTGTATTTGCATCATTCTGGATTTTAACTTTATCATTATCACACTGTACGTTACTAAAGAGTTTCATATCATCGGCAAACAGCCTGACTGTGCTTTCAATCTGGTCTTCAATGTCATTTATAAATATCAAAAATAATGTTGGCCCAAGAACACTGCCCTGGGGAACTCCACTTGTCACAGCTGCTAATTCTGATTTATGACCGTTAACTATTACTGATTGTTTTCTGTCCGTTAAAAATGATCTTATCCATTCAAGCAACTTTCCACCTATTCCATACGAGGCTAATTTAGAGAGCAATCTTTCATGTGCAACTGAATCAAAGGCCTTGCTAAAATCAAAGTACAAACAATCAAATGTTGAAGCTGTTGATCACATGGGCAACTGTTTCCTGCAAGTCTCTTTCCCTGATCAGCATTAAAATGTTTCTAAATGCGTAATTTTCATTTTTTTTTCCCTTTTTTTTTTTAATTTTTAAAAACAGCCGAGCTAAACTGAAATCTTACCCCACCCACACTTTCTACCGGCAATGACAATGCGAGATTTCCGTAACAAGTTAAAATTCATAATACCGAAGAATCGATAAAAACGTTCATGAAATATTTTTTAGTGATAAAAAGAAATGCTCAGATGTTAAACAATACATACTTTCTCTGGAATAACGATTCCTATTTCTTCCATTTCACTCGATTGCGGACGGGCGGTGAAATGCGTATTTTATTACATACGTGACGATAACTAGAGTATCGCTTTCGCCCCCTTTTGCTCTGCATAATATTGGTCGATTTGACTCTAAATGGTTAACGTGTATTAAAAGCATTCTTGAAGAAAGTTGCTTCTCATGCTACTGGTTAAACCAAACTAACATACCTTCCAGTATTTCAAAATCTGTCAAAATGAAATTGAATGAAATGCACATATCTGATTGGAAAGATGCAGTGTTTAAAAGCCCTAACTATATGTCTTAACTATAGGATCTTTAAACAAGACTTTGGGTTTGAAAATTACTTTAATACTCTTCCAGATGATCTATCAAAATCTCTTTGCCACTTCAGATCACTAAATCACAAATTTCCAATTGAATGGGGGAGATTTTTAGGGACCATAAGGGATGACAGGATATGCGAGTTATGCAGGCTGAATAAAATGGGTGATGAGTTTCATTATATATATATTATAAAGCCAGTGTGACCCGGTTTGGAACCAAAACTTGCTAACTAGAACTTTTCAAGGCACTGCTTTTTACTAACGTCTTGTTGCAAACTTTACAGTATTGATAATGAATTTCGTGGTTTTGTTTCTTTTTGGGTTTAACACCGCCTGCAACAATTCTTCCGTTATATTGCGGCGGCTTGAGCACCTAAAATGAATTCGTGGTATTTCTTACACCAGTGCTACGGTTCCTTTTTCTAGTCTCCAGCTGCTATCCCACATACGTCTACGATTTTCAACCAATAGGTGGAAAACAAATAGTCGGAAAGGATGAGTGCCACCGTCGGGGATCGAACCCGGGACCTTTTGAATAATAGTCCGACGAGCTAACACTGCGCGGCTGAATATGTCGTGATAGATTACTGTTTTTCTAAAAATACAAAAATCCTGAAGGAGGCATAATGTCCGCGAAAATCTAACTAAAAGGAATACAAAATCCACTCGCAGAAATCACGAGGTTTTGTTCACCAACATTCTCAACTGATTGACCAAATAAGTACAGAAAACCAATGTTGATTAACTTCGCTCCTCCCACATTTTGTTAACCTCGATTTGATTGAAGAATGTATGAGGCAACAAATATGAATGACATCATTGATCGACGTACAACTCAAATGAACTAGCGTTATTTGATGAAAAAATAAGTCGATCGGTAAAACAGTTATAGTTCATATTCTGACAATTTACGCATATAACCTTGCGCTCCGCTTAGGTTATATCGCGTAAATTATCAGAAATGAACTATAATTATTACTTGTTAAAAGTAAAATAAAAAAATAATAATAAAAAAAATAAAACTTGCATTCGCCAAATTATATATTTGTGATCATGATTAAAACTTATATCTTGTTACAACCAAAGCATCTAAGTTATAACACAAAAAGTTTTGTTTCTTTTTCTCAAACTTACTCATGTTTAAATCGAAGCAAAATAAGCGATAGTCTTTAAATCAAAAACGTGTCAACCGAATGAATTATAAATTGGTTTAAAAATTGCTCGGAAAAATAAGCGCTTTGTTTTATATCGTCTGCATAACTGCATATTGCATCTTTACCTATGTTGTCTGCGTTTTATACCCCTAACGACAGGTCCTCTTTGTTCTATATCGTATGCATTACTATATATTCTATATTGTCTGCGTTTTTTTACCCACCCATTTTACTGCGGGAACACAAGAAATCGATAGGATCAATTTTCTCCCTTTCGCACAACATGGTCCACGCGATACTCATACCCCATTATTTTTTTTTAATTTCTACCCTAGATATATATCAAATTACACTCATGTTGATTTATTGTTTGCAACCTGTTCCAAGTTAGCCCTGTCTAAAATTTTGTCGTCGTTCAAGGGTTTAAGGATGGGTATAAGCATTTAAATTTTCCTAATTAAGATTAATCTATTACAAGACAACAAATTTTTAGACAGGCCCCAATTGTAAATGGTTGCAGATTACATACAATATATGGACAAATTCGTAAAATTTGTAGCAGAAAGGGTAGATAATATTGGTTTAAACATAGTAGTTATAAATTGTTTAATATGTACAAGTCATTTACAACATATGATACAATGGCAGCAATAAATATTAATCAACATGTAACAAATGGATTAGAACGCAAGCTCGCGCTTATAAAGTTCTTCTCCAGCTTCCGGACAGCATTTTACTGTCTAATTCACATTGACTTATACAATGCATTTGTTCAGATTCAACAAGGCCACAATTTCAAAATGGTGAATCCACGATATATTTCTAAACAAGTGCTCGTTAAGGCTACTGCAATTATTTGTAATTCTTGCGTGGATAATTTGTATTTTTCTCTCCCCATAAAAATACAGTCTATTTTGAATCGGTTTGTCAACATTTATTCGATTTTTAAAATTGAATAATGTTTCTGCATTCCTAGATAATATTAGGGAGAAAGGAGAAAGTTTTAGTTAGCAGCATTTTCTTCTTTTCCCTATTAGTAAGGTCATCCTTCAAGTTCAAATATAAAAGCTACATATCTTTAACACAGCAGTGTTGTGACATCGATAAGTAAGAAATATCTGGTATACATGTTAAGGACAAGGTGAATAATCAGGGTTATATTCTAGAAAATTGACCTCGTGTGTTGTTTCGTCTAATCATTTCTTTCGCCTTCAGTACTATCAGTACTTTGATTTTAGCACAGCGTAGTGATATGCAAGCACTGCTTTGAACACACGGATCCGCTCCGGTCTTGAATTACTTCTGAGGTCGTTGTACCCTAAAATAGTCCGGTTAGAAAAAATGGTGTGCTCCTTTTGCCACATTGTTTTAATATTTAAATAACAGTAAAGTGCTTGAAATGAGGTTCAGCCGAGTGCCAGA
This sequence comes from Fragum whitleyi, assembly GCA_948146395.1. Lineage (NCBI taxonomy): Eukaryota > Metazoa > Mollusca > Bivalvia > Cardiida > Cardiidae > Fragum > Fragum whitleyi. The sequence continues at coordinate 11,314,987 of OX411549.1, forward strand.
CCTCTGCTACATTTCATGCATAGTTTTAAATGAATCTAAGTGGAAACTATTTTTTCTGAGAGCCTAACCTTTGATGGTGGTTCCCAAGTCAGGAAACTCGTTTGTACCATGAGAATTTTTAGGGTGGTTGTGCGCCGTTAAAAATTGTGGGAAAATGAACCGCTCATGAATGCATTTTCTGGACATAGATTTCAAGAACAAAGAATTTTCTTTCAGACTTGCAAACTTTTATAGCCCAAACGACTTTTTTTGAGGAACTACGTACTGTCAAAATGTGCCAATTAACTATATAATTTAACACGGCCAAATCAGACAGGAGTGTAACCACACAAAGCACTTCTCGTCGCACAAAAGTTGATGACGTATACTAGACCTATTTTTTGGCTTGCATGAGCACAAAAAGCTACGTTGTACACGCGTTGTTTGGTTTTTGACTCTTTTTTTTCCTAGGCAAATTCCAGGATACAGGGTTGTTTCCTATGGCCTGCTGAACCTGGCCAAAAAGCTTAATAGCTTTTATAATTGGGCTATCCTTGGATTTAATATCAACCTTGTTCGATTGATACATGTAGACTAATAAAGTTGTTTCACATAAAGTCTGCGCATGCGCGAAGTCCCCCTTAGTCCAATAAAAATCTATAGTAAAAAGGTATATTTAAACCACAAAATACTCGTCGATATAAACGATATCAAACTTATTTTTGCATTTAATAAGAATGAAGTTTTAATGCTTAAATTATCATGCCTATTTTATGTAATTCTTTTATTTTCATTTATTTATTTTTTTGCTTTTAATTAACTTATCTTAATCAGAGACTCTCAATTTACAATATTTAGGGTCCGTGTCTTAATCAAACTCTATTGAGCGTCCCTGACCTATGGAGAAGTATTTTGATTTCTTGGTGGCAATAATTAACTTTTTTTTTCTTCTTTTTTCAATTGCTTCATTGCAGTCCCTATGAATTATTTCAATTCATAATTATATTTTTTTCTTATTTTGTATTCAGATGCAATTCAGATTCAATTTTTTTTGGCTTGTCTATTTTCACTAAAATCCCACTTAAAATTTAAAAAAAATGCGTAGCCTACTCAATTCATGTCTTAATATAGTATTACATAAAGTTCTACCATTACATCATTTCTAAGCCTCCAGCTGCTATTCCACGTAGGTCTACAATTATCAACCAATTGGTTGAAGACAAATAGTCGGAAAGAACAAGTGTGGCCGTCCGGAATCGAACCCAGGACCTTTTGAATGCTAGTTCGACAAGCTACCAACTGCGCAGTGACAGCAGCCTTTACATTTTGAAAGTGGTGCGTTATTACGTTTTAAATAAAACGAGCTTGTCAGTCATTAGTCGGCGTGGGAGTATTGTTTATCCGGATACTTTTAAGGAAATTTCGCCACTAGACACATTTGTCAATTAGGACAATCTTTAAAGTCTTTATACATCGGCAGATTCCGCTGGACACAGACAGGGATCTGTCTATCAGAGACAGTGAACAACAATTATAAATTGACAAGTTGAAGTTTTTTTTGAACAAATTTGGCATTATATTGAGTAAATGTATGAAGCGACTTTTGAAAATAATTTTGGTGAGATAATACAATATCGCCAATTTCGTCCATATTGGGCGGAATAGGCGAACTTTATTACTACCCTTTGAAAAATCCACACATTTTCCTTTCTTTGTGTCTTCATGGACTGATCAGACGAGTTAGACCCCACATCACATAATGAAATCGTGGACATATTTTATCGGTTCGAAAGAAATGGCGATCGTTTATACGATTTTTGAAACGTTTTGAACGGGTTTAGTGACTGTTTAGTGGGTGCAGCACTGAGCGAGCTATTTAGAGTGGTTTTGATTGGTGTGAATGTCAATTTCACGATGAAAATTCCTAACTGTATCGATACAGATTGCCCTTGTTGACAAAATGTGTTTATAATACCGAACACAACAATAAAGTGAAGACGGACATCCAGTTGATAACATTGTGAAATTGGTATTCATCTCAATCAAAACCATGCTTAATCACTCACTTAACGCTCCATTCATTCATTCCAAACACTTACTCATTCCCATTCACAAACGCTCTGGACAAAGTGACTTAAATATAAGATCAATAAAAAAGATTAAAAAAAAATCGCGATTTCACTGACATAATGGAAATTGTAAGCTTCTGATTGTCTCCTGGGGAAACAGGACTTGAAAACAATTAAAGGATTGGCTTCATCTCTACGATGTTGAAACCATTGTCCCAGAAAATATGTTCCATCGATACCACTTGTCTTCTCTCAGTCTATTAGTGTGGATGTTCTGAACCCATACTTGACTTTTCGCCTTCAGATTCTTGATGAACGAACTTGACTCGCAAGTATCACTGCTCACATCGTAGCTCCAGCCGACTTGCTCGACATTGCCATCTACTGCAAAACCAAACTCGATCCCGTGACCGTCAGGGAAGCACAATTGTACCGTGAACAGATAAATTCCATCCAGAGGAGCAGTGAACTTTCCACTGGTTGGGTTGTAGTGATCGCCTTCCTTGTGAAGTACCATGTCGAATAACATGACGTCATGTTTGACGTAAGAAAGCTTTTTGGTGACCTTGGCCATGAAGTAAACGGGTGGTGGTTTGGAAGCGCCTGTAATATGGAATAAAACATTGTAGTCGGATGGTGATATTTCCAACAATTTCATGTTGGATTAAATGGAGAAAATAGCCCTATGTTCATGGTAACAACACGGTGCAAAATGTTTACAAATTTTACCTTCTTGCACACAACTGCACGTGCAAAGCGGGGTATAATTCGCAATCAGCTTGCACTGTTTTGTAATCCTGATAAAGGGCGTAGCTCCCCTTTACGCACATAACGCAAGTGCGTAATAGAAATAAATCCCCTTTCGAAAATTGTCGTAGATGAATGATCATAACATCGAAACTACAGCTTATATAAGCTGCAGTTACGATGTTTGGATTATTCTCCAACGCTCAAATCATGGAAAAAGGGAGCGGACGGAGGTCATTCATTTTTGACAAAGTCCACATATCTCCTTTCTCCTCTATATTCTATATTGGCCACCAACTGAGTGCGTATAAAATTCAACATCCTAGGTACGCCTATGCTGATCACAGGGCTGGACAATCATATAGTGCATTGATTAAAATTATCCGCGGTGATCAAGAGAGGCTATAGATTGATAGCTTTGACTAAAGTGCGTAGTGAGGGTTCTGATCAGACTGTGCAAATACACAGCCTGATCTAAATTTGTACTCTGCGCAAATGGTAATAATTAGAAATGTCACGCGAAGACTCATTCACATGCAATACCAGTCCCACGAAACAATACCATTTCGGGAAAAAAAGTACGCGATCTGGCTGCACAAAACTGCACATGGTCTACATAGGGTTTGAAATCTTTCCTGACTCGTAGGTTTCATTCTACCTTATCACCATAAGTTTATTTTTTGCTAAGTTTATCTCGGATATTAAACGCAGGCGATTGTTTCAAAACCCCATTTCATCCTTTGTCATTGTAAAAGCCTATCTAACTCTCGTAAAATTTCTACCAGTACTCATTCATTTCTGCATTTTCTTCTTTATGATTGTGACCCGTCACGCCAAAAGGAACCATCTGGGTAGTGCGTAAAGTGTCGACTCTAGTCAGACTGCGCGGAATGCGCAGACTGACTAGGGTCGAAACTTTTTTCAATGTGCTTATTTTCTGAATCTAGAATGATAAATCTACCTTCCAGTGAAAAATATTTTGAATTGCGACCTCTGGTTGACCTATGCTGGACCCAGTCTCTTTTTTCAAATATCCATTTTACAGAGTTATCAGATGGTCCATTTTCGCGTGACGGGTTACATTTTTTTTTTTTTTTTTTTTTCATTTTTGTCCTGGCCATTTTTTTCCCTTTCATTGTTACTTGAATGATGAAAATCTTGGCTGAAATAAGAAAGTTACACATATTCAAATTTCGTAGTCCTGCACGGTTTTTGAACCAGTAAAAAATCATCTTGTTGTTGATTGGCTACTTAGGTAACAGGAATTTTAACATAAAAAGAACTAAATACCAACAACATAAAGAAATCAACGAATCTTCTTCTTTATTTTGTTATTTTATCAAATTCTATCTGTAAAAACATATTGTCTTCGCATTTTTTCATTATTTTTCACGTTATTTTACTCTAATTATTTGTATATGATAACAACCAATGAAACCAACAGACAGAAATAACTGCGGTATGCTAAATTCACTGTTTATAGTCGTTTTTGATAGAATGGTAAATTTTGAAAGACTAGGGTACTGTTACTCTAACACATTCCAGTCGGTTTTACTTGTCCTGTTTTTAACCATAAGGAAAATAATTCAGTAAAACGATCTGAGGAAGGAGAACCTTATCGAACGTATACACACAGAACAATAGAAGGGCGTAACTACATTACGCACATAACGCAAGTGCGTAATAGAAATGAATCCTTTTCGAAAAATGTCGTTGATGAATAATCATAACATCGAAACTACAGCTTATTCAAGCTGTAGTTACAATAATTTGATTATTCACCAACGCTCGAAGCATAGAAAAGGGGAGTGGACGTAGGACATTTATCTTTTGTCACAGACCACATATCGCCAATATACTATATATTCTATGTTGGTCGCTTTCTGAGTGCGTATTAATTTCGAAGTCCTAGGTTCGCCTTTGCAACAGAAATTCTGTAAAAGTAAATATTGAATAAAGAGGTTGCTTACAGTGGGTAACAGTACAGTAGTTGTCAATCGGACGTTTTAACTGTTCGAAATAAAAATTCTATCTCGGCATAGCAGAATGACTTATGTTAGATTGTTGAAATCAGCCAAGGGCGAAAAGTAGAATCGATACTTTACACATTACTCAGATGGTTCCTTTTCGAATGACGGGTCAAATATTCACCAATGACTTACTTTGTACAAGCTGCTGCGTACTGTCCTTCAATGACATCAGTTCCGACGTCATACGATTAAGCACTGATTCTTTCTGTTGGAACGTCGCATCCATTCTTCCTGATTTTTCGTCTATTTCCATACTGATGTTATTCCTATATTCTTTCAGTGCTTCGTTTGATTCATTCTCTATGTCCTTTATATCTTTTACGAGATTTTTCGAAAGTTCGTCTAATTCTCTCTTATTTTCATGAAGTTTATCAACCTCGGTAAGAACTTGGTCTTTCGTAGCTAGCATTCTCTTTTCCATCTGTTCCACTTTCATTTCCATCCGTATCATCTTTTCCAACAAAGCCTCCTCGTATGGAAACTTTGAGCAGTGTTGATTCTCATTAGCGCTTGATAAAAATAATAATAACACGAACATAAAGTATTTTAGACATCCATATTGTTGTAAAGCCATCCTTACATCTGGATCTTGCCTAAATCAAGGATGAGTGTATTATGAGCCCAAAATATTTAGCTTTATATATGTGACCCGTCACGCAAACAGGGATAATCTGAAATCTCCGTACGATAAACATTTGATAAAGAAATTGGCCCTTGTATAGGTCAACCGTAAGTCCCATGTTAAAAATTATTTCACGGGAAGGCAAATTGATTATTGTAAATTCAGAAAATTAGTAAAATGTGCAATCCGCACATTCTGACAAGGGTGGACACTTTACGCACTTCCCAGATGGGCCCCTTTCACTTGACGGGTCAGATATAAATACAGCTCGACTGTCCAGTACAGTTACAGTGTAAAAAATTGAATATAGTTTGGTCTATCTTCATGCGCACAGACGTTGAAAGTTTGTATTGTATTGTAGGGAAGGAATTTTGAATGACGAACCATTCAATCTCTTCTAAAAAATGCAATTGCTACTGCTCAATAAAATGTTCTTAGAATGTAAACAACGTTATTTTTTCAGTTGAATATACTGCCGAAATAAAGTTAAGGGCCGGCCTCTGATTTTCATATCTCCAGTTGGAAGGTTTATGCTAAACAATGAAATAAAATAAATAAAACCAATCGTGTTTTTCTGATGCTTTACATTCTGCTGCAATAGACAATCATTGTTTTGCAAACAACGTAGTACGGCTTCAGTGCTCCTAGGGCCCTTTTAAATATGGCACAACCAGAAAATATCCGTTGAAAAAGTTTCTGATTTAGCTGTAGAAGCAGTACTGTTGGTTATGTTTAGCATTTTGCAGGAGTATTCGATGATAAAACTGAACACATTTCGACAAGATGGTAAACTAAGGGGTCTTTGTGGCGCCGTTTCGGGGTTCTATTTGAAATGCTGGATATCCTTCGATGCCGGATTGGGAAAAAGAACGTACACCAGCTGGTGTAAATCAGCTTTTCCACTTTTGCAGATGGTGTGGTTAGCAGCTCAAAAAACAGGTGCCACAGAACCGTGCTAACTCAATGTTTCCTTAGAACATCAAATGCTTTTCAGAAGACTTGCTTTCTTGGCAATTTTGATTGCAGTTCTCAAATGTCAAATTATTGAACTCAGTTCTTGCAAAAGTTGAAATTGTTGCAGTGTATTTTCAAGAAATGACAAGTGAGTATTTTGCTGACCATTAACTTTAGTTCAGCAGTATATATTGTTTCGAAGCTTAACACTGTTTGATTAAGAATTATTATTATATTACTTTAAAAATTCGGAAATAGTAGTGGGAATTTCTAAAAATGTACGCTTAGTCCCAGGGAGAGAGCTTCAACGAAAAAATAAACTTGTTATAATTATGCCGCCCTCAAAGAAGAGGGGGTATATTGCTTTGCACTTGTCGGTTGGTCGGTCCGTCGGTCGGTCCATCCGTAGACCGTTTTTGTTTGTCCGGAGCAAGCATGTAAGCTAAAAGCACGAAACTTCACATGTGGATAGATCTCATAGAGAATAAGAGTAATGCACAATAACCATAACTCTACTCATAATATTGACCTTTGTTGATTGACAAAGAATATGCCATTGACCTGTTTTTATGGGGGAGGCATAAATGTTTTACAAACATCTATTGTTTGAAAACAAATCACAGTGTTTTACTGCGTTTTGTCTTCAAATTATTAATGCCTAAAGGATCTCCACAGACGATCGGACAGAAGTTACAAAATATGATTTTCATGAAGCGCATTAAATATTAACCAAATAACCACCAGAAGCCGAATTACCTAAGTGACCCAAAATTACTGCACCTTCGTCCAAGGTACTTTCCAGCTTACGGAAAAGTGCAAACGATGTTCCGAATCGGATTTCCGTCACTGCCCTTGAGATTTTTTTTTCATAGATTTGGCCAAGAGAATCACTATTAACATATGACGGTAGGCCATCAAAGTGAAAATATGAACTATGATGAGCTTCAGTCATAAAGGTGGGCATATGATAACTTATTGCATAAAATTCACGTTTTGGGGTCGTTATAGGCATACGGAAAAGTAAGAAATCGTGGATTAATATAGGGTTATTGTAATCACGTATTTTAGGACGAAAAATGGTTTACCGCTAAAATGCGAAGCACGAGGGCGATAAAGCATTTTGGGGTCTCTGAAAATGTTAATGCCTGAAAATACGTGAACACGCTTTTATTGTATTAAACGTAAGAATAGTGTATTTATTCAAACAGAGATTGAGTAGTAATTGATAGAATTGTTTTAAAATTAGATCCAAATTTGCAAGAAAAAATGGTCATGTATTGTATTGTCGCTTCTTTATATCGACGTTGCTTGGATAATTCGTAACGGCACAAAGCACAAAAGATTAACGCGGAAATTAGATAACCTTTTTATCCATAAATAGTTTTTACATATTTTACAAATTAATTTCATACTCCTCAAAATCGAAACTTTTATCTTATTTCATCCAGAATGTAAAAACTGATATTTTTGGGAGATACAAATTTTGTGGAAAAAGATTAGTATCATAGAAACTGATAAAGCCTATATTTCAAGGTCGAGGATATTTAAGTTAGAAAAAGCCGGGCGCTATTTGCACTTGAACTAATAGATAAATAGAGAATAATGCGTTAGTGTCTAAAAATTACAATATAATCTGGTCAAGGTTGGGAGAATTTATCATGACGAGGCTTTGCCGAGTCATGATATTTTCTCACAGCCGAGACCTGATTACATTGATATTTTTAGACATTCATTCATTTTCTCTCGTTAAAGCCCAGATTTGCCTATAACAACCATAATACGTACACTTCATGTAATAAAAAGTAAATTCGGGTTTTCCCCGATCAAATATCCTCGATCTGGGGCCTATATATACTATAACTAGTTGTTATGTCTCACGTTAAATAGAGCATAAATAAAGTCGTTGATCCCATTCCCGTGACGTGATGATTCATTGACGTCATAAATTTACCAAGGAACATCAGTATAAACGAACGAGACGGTGCAATGCATAACGCAATTTTCCGACTCTTAAGTGAAGTTTGGAGTTTGTTTTAAAGCGTTCCTCAATTTACAATCCCCGTTTGAATAAATACCACTATCTCTCTTTTTTATGCAATTATAGCTTCAATTTACGTTTTTGCACGTCAAAATGGTTAAACGCCCGACTGCGAAACCATATTTCGGTTATTTGCAAATGTTAACGCCCAAAGAAATATGGATTTATCCTATATTAATGAAATCCCATGATAATGACAATAAATTCCTCTATTTCACAAGCAAAGTGCCGCATTATTTTTGTGAAGATGTAGCGTTTCTTAATTCTGCTTACACTCTTGAACTCCCTTTCAGTCAGTTAACGGAAACAGATTTATTTTTGTACGATTCAAATATTGATAGAAACAGCCTGTTATCTATAGTTGTAAATGTGCGCTGCCCGAGTTTGTACTCTGTAAAACTAGTTGTTGTTCGAATGGCGCATCCCTAATAACGCCCCGATCCAGACATAGCTGACTTACTTTGATTTTTTAGAAGAAAGTTATTTATTTCAGTGTAAGATAGATTTTCATATCATTGAATTACTTGTAACAAAATAAACTGTATTTCACGAATGGAGGAGTAACTCATGAAAAAATATAGCTTTTTTGTTCATCCGATAAAAAAAGGCCCTATCTATTTCTTTACCAAAGAAGACTAATTGTGAAAATCCTTGGGGGAAAACAACATTTAAACGCGTCATTGCGCACGTGATTGCTATACAATGTCATTTATTCGTTTTGCTGCACTCAAACAACGCCAAAAAAGGGTGAAGTAAGCGAATACATAGAGGATAATCGTTTTTTTTCAGTGTGTGATCGATTAATATTGAGTGACCAACAAAAGCTATATTTTCACGAGTGTTGGACCCTCGAGTGAAAATATAGCTTTTGTTGTTCAAGAAATGAAATATTAATCGATCTTACTCAAAAAAACAAACGATTATTCTATTTCCTTATTGCAAAAATGAGACAAAATATGTATTTTCAAGGACATATTTTCGTAAAGCTCGTCAATTTACACGTGATTGCTATGCAACGTTCATTGTGACGTCACTTATTTCGCCCCGCATAGATGGCGTCAGATAGAATGAATTGCAAAAAAAGCAGGATATAAGTTTTTAATAGTTTCACTGCTTTTACGGTGAGATTATCAAGTGATAATCTACCGTTATCTCTCGATAAACCACCCAAAAGCAAAGAAAAAGACATGATAATATTTTGGTAAGTTAGTTTGTAATTCCACTAGTTATTCGGCGATTTTTTCAAATGATGAGCTATCCTTATTCCTCGATACTCCACATAAAAGATTTGTCTGCAAAATTTATGGTCGTTGCCATCATAGCAAAACATTGTTGGGCGCCCTCGACGTCATTTCTACTTCTTTCCAAGCTTTAGTTACTAGGTTTATATTTTCCATCTAAACGGCAGAACAAAATTGATCAAATTAAGGCGTTTATCATTGTAGTTCTGTCTAAATAAACTTTAAATCCTTTGATTTGGCTCACCCTAATGAAAATATGGACATGTTTGACATAAATAACGCGGAATAACCGCGGTCAATTGCCTTAATGAATAATTCAACGCATAAATTGATTTGTTATTGATATCTGTGATCACCAAGTTTAAATACGTATAGATCCACAAGTTTAAGTGAGTGATCAAAGGTCAATTTTGTCTATACCTGTATAGACAAAGTTGACATTTGATCACTCACTCTAAATTGTGAAACTATAGCCATCATAAAATCCGATAGCATAGCTTTTTTCAAATTATTTTATTGTTTGCCAAACTGTTGTAAAGTTTTGGTTTTCCTTTCTCACACAGGGTTTCTTTCGCTTAACCGTGAGAATAGACAAATCTACATCTTATTGACGGCAAAGACTTCAGGCAAAATTTGCCCTTTAGTCTTGTTAATTTCAACTTCATGTTACAGCCATCTTTTTTGTATACTAGATGCTATGTTAATTTCCTACGTGTAGATTAATTACAGCTTTGATTCATTAAATTACTTATGAATCTGTGTATTGTAGACTCTAATAATGTTTTTCAAGTTGCATAAGTAAAAGTATAGTATGGTACCACAGTCATCTCAAAATTATTAGTTCAACCCTTTAATGCACATCGTGACTTTCTTAACAATAATTGTGAGAATTCGGGGTGAAATCTTACATGTATACGCAGGGATCAAACTTCATAGCGCAGCACTTGGTAGCGCGATGGACTATCTTTTAGAAGGTTCTAGGTTCGGTTCCCGATGGCGACACTCAACCTTTCCGAATATTTATTTTCCCTCAATGGTTTGATGACCGTAGACCTATGTGAGATGGTAGCTGAAGGCAAGGAAAGGATGTAATGATAGTACTGGTTGAAAGTGGCCTACAACCGCACCCAAACATAAGAAACTACATAGGTAGTCTCTGTTTTTAACAATAATAAATGTGACATCAATATTCATGCACGTAGGAGAATGAATAGGAATGATCAGAATCTGCGACATAAAATCATCGTTACGCCTTATTGTATTGGCGAATTATTTCCTTCCCTCCTTCCTTTCTTGCTACCTTTCTTCTTTCCTTCCTTATTTCATTCCTTCATCATACTTTTCATTCTTCATTTCTTCCTTCTTTATACAGAATACAAGCATTCTTCCCTTTCCTTCTTTTGTCTTTTTTGATAATGATAATTTGGATGATATTAACAAGAACATTAAAAAACGAATCTTATTATCTGAAGAGGGAAAAAAGGAAAGAATTAAGACTTCGTGTTAAAGGGCTTTATAAAGCAAAATAAAACACGAAAAAAAAACGAAATCGAGAAATTAACCAGAAAGGCCTCGTGCCCAAGAAGAAAAACTATTAAATTTTACGAAGTTCGTTTAATTTTTGCCAATCAGCCTGTAAGCATGTGCTTAATCTCGAATGAAATAAGATAGCGTTGTTTTTATCATGCTTTCATATTGGATACGCCCGGTTTTATTACATGTAATGTGATATAAAACGCGTATTATGAGACCAAAAATAATCTCTGCAAAAGCATGCGAGAAAGGACCACCCAGAAAATATAAAATGTTTGACACAGGCTATCGGAAGTATTTGTTACAAATAATGTGTCTGTTTGAAAAATAAGAGGATCGTTATTGTCCTACGAGGGAAGATCCAAAAGTTCGTAAAATGGGTTTATAACTTTCGCAATTATTGATTGTTCAGTATATAATTTGGTCAATATGCAGTTTTGTAACAACGGAGAACATTAATGTTATTATTTTTGTAGAATTATTTTTTACGGCCTTAGAATACGTTACCATAGAAACATATGTATGCTAAAGCGGGGGAGCGAGAAAAAATATTGAAAATCCGTTAAATAAATCAAGTTTTTTGTAAGTGTCTTGTAACTTTAGTTGGAATTCTTTGGCTAAATTAAATAGGAAGTAAATAGGAATTATTTTTCATATTTTAAAGCTTATTGGGAGATTTCTTACGGACACAGAATATTTTAGTAATCCAGAATATGCGAGGAAAAATTGACAAGACGTCAACACCAAAATATGAATACCGTTTATTTTTCGAATTTTGCCATGATCTATGTTATACACCAATCTAAACATTTCAGATAATTTATAAAAATGATAAAAATGTGCAGAAGAGAACTTTTCCTAAAGCTACCCGGGATATTTAAAGAGGACAATGCTACAATGCTTCAAAGAAGAATTAGTTCTTTAATTAGTTAATTAGAAGGATTGGTCTTATAGATTTTCAACGAACGAATATATCCCAATTGATTCTCACTATTTTCCAAGAATAAAGGTTCAGATTTTGGCTCACCACTTTTTAAGAAACACCATGAAAACAAAAAATTTAAACAATTTAGATTCGAAAGGTATGTGGATAATTTCTGTAAGTTGGTGTATCAGGCACAGAAAGGCATGAGAGTAAGCGGAGGCTATGTAGAAGAGAAATATCATTGACGTCGTATTTGACGTTCTTGCTCCCCCGCGTTAGTAGGGGGTCTTTGCCTTAATTTATGCATTTTTCAGTCGCTATTGAACGCAAACAATTGAAATTTTCCACTTTTATTACACAGATGATGCATTTAATTACTGTATATTTTTCATTTTGATAGTTAACTTTTCTGGTGATTTATAACCTCATTTTACGAACTTTTGGATCAACCCTCGTATATCTCTCACCCGAGAACGCGAGTTCAAAGTTCCAGTCCAAATAGCTGTAAAAATGTGCAGCAGTGGTAAGAATACATTGCCTCTCTTCCTAATAAGTAGTAAAATCTATTATGAATTAGGATCACGATAAGTACGTCTCTTTACTGTGTAAACTTTGGAAAGAAAGAGCCGTCAGAGACGGATTATGCTGCCCGAATAAGGCATTGTCACAATAATATGTATGCAATCAATGGAAAAAGTTTGCTGTTGAATGCTTCTATAGGTTCTTGGATTTGCTAATGGGAAATGTGACACATCAGGCGGAAAGGGATCTTTTTGGTAGGGCAAAATTTTCGACCTTAGTCAGATTGCAAGGACTCAAATCAGGCGTTATCTTATACAATGTTTATATAATATTGCAATTAACCCTTTACCAAACAAGACCTGGTTTTGACGTCTCGAAGAGAAAAGGATTAGGAATACATTGAGGAAAATGAAAGAAAATGCTGGTAACCAGCGTTTTCTCCTTTTGCTTCAATATTTTCCCAATTTTGTCGTCTGCAGCAGCTATTGAATTGGAACACCCTAAATTTTCATTGTTTGGAAAAGCTAAGTCCCCTTTTGTCGTGACGATGTCACAAATCTAAAAAACCGGGAAAGACACATCATCATAGGAAGTTCACATGGCAAATTTCATTTTAAAAGGCCGAAGGGTTATGGAGAAAGTACTGTTATATGAGACACAGAGAGCTAACATAAAGGTAACATACATTAAACCCCCTTTTTGCATGACATATTTTTAGACACAAATTTCAAATAGTTTATGGTACAGGGCATCTGATTTGCTACTCAAATGTGAAATTTCATAAAATTCTGAACGTAAGACTAAGAGAAATGAAATCATAGGGAGTTAACAAGGCAAGTTCCATTTTAAAAGGCCAAAGGATTATGGAGAAAGTACTGTAATATGAGAAACAGAGAGATTACATAAAGTTAACAAACATTAACCCCTTTTTTTGCATGACATATTTTTAGAAACAAATTTCAAATAGCTAATATTCTAATTTGCTACTCAAATGTGAAATTTCATCAAACGTTGAACATAAGACTAGGACAAATGAAAGAATAACTGTATTTTACAAGCTAAGGTAAAGGTAACAATCATATAGCCCCCTTTTTCCATGATAAATTTTTTTACGAAAATTTCAAAATTATTTTAGTAAAGGGCATCTGATTTGCTACTCAAATATGAAATTTCATTAAATTCTGATCATTAGGCTAGGAGAAATTTGAGAAAAACTGTATTTTACCCTAAGTCCCCCTTTCCCGAGACGTAGCCTCAAATCCAAAAATCGAGACAGATGCATCAATACTATATCATAGGAAGTTTACATGGTAAGTTCCATTTGATTTTGCCCAAGGGTCATGGAGAAATCGCTGGGGACGGACGGACGGACAGACGAAGCGGCGGCTAAAAATGATTAAAAAAATAAGATGACCATGATTAGTTAATGTCCTAAACTGGTTTGAGATTATTATTGAAATATTTCCTTCTTTGTATTTATGCAAAATTGGAAGCACGAGGACTGAGAAAAAATAAATGATCCTACGACCAATTTTCTAAAGGTAAATCTAATGAGGCTAAACACCAAATTTACAGCTGTCCATTCTGTTTTTATGTATAATAAAAATACGGCACGGCGGAGCCAAAACTTGGCCTTAAATGGGCATTTTATGAATACGCTTGATGAAGGTCCATTACGTGATTTTACATACCTAATACGAACGTCGTCCGACTTCTGGTTTTAGAGAAGAAGATTATTTTTTAATTGTTTGCACTTTATTTCTACGTTAAGCAGGATGTGTCAGGGTGCAGCCCCATTAATGATCCCCGGCCATCATACGAACAAACTTGGTAGAGGTCCACTAGATGATGCTACATACCAAATATGAAAGTTGTCTATTATCCAGTTTCAGAGAAGATAATTTTTTAAGATTTTTGTACTTTGATTCTATATAAAATAGGATGAACCTGGGTAGAGCCTAAATAAACATCTGGGGTATTATAAAAACAAATAAAGAAGAAGTCAATTTTTCCTTTCCAACGTAAAAAGAACTGGTTCAGACGGGGCCAATGGAATAAAACTTGGTAGAGGTCAACTAGATGATGCTACATACCAAATATATAAGTTGTGTATCATCCGGTTTCAGAGAAGAACATTTTTGAAGATTTTTGTACTTTGATTCTATGTAAAAAAGGGTGAATATTTTTGTACTTTTATTCTATGTAAAAAAGGATGAACCTGGGTAGAGCATAAATAAACACCTGGGTTATTATAAAAACAAATACGGAAGAAGTCAATTTTTCCTTTCTAACGTAAAAAGAACTGGTTCCGACGGGGTCAATGGAATAAAACTTGGTAGAGGTCCACTAGATGATGCTACATACCAAATATGAAAGTTGTCTATTATCCAGTTTCAGTGAAGACATTTTTTGAAGATCTTTGTTCTTTGATTCTATGTAAAAAAGGATGAACCTGGGTAGAGCCTTAATAAACACCTGGGTTATTTGCAAAGAAAATATTTGATACCAAACCAGTCAATTTGACGTGTTCGTTACTGTCGCCAAGAGTTAGAACTGTTTTTCTCTTCTTTCAAACAAATAGAACTTAAGGCTATCGGATACCTTTGGAACCCTTAATTCGAATAAGTAAAATAACGGAAATCATATTACCTCCTTTTAATAAAAGTTTGTCCCTTTCGTAATTTTTTGTATAAGTGGTTCGCGACTTTCGGTATTCTAACTTTATTGTTATTTTGTTTTGAAATTATATTACAATAAACTGAGGTTAAACTCATTCGGTTATTAAATTGTAAACCCTCGTGAAGGTTGTGTAATATAGATGCACGCGCAATCTTTCCTTTCCAACGTAAAAAGAACTGGTTCCGACGGGGTCAATGGAATAAAACTTGATAGTTAACAATACCACAGAAGCTAAAACTGTGAACGTTTATTGCTTTCATTGCGTACGTTATGAAAAATCAAGATGTTTTGTTTGAAAGTGAGAAGACTCTTGTTGCAAGCACGTTTTTCTTTTCTAATAACGTTATGACCCAACCTTTCTCTTCCATTGCATTACCTTTCAACTGGCTTTTGTCATTTGATTCATTTTTCTAGAAGATTCAACAAATGACAATTAGTTATTTAGAATGCCATGGACACTTTAAGTTTGATACCTGAAATGCACCATCTTATGACTGGTATGCATGGTGATTTGGCTAATTTATAATATATTTTTTCTTGTATATGTATTTTCTTTAGTAAAAGTATAGGAGAAGAATCCCCTTTCCTTCTCAGTAATTATTACAGGTGTTGAAATCGAAATTTCATTTTGTCTTGTCATGGAAGAAGAACCCCAAAGAAACGAGTCTTCATCTAACCCACCCATTCCCCTAAATTGCTTCTTACGTGCCTGGATTATCAAGAATTGAAACTTAAATAATTTAGCGGTTACATAAATATCAATGAGGTACATGTTTTGTTTTATAGCAAATATTTTTGATCTTGTCTTATTGATATTTAATACCAGAATACCAGAATTGCTAAGCGCCTGAATTTGGAGGGTTGGTGGTTTCATAGAAAGCAAAGTGGCCCGAAATGCCTTGATCACCTACTTTATTTTATCTGTTCTAGATCTTCTAATTTTAAACTAATTTTCTGTTATATTCTTTCAACTATATTTAATGTGGGTGTATGTTTTTTGTTGATTTTGAAATAAAAATTAGATTTCGCTTAAAAGAAGAGCATTTTTTCGAGAACGTTTTTCCTGCATTTTCGTTTTGTAAATGTAAATATCATATATTGTACAATTCCTTGTATTCAATGAATCATGTATACTGACCCACTAACATTTATGGTCACCTTTCAGTTTCTTATCGTACGTTTCTCGTCATTTTTGCAAGAAAAATGGTATTTTCAAAAATCCCCATTTCCTCCGAAAAATGCATGGAAGGCTATGCTGATTTTTTGGTCAATTTATCGTTAAGGTACACTCTACGAGATATATTTATTTAATTAAGATTGGAACAAGTACCAAATGGTGTCGGGGTAGCTTAACTGGATATAAAAAAGTCACTCTTTATTACCGCTAGCCCGTAAATTTGAAAGCATGGTAATTCGAGTGGGATACGTTTTGAAAATTTTAGCGTCAAATTACACAACAAAATTTGATGTCGCCGAAATACGTAAAAAATTCATGAGGTCTTACGTTTAAGGTAATTTATTTAAAAGGATGATCGACACATATTTGGATTAATAAATTAATATTTTCTGATTTCTTTAGTAATTGAAAAACCTAGAAAATAAGGGGTTGTTGACCAAAAATATTAGTATTTGCGATTTAAATATGGCAACCCAAGGGGTTTTTTTAATCAAAGCGAAATGTTCGTTAAAGCTTATTACTGCTGACTCTGAACATATTTCTCTAAAGATGCAATTAATTGTTGTGCAGCAATGGTATAAAGAATAATTTCTTTCCATCAACAAAATCAAGAAAATTTAGTCAGTACAATTAATTTTAGTTAAAAAAAGATTACATATTCGTTACTGACATGTTCGTTACAACAAATTACATTGCCCTGATACAATGGAACTGTTGCTTTTATTTCGTCGATATGTTAAACAAAATTACTAATTACGATAATGGGTAGGCGAATTTTGCATTAACGTTGACTTTCGAATGGAAACGGGTTGCATTTCTGCCTATTATTTGCTAAAACAGATCATATTACCTCTTTCAACATAAAGGTAAAAAAACTTAAGCTTTATTTTAAGTTATAAATATAATTCTTATTAAGGGGATTGTGGACTCATCTTTTCAGTGGGTTCGTTGAAAGAGCCTACACAAAAGCTCGAACTTTGAGAAAATTACCATGACATGTTCGTGATGCTAGATAACTAACACGTCTCGATCGATTTTACCAGATAAATGGACGTGTGTCTCATTTTACACGCCATAATTGAAAAGAACACCAACACTTGAGGATTTGTCTGAATTTCTGTATCGGAAAGGCAAAATGCATTCATCTAAATTGCATTTTTATATTTATTGTAAAATGTTCGTTTTCCAAAGAAATAATGTTTTTTCTATAATACCGTTCTATCAATTTTTGTCCACTAAAATATTTGCCGAACTTTCAAGAGAAGATCATGTCATAATTTACATGCATTTTTAAATAGAAAACTGTAATAACTGTTTTGAGAGTGATTTTTAAAGGTAACGAATATGTCAATAATGTGTTTTATAGTAAAAAAGGGTGGTTTTACTAGAAAAATATGACGTTTTCCACTGATTTAATATACTTCCCACTATTTCTATCATACTTGGATATATATATATATATATATATATATAATTTTTTTTTTGAAAATATTTGCTCCCACGTTACAAAAAATATCAAAAAATAAAGTATAATTAAAGAGAATATAATACCTACCGTAACATAATGCGATGGATTAAACACAGACTTAGGAATACAGAGTGATTTTAGATCTTTGGTGTTGAGATTTTAGAAGATCGAAACAAGTTTCTAGCCAATAACCTTATTTTTGAAGCACTTTAAGAAACTTGAATTATTCATAAAATTTTCGTTACCCGAGGTAATCTACCAATATATAATTAAAAGTCGACAATCATGTGTTGAAGAGTCAAATTACCTTTGGGTTTCCTTCATATACGTGTATATATATTTTACGAGACGAGTAAGAATAAGAACCTGAAGTGACTACAGAATGCGGGGTTAAAATGAATTAAATAGTGTGTTAATTTTTCTTTAATAAAATACTATTAATACTATATATTCAAGGCATGATTTATAATTTTTAAAGATTTTTTTTTATAATTGTATATTTTTCTTATTTGCGTAATGTTGAACGTTACTTTTGGCCATTGCTGTTTTATTATTTAACCTAAATTGAGTATTTAAGGCGCATTTCTAAGGATAGTAACGAACATTTTTCGTGTCCAAAACTTCTTCATACCTGTTTATTTCAACACAAAAATTTGAACATCCTCTATCGTCTCTTGATAACCGTTTTATATGCATTACACCTAGGAATAATGTATTATTCACGTCTTTAATCTGCTTAACAGAGGTAAAATGAATAATTCAATACCTTAATTTGCGAGATCGTTTTGAGGAGTGTATGATGCCCCCCTCCTGATCCAATTATACATTCATTTGAATATAACCAAATGTGTCCGAATGCTTTATTTTTGGCCAAAATGTCTTGAAACTTGGTCAGAATGTTTACCTCCATCAATTTTCGGTCAAATTAGAAATTGTGTCTAGTCCGGTCAAAGGGGGGGGGGACAAAGGATCAAATCTTAGAAAAATCTTGTGTACACTCTAGAGGCCACATTTTGGTCCTATTGTCTTGCAACTTGGTCATAATGTCTGTATTCATTAGTCTCGGTCAAGTTTAAAATTGGGTCAAGTTGGGTAAGAAATAGAGTCAAGGGTTCAGGACAAAGAAAAACATTGTATGCAATCTAGAGGACATTATTGTAATTGGAACATTTCTTTGTGTTATTTCTTGAAGCGTGCTCTTGCAAAACTACTGAAAAAGAATTTGTTATGCTTCTGTGTGTTAGGTAACAATAACCATTTTGCTGAAAAAATGAGTCTTTAATTATTATTTAATATTTTTTCGAGACAAATTAGTTTAAAGAAGATCCTGTATCAAAAGACTGGTTTTCAAGACAAAGCAATAATTTTAAGTATTCTGGGCAATGCATCATGCCAAATGGAAACTTTCTAGCCTTCACAGATTGGATTTGCAACGGCAAACTTCATGGATTCAAATTCTGTGAAGTAGTTTGTCATAGTTTATCCTAAGGATCATTTCTGTGGTTTGGTTGATTTCTCATGAATAATTGATATTGTCTTTGTGAATTGTTGACAGGTGGACGGACGACGGACGGATCGACCACAATAGCTCAACTTGAGCACTTTGTGAATATGTGAGCTGATGTGAAGCAGGGCAGACAATATGTGATTCCAATTGAGTATGTGCTTGACATTCGGTTGAACTTATGAGTGAGGTACTAACATTCAGCAGACAAGACTGCCGCAAAATGCAATTACTAAGCCGAATGACTCTCTAACGGTTCTTGAAGTGATAGTCTGCATACAGATCGCATAGTTAACACTGGTGAATCTGTACAGTCTTAGCGGTGTAAATGTGATTTTTAAGTTGGAATGCGGAGCAATTCAAACTTAGATTTAACAAAACCGCAAAATGAACACAAGATAATTTCATTTCGGGTTTTTTGATAACACACATCACGTGAACAGGATGTGAATACACTTCGGCCTGTTTTGTTTATCTCAGCTGGACACAGACATACAGTTTATTTCATCAAGAAGTAAGAATGCTAAACAATTACACAAATATCACTTCATGTAAATTATTCACACGCTAATTTGTTTTAAACGATATTTATTGAAACTTGCGTACGAATTTATTTGCATTACTATATTTGGAAATCATGTGATAAGTCAAGTCCAATAAAGTTAGCTGTTGACAATAGCACTAGCCAATCACGTGATCTGCTTATTGGGTAATGTCGCGACCTGTTTTTCGTAGAATTGTGGCAATAGTACAAGCCAATCACGTGATCTGCTTATTTGGTAATGTCGCTACCTGTTTTTCGTAGAATTATATTATAGCTTCTTTTAGAGGTCTAGTTTCACTTTCTGAACGCCCTTATTACACACTTCAACAAAATACTTCAAATGTTTTGTATCAAACCATCATTAGAAACGCGCTACATCTACAGATATTTATCTGTATGAAAAACCCGATCAAATAAATATTCTCGCTCGGTTTATTACTTCTCTAAAAACGGAACCCTATTTCAAAATCGCGCGACAATTTAACTTGGTGGTGGACGCAGCAAGGATCGATCAAGGTATAGATCCACAAGTTTAAGTGAGTGATCAAAGGTCAATTTTGTCGATACGTGAACACTACTCTTCCCTTATTTATGGACAGATTTTGATGAAACTTTCACAGAATGTTCCTAGTGACCTGACCTTGTGCATATTGTCCGGGTTTAGTGAATACATGTATAAGCCGCGTCCTGGAAAAAGGGGCCTTCATTTTAAAAGTCTTGTGAACGCAACTCCTCCGTCATTTATGGACCGATTTGGATGAAACTTTCACAAAATGTTCCTAGACACCTGACCTAGCGCATATAGTCGCGGTTTGGCAAATTTTAGCCGTGTCATGGAAAAAGGGGCCTTCTTGAAAACATTATTGTGAACGCAGCGTCTCCTCTTTTTTCTGGTATGTTTTGGATGAAACTTTCACAAAATATTCCTAGTCACCTGACCTTGCCTATATAAAGTCGTGGTTTGGTAAATTACAGCTGTGTCATCGAAAAAGGGACCTTCTTGTAAAAATTCTTGTTAACGGAACTCCTCCCTTATTTATAGACTTATTTTAAAAAAAATCTACGAAATGTTCATTGTAACCTGAATTTGTGCATGTTGTTGCAGTTAAGTGAATTTCAGTCGCGTCATGGAAAAAGGGGCCTTCATGTCAAAGTTCTTGTGAATGCAACTCCTCCTTCATTGACAAAAAATGGCCCTGTTGTTACTTTTCTTTTAATACAAATTATACATTTGAGATAAAAGTTAAAAGCTCTCTTTTCAAGGATTGATTTGGTTGATACTTTCAAAGGTTATTCTTCATCTTGTTATATTATTATTAGTTGAAGTTTAAAGAGGCATTAAACCTCATTCAATCAATCAATCATAACGAACAGTTTGAGCTTAACAATTTAAATGAGTCTGCAAATGTTTTGAATTTTGTTCTGTCAAAATAAGAAGTGTCTGTAAGTGTTTTTGTGAAACAGCAGCAGAGTGACGGCGTTTATTGTGCCTATGGGACTCTTGTTACTCTAGCAGAGCTTTTCTGATTATTTAACTGTAATCATACAAATTTTCCAAGTGCAATATAGTAAAATAAAAAAGATATACCGGAAAGAATTGATACACCATCATTTTGTAGTTTGATTTAGCTCTAAGATAATCGTACGATTGTCGCAAAATATTTATATAATGGTATTAAATTGTTATATCTATCGTAGGACCTAACCCTTTTTTGATCGGGGCAAAAAACGATTGCTTAACCTAAATTGGTTTAGGGAAGCAAAGAATAAAGTTTCACTCGATTTTTATTTGATTATACGTATTTAAATAAAACAAGTTGTCTAAGTAAAGACTCTGTTATTCCACTCTTCAGGCGAAACTTTGATTATTGAAATTCCAGTGTTTACAGTGAATCATCTACAAAGCTGCAAAATCGCAAACAATAAAAAATGGGAGTATTTGCTGTTAGGTAAACGCAAAGTGTGAACCATCATTTCAAACAGTGAATAATACTATAGTAAAGGAATGAAATTTCAATGTATCAAAGTGTTCTGTGTAGTAACACTGCTACGGCAACGACAACTTACGCATGAAAGATTAATTATAAATACTTTCATCTGCAAGCGTTAGAATGGGATAACCGAAATTTGTTACAATACGTTCCATTCAAACGCAAAGTAATAGTCAATGAGAAACAAAACCAGGGTCTCTGTTGTTGCATCTATCCTTTTGAAGAATTTTTTATAAGAATTAAAGTAAAAAAAACAATAAACGAATCCCAATTATAATTGAAAATCATGATAATAATAAAAAGATTAAAAGTTAAGACCTCGAAACATCCACCTAGACCTTGGTACATTTGCTCATTTTACCAGGAGGTATCAGGTAAAATTAGTCGTGTAATGCTCCACACATCCGGCGCGACAGCCCGAAGTCGTTGTACTCTCGTTGAAATAATTATTATTTCAGGACATACAAGTAAACATCTTTTTGGTCAGTATGATGATTCTATGTTTTGTAATTAAGGGGACAGTTTACCCACTAACGCGTAAGTTTATGTCAGATGACCTGCACGTGCAGATTCAAAGGTTAAATTTTACGATACAAATTGTCTATGATTTTCAAAGATTTTTGTGAAGGCCATTTACGACCATCTTAAGTGTAGTATAATGGTACGATAATCATAATATTAATCGTACGATTTTTCTTCTTTCCACCGGAATACCTACAATACTCATGAACAATTATGCTCTTTTCTCCTCGATTCGCGCATGGTAGTTATATCATCTGCGTTTACATTGATTTAAAGTGAGCATCAATCTATTTTCTTGCTTTTTTCTTGCAATTATGTTTTCTCATTTCTTTCTTTTTATCATTTTTTCTTTCGTCAGAATCAGGCTTGTATAGTGATTCAGGGTTTTAAGCGTTTCTCGTTGTTGAAATAAATTGATTTATATACGCCCGTCAAAAGACGAGACATATTATGTGATCACCTGTGGTGGGCGGGAGGCGTCAGCTTCGTAAGTGGCTTGAGGTCACCGTCTCTTGAACGCATTCCAACTTATCAGTACTTTCAGTACTTTGATTTAAAAATGTCACACACAGATTTCAGAACGTGTCAAAATAATGAGTGTACAACATCGTAAGATTACATAGACATAGGGGGTCTAGTCGATTCAGTTCTAATATTCCAAAATAGTCCCGCATAAGTCTAAAAAAGCTTCACACATCGGTGTTAAGGAGAGACAATAAAAAAAGCACGTTACAAATCAAGGAAAATATTGACCTTTTGCCAGTTCTCGTAAAATCAGTATCACCAACGCCTTTCCTAGATAGCATCATTTTGCCAGACAGTAACATTCACAATTTAAGACGTAGGTTCACGTTTATAATTGTTACAATAAGGAAATAAAAAGCAATAAATTTGAACAATAATGACGATATTGAAGTAATTTCAGATATTAGTTGCAGCACAAACATTTTAATTATTCACTAGACAAAGATCTTAAGTACACGTAGCATTACATCACTTTTCCCAAAAGAATTCACACCCTTAAATATTGATGTGAATGTTTGTTCTTATGTAGTCAACAATTCACTGAAAGTGGCATGTCGATGATATTTTACGACTTTTAAACTTTTTAACATTTTATGGGAAAAATCATATAAATTGCAATTGTTTACAATACAATAGTGCGTATTAGCCTGCAATTAGCGCTTGCAAATGACAAATTACCTTGTACAAAGAAAATCGTCTATATGCACATCTCAAATTTCATGCAAGCACAAAACAATTATAAAGGAAGATACTGATGGTAGTGGATCCGTAATAGCTCCACAACATTTTAGAAGACATAAACTTACACAGTGCTAACCGAGGTTTCCTTTAGGAAACCTTGGCTAACATTGTGAACTTTCATAAGTTCCGAAATGTTGCGGAACTATTATGGGCCTCCTACTCTAAAGGAATACCAAAGCTTAAGGCTGTAAAATATGACCGCTTCTTTGCAGTCATCTTGTTTTGTACTTAAACCAATTTAATAATTCAATACCTAGTTACTCAGGAACGCCTTATTCCAAATACGATATATATCACAGGAAAAATCATACTTTTTATCCAAAATCTAAAAGGGACGGTATGAAGTTATGGCAAGAGCAGTTAAGAATATCGTGAAAATGACGAGACGAATGATTTTGGAATGAAATTGAATGAGTGTGTGGAGCGAAATCTGAGTGAAATTAAAGGGAGGTAATCCAATATCGCTAATTTTATTAAAGATGAAAAAATAAGTGATATTCATTACCTTCCTTAAATAAAACATTCGTACTTTTCTTTTTGTGAGTCATCGTGGACCAATCAGGTACTTTAAAAATCCACACCAGCTTAGAAAATTGTACCATACTAGTTTGGTCAACTTGAATAAAATGTTTTTCGTCTTGAACGAATTCGAAATGTTTTCTAATGGTTTCGGAGCGTTTTTGATTGATTTGAGTGCGTGTTTTGAATAAATGAATGGAGCGCTTAGTGAATGATTTAGAATGATTTTAATCGGAACGAGTGCAAATTTCACGATGTTACTGACTGTATAACCCAAATTCGCCTTCGACAGCAGTGATCTCACTGTGCATTTGCACAAACGACATGTTCAATAAGAGACTCTGGGTTATGTATAATTGTGAATTGCAGTTATATAAGAGTAGACAAATACTTTTTAAGGTTCATGTAAAGTGTTTGAGACCCAATTTTAAAGGATTTCATTTGCCAAGAAAAAGCAGTATGTCCAGGAATATTATATATCAAAATGAAGCTATTCGTGAGCACAAGCAGTTAGGCAACATAAAACCGCCATAGCTATAGCGGTATAGCCAAAACATTGTGGAAAAGGGTCATTTTGTACAGAACAAGCAACTGCATGACTGTTGGATAAAATTGGCTCATATTTTAACAAAGTCTAGCCTAAAGTACCATCCAGCTAGTGCTTCAACCATTGGTATAAAACTCAGCCCCAAAACGTAGTTATGCAGGCAATTAATTTTGACTTATTTTATAAACACATATGTCATATGTGTCATTCTAATTTTGAAAACGTGTAGATCTTTTTAGGGTATGGTGTGTTATCACAACATAAATAGACATTGATTGTTTATATACCTGTAACGTTATTTAGCAATATATCAATTTCTATTTCACAGAATGATAAATATATAGTAAAATTGTAGATCATTGAATGAAAAAAAAATATAATTTGAAATAAATCGCAGAAAATATTTCACAATATTATGGTGAGATGTTGCACCATACCTAACATCTATTTTGAGAACAGACCAAACCGGTTTGATATGTATGTTGACAAAATAAATGGAAATTGATTGTTTCAAAAGAGCCTTTTGAGACTGAGTTTTATATTTAAGGTTGTAGCACTACCTGGATGGTACTTCAGACTGTACTTTGTTAAAATATGGGGCAATTTTATGCAACCGTCATACAGTTGCTTGTTCTGTACAAATTGACCCTTTTCTACAATGTTTTGGCTATACCGCTATAGCTATGGCGGTTTTATGTTGCCTAACTGCTTATGCTCACGAATAGCTTCATTTTGATATATAACATACCTGGAACTACTGCGTTTTCTTGGCTAATGAAGTGCCCTAAATATTGGGTCTCAAACACTTTACATGAACCTTAACTGCATATCCACAAACAGATTAAACTTAAAAAAAAATTGAGAATGAAGAGAACTCCGGGCCTGGTACGCAAAGTAGATAATTACAAGCAATTACGAAATAAATCGCCGGATTGTTTTCGTTATCACTGATAAGACGATAAGAATAAAAGGTCTAGTTCAACCAGGAACAACATGTGAGGCATAAGCTGTGAATTGATTGTTCATTTAATGGAGTTTAACGCCGCTTTCAACATTTTTTCAGTTATATCGCGTCGGCTAACAATTGATTCCTGGTATTTATCTCAACAGTACAACCATCACATCCTTTCCTAGCCTCCAGCTGCTATCTCTAATCGTAGACCTATTTACCTGGCTCGTTAACTGAGCGGTTAGCGTGCTCGACCCGTAATCGGATGGTTTGCTCAAGTTCACCTCCGAAAGCGGGTTGTGTTGTTGTTCAGGATACTTATTTACAGTCAGAACACTAGTCAAACAAGTGTGTTAAATTTGGTAGCAGTGGAAACAATTCAACATTCCAACGTCCCGAATGATCTAATCTGCCCTGCGTTAAGGATGAAGACGTTAGCGAAGCGTTTTCGAAATGATACCTTACTTTGCACGTTTGCGCACGTGCAAAGCGGGGTATCATCTCAAATCGATCGCGAAACGTTTTTACATCCTGAACACAGGGCTGTTTTGATAAGGGCATGTCACGCTAGAGAGCTTCTGCGACGAGCTTCCACGGCGCCCAAGCGTTATGCAGATCGCAAAGGAATTATATTTGCGCCTGTGCGTGCCATGCCCAATAATTTGAATTGTTGAAGTACAAACACTTAGAGGCATAGAGAGCCACAAACTCTAAGAAGAAAGTCATCTGATGGTCTACAGATATTTCGAGACCTTATTTATCTACATAGCGTATACTGCAGACTCTGGTCAGACTGTGCGGATGCACAGGCTGGCAAGAGTCTTTGCTTTGCTCGTATTTGAAATTGATGGAAATCTCAGGCATAGGCTCATTTATGCTATTCGAAAAAGAAGATATAAATGGCGTTTTAACGGCATTCATGGCGATTTCCCGTCGATCCTATAATGCTCCTGTGGCGATTCTACTGAGCTGCTACGTCGAATAATCGATTTCATACAGCTCTCACACAAGTACGACGCTTTATTACACAGATAAAATTACTACGGGCGCTTGTGGCTCTGAAAAGGAAAAATACGGAGAAAACGAAGAGGTGTTTCATTCTGAAGTAGTTGTTATTTGTTTAAAGTGATCAACAATAATGACTCGTTATGCAATATTAAATGAACAAGGAAAATATATACACTTTTGTTTGACATACATTTTTTAAAACGTAATTGAAACGCAGTAGGTTTGTTTGTTTGTTTAAATTGGGTTTTACGCTTCTTTCAACATTTCAACGGTTATATCGCTGCGGCTGGAGCTGATAACAATAAAATCCTGGTATTTCTAACACCAGTGTTACCATAATATCTCTTCCTAGCATCCAGTTGCTATACGACATAGGTCTACGATTATCGACCCGTGGGTGGGAGACAAATTATCGGCAAGAATAAGTGCCGCCGTCGGTGATCGAACCCTAGCCGCAGAAGTGATTTGGCTCAGTAGCATAGAGCACACTTATAGTCGCCGTTCAAGCGTTACGACATTTCTCTGGGTTCTTTTTACAGTGCTTGGACTACGATAGCCATGGCGCTACAACGATTTAATAGGACCGTCACAGCGACCATACAACGCTCTTACTGTGATCGTGTCATGTTGCAAACCTTCGACGAATGTTTAGTGCATGTTCGAAGTGTGCGCCGTACCATTGCGCTATGTGGCGACATTCAGTGCTTAAAGCGATTGCACGGCGCTATAACTGCAATCTTACTGCGCTTTTGTTGCATAATAGGCGTCCTCACTGCCATATAGAAATTCGTAGATCGTCGTAGGAGTACTATGACATAGTTGCCTTAATCCATATGGAAATTCGTAGATCGGCGTAGGAGCACTATGACACCATTGCCATAATATGACAGGAATTTTACCAGGTTGGATAGCTCTCGCCTTTTAAGACTTACCTTTTTGTTTACAAAATAACACAGTTTGGATAATTCCGGGCGATGGCTTTTTTTCTGAATCCATTTGGCAAGCATAGGAGTTTAAAATGATTCATAGAATTGAACTATTTATCTATATAAATATATTTCTTTCCGATCTGAGTTTGGACAAAAGTGGTTCAATTCCAATCCTACATTTTATGTGATTCTAAAGACAACAAACAGGATTTTAAGTAGGTTATCTAACCAAAATATTTCAAGGACAGAAGCTCATAATTGTGATAGCCAGAAAGAACCTCCGTATGTGCGAATGTTTCTTTTTTAAATGGTGTAAATATCACTCATACAAGGAAAAACCAACACACGGTGTCCAGGATTTCATGTAACAAAGCTAATATCCTAAATATTGTAACGTTAAAATGAAATGAACCAATATAGTAGTGATTAATAGATTTGGAATGACAAAAAGGTGACGAACTTCAGTCGTAGTGAACGAGTAGCACAATTTCCGGTAATATATAACAACAATTGATGTTTACACAAAAGTGTTATCAGCCTAACAAAAAGGTCCGTAGTCAAATTTCCATTAGGATCGTAAGAGTTACCAGTCAAAATAACAAATTCATAACTAAGATCAGATTTTTGTGCAACCAGAATATTATTGCTAATGCATGTTTTTTGTCTGATCAAGGTTATCATACGATTTTCAAAATATGAACAAAAATCTCATATGGTTCCTTTGGGATTTATTGCAATGGTAATATGAGCGTTCCAGAAAATAAGTTCCATCGTTCCCATTTATCTATCTTAAGCTTGTTAGTGTGACTATTTTCAACCCAAACATTACTCCCGGCTGCAAGATCCTTCATAAAACAACTCGTTTCGCAAGTATCGCTTGTAGAGTCGTAGCTCAAGCTAGCTTGTTCGACATTACCATCAACCATGAAATAGATCTCCATTCCATCTTTGATTAGAAAGCAAAGCTGAACTATAAACAAGTAAATTCCGCCCCTTGGAGCAGTGAACTTTCCTGTGGTTGGGTTATAGCTGTCGCCTACTTCGTTCAGTATTTCGTCAAATAGCATGATTTCACTCTTAATGTAAGATAGTTTCTTGGTTACTTTTGCTCTGAAGTATACGCCTTGTGTTTGGACTGAATCTACAAATACACACGAAATAATATTTAAGCATGCTTCACATGCCATTTTATAAAAGTGAAATAGCAACATGCATTCTATGCAATCTAATTGCAATGAAATAAAATTAAGAATTTTGTTGCAATCGCATCACCTGGCGAAATCCACTTCACTTTTCTTTTATTTTTGTATAACATGCTATACGTGAATTTAGGACCAGCTTCCCCCGAGCTTCGATCTCAAGACTAGCCTCTCCCCCATCCGCGCTTCGATCTCAAG
The DNA here is from genome assembly GCA_948146395.1 of Fragum whitleyi. Taxonomy (NCBI): domain Eukaryota; kingdom Metazoa; phylum Mollusca; class Bivalvia; order Cardiida; family Cardiidae; genus Fragum; species Fragum whitleyi. The sequence continues at coordinate 11,344,147 of OX411549.1, forward strand.
GCTATCTCATGTAGAATAAGCCGAAAGAACATGGCTTATTTTTGTTGAACCTAGTAGAGTGGTATAACGTTTATTTCTTGTCTGATTTTTAAGTTGGAATGCGGAGCAATTCCAACTTAGATTTAACAAAACCGCAAAATGAACACAAGATAATTTCATTTCGGGTTTCTTGATAACACATATCACGTGAACAGGATGTGAATACACTCCGGCCTATTTGTATATCTCAACTTGACATAGACATACGGTTTATTTCATCAAGAAGTAATAATGTTGAACAATTACACAACTATCACATCATGTAAATTATTAACACGCTAATTTATGTTTTACACGAAATTTATTGAAACTTGCGTACGAATTTACTAGTAGCAAATGTTTGCATTTCTATATTTGGAAATCATGTGATAAGTCAAGTCCAATAAAGTAAGCTATTGACAACAGCACTGTCCAATCACGTGATCTGCTTATTTGGTAATACTCGATCTGTTTTTCGTAGAATTGTGGCAATAGCACAAGCCAATCACGTGATCTACTTATTTGGTAACGTTGAAACCTGTTTTTCGTAGAATTATGTTATAGCTTCTTTTAGAGGTCTAGTTTCTCTTTCAGAACGAACTTTTTACACACTTCAACCAAATACCGTAAACCATTACTAGAAACGCGCAAAATCTGCAGATTATTTATATGTATTAACAACCCGATCCAGCAAATATTCTCTTTTTGTTACTTCTCTTAAAAAAATGGAACCCCATTTCCAAATCGAGCGACAATTTCACTTGATGGTGGACGCAGCAAGGATCGATGAAGGTATAGATCCACAAGTTTAAGTGATAGATCAAAGGTCAATTTGTCTATACCTGTATAGACAAAATTTACCTTTGATCACTCACTCTGAATTGTGGGTCTATAGGCAAACATTTCTCTTCTCTTTCTGCTTTTGTCCATTTTCTTTAAAATTGCTTAGACATAAATTCACTTGTGCAAAAATACGCACCTGCGCAATCCTTTAAATATCATTGAAGATTATCACAACTTAAATACAGCCTTTGTTTTTTTTATCAAATATCTGAACGAGTTTACCAACCCCACGTGTTTTGCCTTCAGGGGCCACGTTCTTGAAAGGTCCTACGACCGAAATTTGATCGTATTACAATCGTGCGATTAAAATTGGTTTTCAAGAAACACTTATGGCTTTCAAAAAACATGTATCGTTTAATTTACGCATAAATTTGCGTTACCTAAAGGCTAGTCTCCAATTTTGCGATTTTGACTGTGCAAGCATAGTATTTTCTCGGATTTCATTTTTATACGCAGCTTGACGCGGTTGTATATTGGCGTCATCTTCTCCGTCTGTGTCTGTCCGTCCGTCCGTACGTACCTCCACTTCTCTTATGAGCACTACTCCTCTAAAATTTCTGGTTGGATTTGGATGAAACTTTCACAGAATGTTTCTATTCACCTGACCTTGTGCATAAAGCCACGGTTTGGTGAATTTCAGCCGCGTCATGGAAAAAGAGCCTTTATGTAAAAAAAAAAGTCTGGTTAACACATCTTCTCCCTCATTTATGGACCGATTTGGATGAAACTTTCACAGAAAGTTTCTAGTCACCTGACCTAGTGCCTATTGGTTAGGGTTTGGTGAATATTAGCCGTGTCATAGAAAAAAGGCCTTCATTTGAAAATCCTTGTGAACGCAACTCCTCCTCCATTTATGGACCGATTTTGATGAAACTTTCGCAAAATGTTCCTAGTCATCTGACCCAGCGCAAATTTTAACGCGGTTTGGTGAATTTTTTAGTCAAAAGTTGAGACCACCTTGGAGGGATGCGTCAGCTTCGTTAGTGGCTTGATGTCAATCTCTTGAACGCATTCCAACTTATCAGTACTTTCAGTACTTTGATTGTAGTCGGTGCCTTCCCTATCAAGAATCTGACTCATGCACCTTGTCATCATTGAGAGCATTTTTAGAAATTCGAGATGGCACCTAGGACGCCTTAAACACAAACTAGTAACGCTTTGACATGTCTTGATTATAGGTTTTTATCTAATTTTTTCGCTAAGTTTTGTCTTAATGATTCTACTTTTAGGTCTTTTGAGTAAATAAACCCACCAAACGAAAAAACAACAACGTTACATTTGTAGACAACATGGCAGCCAAAAAGCAATATCATACGACATTAAATGCAAAGTGGAATGCAAAATGGAACGTGTTTGACAAAACCAAACTTATTGGTTCAATCACAGTTATATCACATGATATTGTCGATGCGATCATGCCTACTTAAAATTCAGATTGATAACGCGATCGCCACTTGTAAATTGTCTTCTTTAATTAACCATTGCAGCCAGGAATACAGAATTAAGAAATTGCCATTTGGTTACTGTTATTCTTAAATTTTAATGATGTTTATACTTTATATTACTATTAGTCTGCACTGCAAGATTCTGATATAGCAAATACTTAAATTGATAATCAAAATTGTGTTTATTAGTTAAGTTTGTTTCCAAACAGAACGGTTGCCTGTTTGGAAGCCTTGAATTTCGAAAATAATTGTACAGTTTTTCTCATATATTTAAATTCATTCAAAATTATATCCTGTTTTCATGCTGATTGTATGTGTCATTACTAATGATTAACTTTTCATATTTTGAGTTGGCAGCCTAGAATGCCGACGAATGCATGTTTAACCAATCGTAATGCTGATTTTTGTTCTGTATATTTGTAATTGTTTAGTCATAAGATTTTGCATTTTTTTTATGAAATATATCTTTAAAAACATAATGTTAACATTTTGATAAAAAAAAATATATTCACAACCAGGTCATGATAAAGGGTAACATTTAGTTTCAAATAAGCATGTAAATTTATTCCATAACAATATATTCTAATTATTCAATGACTTGTGTATATCATAAAAGTATGGTTGGATTCAACCTTGATTTCAATTCTGAACCAAATTCGAAAATCAGTATGTTTATCTTGTCTTTTGCAATTCTTGTTATCTAAGGATTGGTGAAACAATATTGTAGGAGATATGTGAATAGCAGGCTAGGATCAGCTTCTTTATTTTATGAAATCTCTGACTACCATCTGTATTTTGCATAAAGCTTAATGTTTACAATGTGTTATCAGTGTTATTTTTATTGATAAGTAATGCGTTGACTACAATAATTAATAAAAAAAATCTGCTAAACTGGAGTAAGAAAGACGTTTCTATAACAGTTTTTTTCTGTAGAATTCCATATTCCTGCATTTCTGTTGCCAAGTTCGATTTCGTAACAAATTCAAGTTGGTTGACGAGACTGTTTTACGCATTTTTCAAAAAAAAAAAACAAGAAAAAAAACAATGTAATAATTTCAGACTTTGAACAAAATGTGTGAAATTATTCTTAAGTTAAAGTTTCTCACAATATGGCTATTTACCCCGTGCGATGAGCCAGAATTCTACTTGACTGTCATCTTGATTACAATTCTAAATTCAAATTTCAATTCAGGCATTTTGTTTTGTGAGATCTAATACAAGAAAAAGTGAAAAGGGTTCAGATATATAGATATAGCAAGATAATGACAAGCTTGTGTATTTTGAGATATCCCTGGCTGCCATCTCCATTTTCTAAAATGCTCAATGACGACAAGATGTCATCAATTAGATTCTTTATATGCAATGTATTGACTATTTGAATCAATCAAGAAAAAAAACAATATTAATACGTCGAAGATACAGAAACACGATTGCTTTATCGATGATCTTTCTACCCTGTACCAACCCATTATATTATAAAATGTAATTTTCTGTATAAAAAATTGGGAATTTATGAAACAAAAAACAGAAACTGAGACATACAGTTAGTAGCATCGTGATATTGGCATTCATCTTAATCAAACCATACTTAATCAATCATGAAGTGATCCATTTATTTACTCCAAACACTCCCTCGATTATTCGAAATCGCCCCAAAATCACAAACAAGATAGGATCAACAACTAAATTCAAAATAAATATAGCTAGAAAAATACGAGTACCACTGACTTTATTATTATTTTAAGCCTCTGGTTGGTTCTTGAAGGAATAGGAGGCTATTTGAAGAACGTTTATGCATACTTGATAAAAGAGAGGGTAATTTATATATCTAATTGTGTTCATCCTGAACAAAATTAGCAAATTCTTTAACCTCCCTTAATTTCAAATAAAACGCACTCATCGAACTCATTCAATGTCATTCTATAATCAATCAAAATCATTCAACTTGTCAATTTCACGATGTTGTTAACTGTAACATTTATCTTAAACAACGCACTCACCTCTTAAAGATTGAAATGTACTGTTCTTTAGTGCAATCAGATCCTCAGAAATATTGCTTATTTGAGCTTCCTTCTGTTCCAAAATTAAGTCCATTCTTCCAGATTTCTCTATAAATTCTTTGGTAAGATTTCCTTGAAATTCCGAAATAGCTTGCTTTGTTATTTCCTGATTATCTTTGATATCTTGAACAAATCTAAGCGACCATTCATCTAGCTCGTTTCGACGTTCTTGAAGCCTATCTGTCTCTAGAGTTACTCGGTCTTTCGCAGTTAGAATTTTATTTTCCATTTGCTCTACTTTTATTTCTAGGCGTATCATTTTCGCCATCAGAGCCTCATGGTATGGAAATTTTGAACGATAAAGTTTCGATGCACTACAAAAAATGCAGAGTAGTATTAAAACAAAACTTTTATACATACTTCTTCGTAACAAGAACATTGCGATTAAATCTACTTCCAAATAAGCAGCCTAATGAATGCGGTCTTTTTTATTGCAAGCTAATTAATTAGATAAAACGGACTTAACCTACATTGACCCAACATTTTACATGCATAACGAATTTGATAACAAACCCTAGGAAACAGTTTCAATACACCCGAAGTATCGTATTGTGAAATGGCCCTGGTCGTCCGTCCGCCTGCCCAGCTGCCCGTCTGTCTCTCCGTCTGGCCGTCCGTTAGCATTTTTTTGTGTGCGCAACTCCTCCTTAACTATTAATGGGAATGAGCTGCAACTGAGCACAATTACTCCCTTTGATGTGTAGTTGTGCATACGACCTTTGAAATTCTAATCACTGCACTCATTTTTGAGAACTCTTGAATAATCTGCCCTTGAATTAAACGAAAATCACTATTTTAGGCGTATATGCGCCGCTCTGCGAAGCTCTTGTTTTATTTATCATTCTTTACGTCAAAACTGAGATCCAATACAAACGAAAGCGTGTTTTTTTATTTTCCTTGAAGGCAAACTTCAAATCCATGGTAGCCGCCACCATAGCGCAGTTGGTTAGGCATAAGACTTCCAATCTGGAAGTCGTGGGTTCGATACCCGGTGGCGGCAAATATCCTTTCCGACGTTAGTCTCTCACCAATGGGTAGATAATCGCAAACCTATATGAGATAGCAGTCGGAGGCTAGGAAATGGTGTAATGGTAGTACAGGTGAAAGAAATACCAGGAATCCATTGTTAGGTGCTCCGGTCGCCGCGATATAACTGCGAAATTGTTGAAAGCGGCGTAAAACCCATTCAAACAAACAATCAAATCCATGGTATACATGAAAATATTATAATTAAAGTTTCTTATGCTTATTTTCCTTTGGGACTTTAAGTACCTTAACGATTTTTGAAGGAATAATTATTAGAATGGGGAAATGATTTGCTGCAAGTTTGATTATGGTCAGTTACAAAAGATCGACTTTATCCACTTTATATATTTTTTTTAAAAAAAAATCAAATCATCATGTAGCCCATCCTCATTGTGTTTTACTGTGTTTGTGTGTGTGCGTGTTTTTTTTTTTTTTTTTTTTTTTTTTTTTTTTTTTTTTTGAAAGAAAGTATTCATATTAATTAGGCAATCATTTTGTGAAAGTTAAACAAAAATATAATGTACCTCGCTAGATTAGTCAAAGGAGCAAGGATTCATTATAAATTTTGTCAGACCCCCTTTTCCCATCTTCGCTAGCCAAGGGTGATGCCCACTACGTGTTATTTTCACGTAGAACACGTAGTGGGCATCACCCTTGGCTAGCGAAGATGCCCTTTTCCATGACACAAAATAGACTGCCCATGTCTCATCAGTAGCAAACTATGCATACTTTTAATACGGGTCGAATATGCAAAAGGCCCATTTTCAAAAAAGAATGTCACAAGGAATAATTGCTATGATGGTACTATCTGCTTGACAGAAAGTTTTTCGAATGAAACAATCCTCATGTCGGTAAGAATATTTGATCATGATAAATGATCATGTTTGAAGAAAATCAGATAAAAATGAAACTCTATCTATAACAGGTAACAGGGATTAGATAACGGAGAGACGGAAAAACACAAATTCCTACGCCAACAACAACACAAATGCCAACAATCCTAAGTGAAAGACGTTAAGGTGCTGACGTAATCTCGGGTTTTCTCTGAAAACAGCCGAGCTTGAAAGGGAAACAGAAATCGCGAAGAAGTTGTTAGGGTTTTTTTCCTTTAGCCCTTTATTAAAAACATTTTGACAACTTAATTGCATTGTCATATCATCGCTCAATAATAGAAAAAAAAATTCTGCATTTTCAAAGATAATAAATATTAGCTTGCCAAAGTATAAAATACCGACACCGCTCTACTGTCAAAAGCCTTTGTCTCATTAGTACTATTCGAGATATAACAAGAAAAATGCTTCAGGAAAAAATATTCACAAATGAAGAGGAATTGTGATGACAAGGAAATTTACTTAAATACTCTTTTTTCCATGACGCCGCATAATTACATCAAATGGTAAAGCTGTGGCCATGGTCACGCGAGAAATAATTTGTGTAGGTTTAAAGACAATCCATGCATAAATGAAGAAGTTGTGTAAACAATAAATAATTAATATGACATAAAGCCCCTTTTCCAATGATACAGCATAATATCACACATCCTCCGTGAAATGCACAGTCACTCATTTACGGACATTCTATGAGTTTTATACAAATGTATCTAAAAATAAAAGAGGAAGTTAAATTAAGTCCCCCTTTTTCGTGACGTGGCATATCACCAAATTAGAAAATAACACATGATGAGAAATATTCTTTTTACGTTTTATGAAAATCAGTGTATGAATGAAGGAGTTGTTAAAAAGAATATACATTTAGACCCCTTTTATCATGACATGGCATGTAACTAAACAGCCACAAATGCAAATATTCACTGGAAATGGAATATTCCGAGAAAGTATCACCTGAATGATTCTATTAGCAAAAGAGGAATTTTGTTGGCAAGAAGTTTACACCAATGCCATTTTTTGTATGATGCGGTAAAAACCATAAGACCATACCAATATGCGCATGATCACATGGTGAAGAATACTAAATGAATTTTTCATGAACTTCTATGTATAAATGAAGGAGTAATGTAAACAACAAATATACATTAAGGCCCTTTTTAATCACGTGGCATACAATTTAACAACCACAAATCAACAAAGTAACAGGAAATGGAATTTTCAGTTAAAGTTTCACATGAATGTATTCATTAATAAAAGAGGATTTTTGTTAACAAGAAAGGTTGCATTTAAGTCCCTTTTACTTTGACGCAGATTAAAATCACCACACCACACCAATACGCACATGGTCACATAATGTAGACTACTAGGTGGATCTTTCATAGACTGCTATGCATAAGTGAAGAAGTATTAACAAGGAACTCTTAAAATTTAATTACAAATATAGGCCCTTTTTCTCGTGACGCTCAATCGATCAGAAATATTTGAAAAGAGAGCCATCATACAATCATTCTGAGCATGTTTGAGGACAATCTTGTGAACACTGTGGACTTTTTTTATCAAATTTCATTTGGCCCCTTTTGCTTCGACGCTTGACAGATCGAGCCCATTTTGGAAAGGACATTGTAAAGTAACAGTCATTCAGAGCAAATTTAAAGGCAATTGGATGCACTCTGTGGACTTTAGATCATTAACGAGGATTTTCTTATTGGATTTCATTTGGGCCCTTTCCCTGTGACGAATGTTTTCGAGAGGAACCATCCCTGTCATAGTACAATCATTCTTAGCAAGTTTGAAGTCAATCGGATGAAATCTGTGGACTTTAGAGCGTCAACGAGGATTTTATTATTATTTTTTTCAGTTATTTTCATTTGGCCCATTTTCCCGTGACACTCGACGTAACAGGCCCATTTTCAAAAGGAACATTCCTTGTGATAGTACAATCATTCTGATTAAGTTTCAAGTCAATCGGATGATGAATGTAGACTTAAGAGCGTTAACGAGAATTTTCTGATAAAATTTTCATTTGGCTTTTTTCCGCTTGCTGGATAAGACCAGTGTTCGAATGGAACGATCCTTAAAAAGGTCCAATCATACTGAGCAAGTTTAAGACAATCGAATGAACACTGGACTCTACAGCGTTAACGAGGATTGTTTTTTTTTTTTCGTTTATTTTCATTTGCCCCCTTTTTCCGTGTAAATTGTATACGGAATTTCTGAATAAACGTATAATAAATCACATTGAATCAGGAGGTATCATCGTCGAAGAACAAAATGGATTTAGACGTACAATTCACAAACATATGCTGCTTTCATGGATCAAAAAAGGGTTTGACTGTGTAGATTGTGATTTATTACAATATAACCTCTTTGTAAACGAAATTGACGGCAAACTATACTTAACTGCAAAAGTTATGTCCACGAATTCATATTCTCTTAAAACATTCACCGTTTATGACTTCATTGCATTTTTTACTTTAATTCCTGTCAAAACTGACTACCTTTTATAGACCGGGCTTTTGACTGTTGGGTTCCAAGTTCTTTTCCGTAGAAACTTCTTCTTCGTAAACGTGCCCCCTTACCTTGCTGGTTTGATGCACAAAGGTCTGGTGAAAATCTTAAATGTGCATTAAAAAACCATATTGCACCTGACAATAAACCGTTTCAAAATCTGTAAATTTTCGCTGACGTCAAAAGTTACGTCAGAATGTTATCAGCCAAAATTGGGTCTACATTGGCAAGCCACTAAAAGTAGGCTTTGTACTATCAATACAAACTTAAAACTGTTCCTGAAACATGAAGGATGGTTTTAAGATCGCTTAAACTGCTTTTAACTATTTTTCAATTGAATTTAAAAAACTGGTGCAACTTACCATGTGTTTTAGTCTTTGCTCGTTGCTGTACCGACAAGGTAGCAGCATCAAGTCGTATTGTTGTTTGACTATAGCGGACGATCTGATAACCATTAGAACACTAATAATTAACAAATGTGGTTTACATGATTGCTCATGTAAAATGTCCAGTATAGCCATATAAGCCAATTTTCTATAGGGAATTGGCGATTTGAAAGCTTGCCTACTAATTGTCAAATCAACTGTAACTCGTCAAGTGCCCTTAAGCAATTATTTCAAGATTTATCCTCATAAGGCTTTTTTTTTCACACTGATCACCGGATGAATGCTTACCCCACCCACTTTCAAACCATGCAATGTGAGTGAGCTAAGAAAGATCTATCAGAAAAAATGCAAAGCTTTTTGACACTGATTTATTGTGTGGGAATAATAGTAGCGTTCACCTGCGAAATGGGTACTCTAATTCATGATGGAAATACCAATTGTACGCTTGTGAACTCCTTTTGATAGTGGTGTCAAGGTTACTGGACAGTCAGTAGATTGTGTCAGGGCAACGCGGGCTTCATAATTTGACTTTCCCATAACTCCTTTGCATGTAGCCGTGGAAGATCTTAAGAATTGTGCATCTTGATGAGAGCAAGTGCACTGTTTTACATTAAAAAACCATTGTCACTACAGATGATCAAATTATCCTTTCTCTTATGACATAGAAGCAGACTTTCAAAATCTTTCGGATGCCTTTTCCTTTGAAAAGAGCAAGAACTTTAAGTTGAATAGGGCATCAACTCTAAATGTCGAGGTAAGAGTAAACGGTCACAGTTGGTTTCCATTGGTTTCTATATTTGTTAAATATCGAAATATTTCAACTCTATACACCTTCACTGAAACTGAAAATAGTTATGCTAATAAAGCTAAACAAGTTTTTGCTGGATTAAAAAAAACCTGAACAGTGCGGTACTTGTGAACGCCTTTTGAAAGTAATTACTGAATAATTTCCTCAGGCGAAAGAACAAATCCAGAAAGCATTATCTGAAGAAACATCTTCACAAGAATCACCAGTTAAAGTTGATGAAAAACAATCTGCTTCTTCCGAAAATAATCAACCTCAGAAGACCACAGTTTCGAAACCAAATAAAGTCAATATTAACAAAAATAGTAGTAAACCACAAAAAGAAAAGTCTAAACCAAATTCAGAGTCCGTCAGTCAGAGAAAGCTTCGAATAAATTTGGACAAGGTTTCTCCTCCTCCAGTTTCGACAGACAACCGATTCACTGAATTAAGCGAATCTGACGATGAGGAAGAGGAGATGGATGTAGCCGCTCCCCCTCCTTCAAATCAAAAGCACACAGATGCAATAAGGCAAGGTGCCAACAGAATCAACCTAACAGGAGTTAAATAATGGGTAGATTCTTACTTCCATTAATTAGTGTATTATTTTAATTTTAACCTCCGCAATGGCGAATAACATAATACAATGGAATTGTCGCAGCATCAAGGCCAATTTCGAAGAACTTATTCTTCTAGTAAACAAACAAAAACCAGTTGCAGTATGTATACAAGAAACGTTTCTCAAAGACACAGATAGGTTTTCTCTAAAATATCATGCTTGCTATTTTACTAACTTTATAGAACGCGAGAAAGCGTCTGGCGGTGTTGGAATAATTGTAAATAATAATATCCCTCACCGCCATGTTAGTTTAAATACTTCTTTACAAGCAGTGGCTGCCTGTGTCTCTCTAAATAAAACAATTACACTGTGCTCTGTTTATCTTCCTCCAAGTTCCCCTGTTGATGGCAGGAAACTTGATAATCTAGTTGACCAGCTACCACAACCTTTTATACTTATGGGGGATTTCAATTCTCACCATAGGTTATGGGGATGCTCCAATACAGACGACAAAGGTCGTATTGTTGAGGATTTTGTAACTAGGCATGATCTTGTTTTATTGAATGATAAATCTAAAACTTATCTTCATCCTGCAACAGGAAATTATTCTTCACTGGATTTGACTATTTGCAGTCCTGATATTTTTCCTGATTTTTCATGGAAAGTTATTTCCGACCTTCATGGTAGTGACCATTTCCCTATTCAGATCTCCGAATTAGGACCATCTGTTCAGGAGCGCCCTAGGCGTTGGAAACTCCATAAGGCTAATTGGGAACTTTTTAGAACCACATGTGAACAGTCGATAAATCCAGAAGCTTTTGATGACTGTGAAAACTCTGCAGATCTGTTTACAACTTTACTTTATTCTGCTGCAGAAAAAAGTATTCCACAAACATCGCCTGACCCAAAAAATCCAAACAAGCACAGTAAGCGTTCGTCTTGGAGACAGTATGTCTCTAGATTAAATTCTAGATCATCTGTCAAAAAGACATGGGACATGATACGTAAAATTAGTGGGAAGAATACATCACTTAATGTCGGTCATCTTAAAACGGATGACGATAACACAGTTTCTTCAAAACATGACATTGCTAATGTCTTGGCAGACACGTTTGCCAAGAAATCTTCCTCTACTAATTATTCACCTGCGTTTCAGAAGTTTCAAGGTGAAAAAGGAAAGTCTAAACTTAATTTCAGTTCTAGAAATCTGGAACACTATAATAGAGACTTTTCCGTTAAGGAATTGAAAAAAGCTTTAAAAAGGTGTCACGACACTGCTGTCGGATCAGATACTATTCATTATCAATTCCTTAAACGTTTGCCATCTCGTTCCCTTCATTGCTTACTTCAAATTTATAATCAGGTATGGAAGACGGGAAGCATTCCAGCCTCTTGGCGGGAAGCTATCGTTATTCCAATACCTAAACCAGGTAAAGATTCCACAAACCCTTCAAATTACCGCCCTATTGCTTTAACTAGTTGTATCTGTAAAACCATGGAAAGAATGGTTAATGATCGTCTTGTTTGGTTTCTTGAAAAAAAAACACCTTATTACGCAAGTCCAAAGTGGCTTTCGTAAACAGAGAAGCACTCTTGATCATCTTGTTCGCTTCGAGACATTTATTCGAGAAGCCTTTATAAAGAAAGAACACGTTGTTTCTGTCTTTTTCGATCTCGAAAGTGCTTATGACACCACTTGGCAGTATGGAATTATGAACGACCTCTATGATTTCGGTATTCGAGGTCGCCTTGCCTTTTTCATCTCAGCTTTTTTAGATGAACGTCAGTTTAGAGTCCGTGTTGGAGATACTCTATCTGATCCCCATGAACAAGAAATGGGTGTTCCCCAGGGGAGTATTTTATCGGTGACACTATTTAGTGTCAAAATAAACAACATTGTTAAAACCGTTTGCCCTGGTGTGGAATGTTTTCTCTACGTTGACGACTTTTGTATCTGTTACAGATCAAAGCACATGCATACAATTGAAAGACAATTGCAACAAGTCCTGAACAATCTTTCAAAATGGTCCAATGAAAACGATTTCAAGTTTTCAAAAACCAAAACTAAATGTATGCATTTTTGTCAATCGAGGAAAATGCATCTTGATCCAGATTTAAAGTTGGACGGGATACCGATTGAAGTTGTCAAAGAATTTAAATTCTTAGGACTATTATTTGACTCTAAGCTTTTGTTTATTCCTCATATTGATAATTTGAAAAATAAATGCCAAAAGGCACTTAATCTTCTTCGTGTTGTATCCAGTATGGATTGGGGAGCCGATAAAAAGGTTCTATTGCGCCTTTATAGGGCACTTGTAAGATCAAAGCTAGACTATGGCTGTGTTGTTTATGGTTCTGCGAGCCCCTCATACCTTCGCAAACTTGATACTATTCATAATCAGGGATTGCGCTTGGCATTAGGCGCATTTAGAACGTCACCAGTTAGTAGTCTATATACAGAAGCAAATGAGCCTTCTTTAAATTTACGCAGGAAAAAACTTTCTTTGCAGTATTATTTAAAGCTCAAATCAAACCCCGACAATCCTACTCATAAAGTTGTTTTTGAACCAAAATATAGAGAGGATTTTGAAAAGGAAAAGAACCCAATACTTCCCTTTAGTTTGCGCTGTGAAGCTGATGTTAACTCTCTAGATTTTGACTTAGAGGACGTGGCAGAACATATTGTTCCTGATGTTCCTTTGTGGACATATAAAAGTCCCACGTTTCTTTATGATCTTGCTACAAGCAAAAAAGATACAACAGATCCAACTATTTTTAAAACAAAGTTCTTGGAAGTCAAAGAAGAATACACTTCATATGAAGAGATATACACTGACGGGTCAAAAGATGGCGAAAAAGTTGCTTCAGCCACTATTTTAGATGGCGAAAAATATCAATTCCGCCTTCCCAATAACTCTTCAATTTTTTCAGCCGAGCTTAAGGCCATTGATCTCGCACTCGATCATATAATCGCAGAACGATTCTCTAGTTATATTATATACACTGACTCTATGTCAAGTATGCAAGCGATTGAGCACGAGAAAACAGACAACCCCCTTATCGTTAGATTACTAGATAAAATTGCTCAGCTAGATGATGTTGATCTTGTTTTCTGCTGGCTTCCGAGCCACATTGGTATTCGTGGTAATGAGGAGGCAGATAAAGCTGCCAAAGATGCATTATCACTTGAGGTTTTACCCTTTGAAGTACCTTTTAGCGATTTTAAACCTTTAATTAATGTTTTTATCCTGAATGTCTGGAAAAATTGTTGGAATGATCCTGCTAACCAACATAACAAATTATTTTCTATTAAACAAGATTTAGGTGACTGGTTACCAGGTTATAGATCAAACCGTCGAGAAGAACTAATTTTGACTCGCCTACGCATCGGGCATACCTACCTTACTCATTCATTTCTTTTGAAAGGAGAAGATATGCCAATGTGCATTCCATGCAATGCTTTATAGACTGTATTGATTTTTCTGTTACTAGAGATAAATATTTTAAAGTAGGCAGTATGAAAGAGCTATTTGATTCGGTCAAAGTCGAACTTATTTTTGAATTTTTAAAGGCAATTCATTTATTTAGCAAAATATAATTTTATGTTCTATTGATAGTACTTCTTTGAATTTTTAATATTTATGAGATTTCTTTTTATGATGTTTTGAGTGTTAATTATAATATGCTTATTTAAATGAAATTCTTTTACATTATTGCTCACTTTGTTTTACCTTTTCTTTATAGTTTAATATAGACGTTTTGCGCCCAACATGACCTTAGTTGTTGATGGGCCATAAAACACCATTCATTCATTCATTCATTCATTCATTCAACTCTATACACACCTTAGTCTTGACTGCATGTTAGGACTTTCGGGGCTTTGGTTTTAATCTAGACATCTAAACAGACGTTGGTGAGCTTTGGTCAACATCTAAACAGACGTGGGTGAGCTTTGGTCAATATTTGACATGTTAACAAGGTGTGTTTCGATTTCAGTTAATAACATCGTAAAATTACATGTAGTACTCATCTCAATCAAAATCACTCTACATCGCTTACTTAGCGTTCCATTCATTCATTCGTAAACACTCACTCAAACCGTTCAAAAAGCGTACCAAAATCACTAAAAACATAAGATCAACAACCCAATTAAAAATAATTTTGGAAAAAAAACAAATTGCGATTTCATTGATACAACTTGGATGCAAATTTTATTAAAGCGAGGTAATAAATATCGCTTATTTTTTCATCCTGAACAAAAATAGCGTAACTTGTTATCTACCGTAAATTGCACTTAAAACTCACTAATCGCACCCATTCAATTTCAATCCAAAATCATTCACCGTGTCCTTTTTCCACGATGTTATTAACTATTTTTCCTACATACATGTTTCCTATCTCGATCCTAGATTTCAGAGATAAGCCACGTGAAATTATTGAAATCCATTTTACCATAGAACACATAATGCTTCTTAGGCTTAATTACGGTTTCCTAAAACAGGTACTGGTGTCACAAAACAAAATGTAATACCAAGGAATTTATTATTGAAATAAAAACATTAAGCCTGCATCATTAGTATGTAGATGTTTTATGTCTATCTGCCGATAAATGCATTTTCTAAACGGCATTGATGAAAACTTGATTACTCGATGCTTAAATTGTACAATGAAAGTAGAAATCTAATCATTGTGGGTTTTAACTCAATTTTGATATGAGAGTACCAGAAAAAATATTCCATCTGTACAATTTGTCGTTTCTTAGTGTATTTCTATAAGTGTTTTCAATCCAGACAATACTACCGGCTTTCAGTTTCTTCATGAAACAACTTGTTTCACAAGTATCGCTTGTTGAGTCGTAGCTCCAGCCCGCTTGTTCCACCTTATCATCCACCTTGAAATTGAACTCAACTCCGTCATTGCTTGGAAAACATAGCTGTACCGTAAATAAGTAAACCCCGTCTTCTGGTGCAGTGAACTTTCCTGTAGTTGGGTTATAATGATCGCCTGCTTTGTTAAGTACTTCATCAAAGAGCATGACTTCACCTTTACTGTAAGATAGTTTCTTTGTTACCTTCGCTCTGAAGTATACGCCTTGTGTTTGGACTGAATCTAACAATACAAAAGTATACATGTAATATCAAGGGTAAATCAACATATTTTTTCTGGTTAAATTTGCTATACGTACACGCGCAAGATTAATAAAAGATGTGTATCGTTTCACACCCACGCCAAAAAATGATTTCTATACGAAACTTCGGTTAACATTGTGGAAGACCATGTGTTCCGAAGTGTTTTTTTGGAACTATCACTGACCAACTACCTTTAATTATGCTCTTGCGATAATAAACTTTGTCAGTTGCTTTCAAAGCGAAGTTGGTCCTGGTCCAGGATTCGACGGCGGTACTCATCATTTCCGCCTGTTTGTCTCCCATCAATGGGTTGATAATCGTGACACATGTTGTATAGCAGTTGGAGGCTAGGAAAGGATGCGACGTAGTTCTTGTGTTAGAAATGCCTGCCGCTATTTGACTGAAAAATTGTTGAAAGCGGCGTATCGGCTGAAATCAATTCAAACACAAACAAATGCACAACGTCAGTTCTAAAATTAATGAAAACCCTTCTTTTTTGAAATGACATTGACGAAACAACTGCTATTTTAAATCTAAATTGGTGATTCATTATCTTGCTCCAATATATTTTCAATACCCAGAAGGTCGCAAAATGGTTCCGAAGAGGATGGTTCGTAAATTGTAGGGGAAGGCGCATTCCGACGTTTTCATGGCATTTGAGACAATGAAAGATCGTTTACCTCATGTAATTCTCTTTTAGAATTATCGGCCGTAACTAAAGAGATAAGCTATGATTAAGACCGGGTACATACTAAGCAATGTTGAGGTGCAGCGGCCAGGGCTGGGGTCAATTACATGCCAATGTAATTAATTAAATTACAAATTACATTGAAATATCTCAATTACAATTACAATTATAATTACAACAAATTCTCAATGTAATTAATTAAATCACAATTACTTTTCAAATGTAATTAATTACAATTACCAATTACATTTGAGGTAAGATGAACCAGTCAATAGAAAATTGAATATGACATAAACAGCTTTATGGTCACATTTAAACTGTAGATATATTGTGAGAAAACTATATAGAGACAATTTGGAAATCATTAGCATTTCAATTAAAGGCTAAACTTGTTTATGTTATGAAGGGCTATTAAACTTGTGGGATAGTTAACAATTTTTTTTAAAAATTTAGCCCACACTGAAAGAAAGTCTTACACATCATAATTCAGGAATGTTCAGGACATGTTAGCAATCCAGTTTTGGAATTAAAAAGAATAAAACCTGTTTGACACTTCTTACGTGACTAGGATTGATAAAACACATTTCAATTCAGGCACTATGCAAGTATGCTGGTTTGTACATCATATCTATTGTTTTGATTAAAATACTTTTGCCTGATTTGTTCTTTCTTGAGAAAATTTGTACTGGATAACTGTTATTTCATTCCCTTAATAATAGTGTAACTAACTGTAAAGTGTTAATGGCCACCTAATAAAAGACAATCAAGATTTTCACACCTTTACCTGTACATTCAGGAAGTGTGTGTCATCTTATTGTTTCCACATTATGTCAGGGAATGTGTGATCTTTACAATCAATACCTCTTTGTTTACTTTTGAACGAAAGTCTGATACAGTGAATACAAAGTTCATTTGCATCTGCTTCTTAAGTGGAAGACGAATTGTCCTACCTACTTTATCTAATTCAAAGAACTTATATGTTGATCAAGGATTATTTCTTTCTCTTTTTACTTCATTGTAATTTAAAAAAAACTCAATACTTTGAACTAAAATAGAACTTAAATGTCTTAAAAATCATTTTTGGGGCCTAACAATTTTGAAGTAGGTCACTCTTATATGACTATATCATTAGACTTCCATTATAGAATATAGATGTAATTGGAATGTAATTGAAAGTAATTGTAAATTACATGTTAATTTCATTTGTAATTAATTACAAATACAAATACTTGTAATTGAGTAAAGAGTCAATTACTAATTACATACAATTACTCCACAATTTGTAATTAATTACAGCTAATTACAATTACATTTTTCAATTACCCCAGGTCTGGCAGCGGCTCTGTCAACCGTATGTTACTATGGATATTCTTTCTTCATTATTCAAGTGTGAACCTTTCTTTTTTTGTTGTTATAATTCTGGGTATTTACAATGATTATCAACGGATATATCCAATTTTTCTAAGTACATGTATAACACTTGTATGTAGAATATTTTCTATGCATCTCAACCCTTTTCCACACTCTCTTTTCATTTCATGACAATTTGTACACATTTTCGTACAGATCGTTACGCTAGTGACAACAGTCCTGTGTTTAGGATGACAGAACGGTGCAATCTGTTTGCCAATTATATACCGATTTGCACGCGAATGCACATGCAAAGCGGGCTATGTATAATACGTACTTAGTGTTTTGTATGACAAAAAAATCTAACGAGGTCTGGGGAATTGTTAAATGTCAAGGCTCTGCCGAGACAATGATCAATTCCCACAACCGAGTTAGATATTTTTATACAATACACTAAGAACGTATTATATCTATCTATTAATCTCTATTTGCCTTGTTTTCGTCGATTTTTTTACAGAAATGCAAGGTTCTAAAAATAACCGCATTATGTCATTGTTCTAAGAATATCCATTTGATATCATAAAAAATATCACATGGAATGTTATTGTTTCATCATAAGACAAATGATATGCATACATTTTTCACCGTGTACGTATCTCGTCAGGTCAAGAATTTCTCTTAAAGGTAATTTAATGAACTACGCTCAAACTCACCTAATAAAGACTGTAACGTAGTGTTCTTCAATGACATCAGATCCTCAGACATACGACTAATTTGTGCTTCCTTCTGTTCGAAAACGGACTCTGTTCTTTCATATTTTTCTGTAAGCTCTTTGTTAAGTTTTACTTTAAACTCAGCCATGGCATGTTCAACATCTTTCTGTCGATCTTTGATATCTTGCACAACCTCGCGCGACCGTTCTTCTAGTTGGTTTCGATGTTCTATAAGTTTATCTGTCTCGTGAATAACTCTGTCCTTTGCAGCAAGAATTCTCTTTTCCATTTGTTCCACTTTAATTTCCATACGTATCATCTTCTCCAACAAAGCCGCTTCGTATGGAAACTTTGAACACTGAGGTTCCGAAGCATCGCAGGAAATGAAAAGTAACACCAAGATAGCGTTTTTAAGCATTGTTCTTTGTAACGGCAATATTGTGTTTAAGACGAGTGATTAACAAGTAATATTGCAAATTACTTCCATGAATTAGGAGGTAATCATTCGATTAGGACAAATTAATCAACGCGTAGTTCGACTAAGCAATGTACAGTTTAGAAAATTCTGAACACTTTTGGTCAAAACGAAGAAGAAGAAGAAGATGAAGGAGAAGAAGAACGACAACAAAAGAAGGGGGAGAAGAAGAAGAGAATTGAATGATGACGATACTAAAAATGTATAGAGGTATGTATATATTTAATACGTACTTAGTGTATTAAATGAAAAAAAATATCTAACAAGGTTGTGAGAATTGAAAATTGTCGAGGCTCTGCCGAGACAATTATCAATTCTCACAACCGAGTTTGATATTTTTTTCATATAACACACTAAGAACGTATTACATTTATCTTATAACCTATATTTGTCTTGTTTTAGTCGGTGTTTCTAACTGAAATGCAAGTTTTTAAAAAACAACCACATTATATCTTTGTTCTTAAAATAACTATGTGATGTCATAAAAAATATCATACGGGATGTGATCATACGGATATTTGTATAGTTATAAGATGAAAAGAAAATCGCCATAATGATAATGATTAAGACACTTTTTGAACGTGCCTTAACAATTCAAATTATGAAAATACAACTTTTTCTTTAAACGATGGGCGGTGCTGTGCTTTACCAAACACGACAACTTGTCAATATCTATGGTCATTACGATTAGTTATTCATGGCCAATTAAGAATCCAAATTTAACAAATTAGTGCTAATTACAAATAACCTTGCTTTTAAAGATAAAATGCACGCAGTCGCATTTTTAATAACAATGTACCAATTACGCTTTGTTGTCTTAAGGTAACTGCGGACAGATAACATGGTCGCATTTTCGACTTTCTTAAAATCTCACAATAATAACTGAGATTTATATTTGAAGTGCGATAATTAGCTAACAGGCAATGAAAAGGTTCTGAAGCTCCTTCATTTGACGTCGTGACGTCATTAAGGGGCCAACCCCTTTTCGACCCGCCAAAACCATTATTTGCAAATATTTTCTGAATTTATCGGCCGATTTTTACAGAAAAAGTTTCATTTAGAAAGTCCAAGAACGCCCCAGCCAGTCGTTTAATTTATGTGCACATTCAAATAGAAAAATAGGCCCGAGACACTATCTATTTCGCGATTTTTAAGATTTGACGTTCATTTTTTCATTTCATTTTTTGTAAATAAATAGAAATTTCTCAAAATTTTGTCCGGAGACCTATGCTGATTTTTTGTTATTTGGTAGCGAAAAGAATATTCTTTTCATTAATCAAATAAAAATGATATGTCTTCGGGTTAGATTTTCTATTAAATTCGATTTCGTGAAGTTGTTGAATCACTTTTCGTCGAATTCGACGTCGCACCAAAACCATCGGTACTTTGCTTATTTGGCGCCTATCTCCATGTAAAAGCGTATCATAAAATATTTGAAATTAAGGTTTATTGTGAAATATAGGATTCAAAAGTATGAAATTTAAATGTGATTTTAAGAAATACAAAAATTCACCCATTTTTTTTTTCATTTAAAAAGACAGCTTTTCTGAACATTTGACGCGACGTTGAAATATCCTGTGATTTGCGATATCTTCACGGAATCGAATTTTACCAAAAATCTAACCCGAAGACATGTGGTTTTTATTTCAAAAATCTTAAGCAGAATGGTTTAGAAGCAATATATCCAAATTTCAACATAGGTCACCGGACAAATTTTCGAGAAAAAAAAGCCAATATTTTCAGTAACTGTACTCGAAAACAGCAACGCAAAAGGAATTAACATTTAATACGCTACACTTTATTGTATTTCCCACACTTATATCTTCATATCAATAAAAAATAAGACCAGGCGTTTTA
The DNA here is from genome assembly GCA_948146395.1 of Fragum whitleyi. Lineage (NCBI taxonomy): Eukaryota > Metazoa > Mollusca > Bivalvia > Cardiida > Cardiidae > Fragum > Fragum whitleyi. Next base: position 11,364,875 of record OX411549.1, read on the forward strand.
ATACGAATCAAATGGCGTTTTCGGGATAAAAATCGGTTTACTATTTCCGAAAAAAATGGACAATTACTGATTTTGGTCCCCAAAAAAAGGGGTCAGGCCCTTGATGACGTCAACTCAACGTTATGAAATTTCTTTTTATGACCGAAATATGAAAGCGGGTACTTCAAAGTTCAGTTTAAATGCATAACGCATTATTTGCAGTCAATTAAAAATTTGGACCTAAAATGGCCCTCTATGTGTCCGCAGTTACCTTAAATTCTGTCCTTCGTTCAATATTAAAGCGTTCGCGCAACGTTATCTCGCTTTGTACATAATCTCTCGTTTAAAGCGGGATACAATTTCCAAACGTTCACAAACGTTTTTGCATCCTGAACTCATGACTCATTTGCTAAAAGCTTCTTACTCTTTAACTGGTTTTGCTCGTGGTCGAGATATAAAGTGAACGTCCTTTTACGATCAACAAATAATAAGGGTGCAGCCATAAAAGCGAGTCTTTTCGCACGTGGGTCGACATGACTTCACAAGCACCAACCACCCCGCAAAGGTTGACGTTGCATAAAACAAAATCAACGATGAAAAAAGTGAGCATTTTATAATTTGATAAGAAAAACGAGGCATATTAATGCGTTTTGTCATCATATTAAAATGAGACCAAGAGATCTCCACAGAAATTTATAAGATGTGTTTCTCCCCATGCCTACACTGAGGGACTAAGCAAACGCAAAAGTCAGTTTTGGTCAATTTTCTCAGCCTTCGTAGGTGCTGTTGCTTCTTATTCAGTGTTTCTAATTTAGGAGTCTATAATTACGCCATTACGCAAGCAAAATACGTATAAAATTTCAATTCCCCCCCCCCCCCCCCCCCCAAAAAAAAAATGTTGAAGAGCAGTTACCGTTTTAAGAAGACAACCCTACTTATGAAAAGAACAATCGGCACGGACATTTACACGGGTGTTATTATACAAGTGGAATAACTATGCAAATGAGCTTAGAACGAAGAACAATGTCATATTTTTTGTTAGGAAAATGACTTCACAAAGATTATGCTGACGTCATTTCGCATACGGCGTTATATTTTTCGCAGAATAACTTGAAGCAATAAATATCGTATTTTTTCGTTATATCACCGAAATTCGGGTTATATTATAATTAGAATATCACATTTGTGCTCATCAAATACCGAATTTATTAAACTCGTCATCTATAAACAGATAAAACTCGACGTAGCCTCGTTTTTTAATGTTTATAGATGACTCGTTTAATAAATTCGGTATTCAGTGATCACTTATTCAATATCCTCTTGTCTTGAATGTTGTCAATTAATAAAGATACAGATAAGCTACTGATAATCCGCTATACTTGGCTTTCTAGAGTAATTTAGATATGTAGGGGGTTATATTTAGGTTAACTCTCCGATATCTCGCATTTAGAGGTCATAATTTATACTAAAACTCGTTTTCAAGTATATTTGTACCCAGAAACCGATCTTTTTACCATTCGATGTGCCATAAAAGATTTTGAGGGAGTTATGAGAGCCATTTAAATAAAGCAATTAAGTAATTATCCATTAGACTTAAAGGATTGATTGAATGGAGTTTTACGCCGCTTTCAACATTATTTCAGTTATATCGCGGCGGCTGGAGCACCTAACAATGGTTTCCTGGTATTTCTCTCACCAGTACAACCACCAAATCTTTTCCTAACCTCCAGCTGCTATCTCACATAGGTCTACGGTTATTAACCCATTGGTGAAAGACAAATAGTCGGAAAGAATAAGTGACGCCGTCGGGGATAGAAGCCGGAACCTCTAGATTGACTGTCCGATGCGCTACCAACTGCGAGATTTAAAGGGAGATAATGATAATGTAATTGTGAGTCGAAACATCGAATACCTAGACACCTTGCTAAAATAACTGATTCGGTTTAGGCTCTTGCAAAATTACAGCTCTTTTAATTGATAATATTGACGTCAATTTGACGTAAAGACCGAACGAGTTAGATTACTTGGCAATTGGGTCATAGTCAATATTTTAATTCCAATTGCTTAACAACATTTTTTGGAACACATTTTATTTGATAAATGAAGGTAATTTGTATTTGAATTTTGATACGTACAGTTAAAAACATCGTAAAATTAACACTCATTCCATTCCCATCAAAATCATTTTTAATCATTCACTCATCGCTCCATTCATCCATTCCAAACACTCACTCAAATCTATCCAAAACGCTCAGAGATTATTAGGAAACATTTAAAAATCGTCCAAGATTTTCAGCAATAAATTCAAATCGATCTATTTTTTCTACGGTTTTATTAGCTAGTGTGGACTATCAAGTGTCTGATTGGTCCACGAAAGCGTACAAACAGACGAGTACATATATTTTATTAAAGTGAGGTAATATATATCGCTAATTTTGTTCCTCTTGAACAAAATTAGCAAATTGGATTACCTCCCTTTAATTTCACCCAAATTCGTTCCACACACTCCTTCAATTTCATTCCTAAATCACTCCAAAATCATTCATCTTGTCAATTGCACGATGTTGTTCACTGTAGCATAATGATACCGTCCAGCTTTCCAAGTTCTGGCAATGACCAGGGTTTCAAAACTTCAAAGCTCGTTTTACAAAACTTCTTTCGACAAAAATATTCGTAGGTAAAAATCGCAAATCGTATATGGTGTTTTAATTCATTGTTAGATTCTACCTTGCAATGTCTCATTGGAATTGTCTTTAGATGATGCTATTGGAAAGATGCATGTCAGAATTCCATATTTAGTTACTACTGTAGAGGCAACTTTAAATTTTGACTTACTAAAAAAAAGATCGAGAGATGTTTAGTAAAACAGGCCCCAGAGTCTTTAGTGTGCGTTACGTAAAATAATTCAAGCGTGTTTACGCGCTCTCTATTTGACAGACTATTGTTTAAGAAGTAAATGTTGTAGCTTGATTCCTTTTTTTGGGACGTTTCTACGTCACCCAGTGTTAGTACTATGTGAGAACAATCCTGTTAGTTGTTTTTCGTCGGTGTTCTGCCAAAACCTCGTAACTACAGCTTGTTTAAAGCTGCAGTTACGCGGTTTTAGCAGAACACCGACTTAAAAGCTTTTCAAAAAAGTAGTATGGGCTTGAGTTTAATTTTCTTTTTTACAAGACTTACCTCCGCTCGACAACTGCATTTTGAAAATGGCATTATTCAAGAATTCTATACAACTAGAAGATTAATCAACGATACCTCTTAAATGTGAGATCAGCTGCCAACCCTAGCCCAAGCGATTTTTTGTTTCGCGTAAGAATGCTATTTATAGACAATGCGGTGATTTGCCTATTGGGTTTTCCCGTGGTGTATGGGGGATAAAAACTAGGTGGCTGAACTGGTAGCCCTCATACACGTAAATCGCTTGTATTACTATAGCGAGTTACGACACTCTGATCACGAACACATAAAAGTCAATTTTTGACGCTCTCCGTGGTTTTAATACTTTTACTACGATAGGAGCCTGATATTAAAGACATTTGCTCTCAGTTTAGGGGTCTTCCAATAACAAACTGGAGGTTTTAATATCTTTCTAGATTTAATTAAACTACGTCGTCTGCTATCGACAATGTACATATATTCTACATATATTCGATAGTTTACTCCGCCTTACTCGTGTAACCGTATAACCTGTGTTTACGCGGAAGAGGGACATTGGCTCTTTCAAAATTTTTTTTTTTTTTGGGGGGGGGGGGACGCTCAACAGATGCACAAGTGCAATGTTTTCTACGCGAACCTCTCTTCGGTGATCAATCCTGTAGACTTTTCAGAAATTTAGCGTTTTATCGAGTTGTGGTTAGAATGTCTTTACTCAGATAAAGCTATACTGGGAGTTAGGACATTTTAATCACGATCATACAAAATCGATAATTGACTCAGTCCGCGGTATTTTCTTAGAAATAACTGAAGGAAAGCTAAAATTAAAGTATCAGGTCTAAGTTGATGGGCTCTCCGCTTATATTTAGGTTAGACAATATGTCTTTTTTGTTAACTTATGTATCTCTACCTTGTCTACTACAGTCAGTCGTCCTATTGTATATTAAGCCAGCTCAACTCCTGCTTAGTTAAGGCATACTTCCGCCGATCTTAATACATTTTGTAGCCCCTCAGTTAGCTCGCGCCGGTACTTTGTTAGGGACCCATTTTGATCCCTTGTGAAGCCGTCGCCGGGGCTGTGAAGGATATCGATTCGCACGACGTGGGGTCTATGTTTCGCACCTTTTTGTTATTCACATTTCGTTTGTTTGTTTTTTTTTTGTTGTTTTTTATTTTTTATTTTTCATTACATGGGTAACGGCAAACGATCGCACAAGCAAAGAAGTCTCCTGCCGTTGATAATAAAGAGTTATACCTTCCGAGATTGTACACCCAAAGGGGAATTATTCAGTGCCTTTTTCGGGAGGTTTTACGCTTTACCGGGCCCGGAGACCAAATGACGTAAGAGACCGTACGTAATGTACGGAGTTACGACATTGATTCTCCGGACAACTTCAAACAATAGAGAGTCATTTTTGGACATGCATACATTGACTAGGTTAAGGTCTAAAAAATTGATGTATTTTCCATAGCATTAGACCTGCCAATAGCGGTCCCGCGAATAGCGGATTTCTAATCAATCGTTCAACCAAGCACGGGCGATATGCCTATTAACCCCATATTTTTTGCCAATCTCTATGCCTTTCATTCATTTTTTTCTTCCAAATGCTGACAGGCATACAAGCCACTAATCTACACCCGGTTGGAAGTAGTTGAGTAGTATTTATTTCTGTACATAATTATTTAAAAAAGGGCACATTGTCCACACCTCTTTGTTGCTCCCCATGAGTAATTTGTAAATAATGCAATTTTCTTTTTCGTCTCGTTTTTTTTTTCACCATGATGTCACCAGAAACGTCCACCTCCAGTGCTTTCAGCGCTTTGATTTTTCATACCACGGCCTTGACGTTGTAACACAGCAATTACGATACTTCGGGCGATATTCCTAAATAAACTAGACTTTCTTTTAATTTTAGTCAGAACTTGGTTACAAACAAGTCTTGATCCTAGTCCTACTCCAAATCTGTCCGTTGTGGATATGAATTAAACCAACTTTGCGTTTTAAATACCTCATCGTGTTTGTCGTTTTGATTAACCGAAGTACCACCAGAAGCCGCACTACCAAAAAAATGACCAAAAATTACTACACTTGCGCCCGAGGTTCTTACCAGTTTAAGGAATGTCCGAGTGATTCTCCGAATGCGCCACTTGATAAAGAGGTCCCGAGTTTGATTACCGGAGCAGGAATCGATCTTTGTTCTTTCGGTCCTCACATTTTGCGGGAGTTCTGGTGAAATGTTAAAAAAAAACAGAATCGCTGGGAATTAATTAAAGTTTTCAGTCGTTGTCTTCAAAACTAATGTGTAAGAAGTTTTATACAATTAAGAGCAATGAGAAATCGCCAAGATATTGGAAGATTTTTAATGAAATTGAATTAGCGAAAGAAGAGAGTTTGAAATGAAATTAAAAGGAAGTAATCCAAAAGCGCTAGTTTTGTTCAGGATGCTTCCAAAATCAATAAGGTCAATGAAATAATGTATTGTTTCTGGTTATTCTTATTTTGAATTTGAGCCTGTGCGTGACATTTCCTACCTTTTGACAAGTGCGTGGAACGTAAACTTTCATTGGCTGCCATGTAGTATAATTAGAAGTTTGCCTGACTTTCCAAATACACTATTGGACCTTATCTTTCTACAAAGCGCGAAGTGAAGACCCTTGCAGATGCACAGGCTGGCCAGAGTCTTTGCTTGGTGCACATTTGAAATTGTTGAAAATGTCATGCACAGGCTCATTTATTTGTTGATCTAGTTGATGATCTAGTATTTTAAGTGATTTTGGAACATTTTTGAATCTTTTTGAGTGAGTGCTCGGAATGAATGAATGAATGGAGCGTTGAGAGACTTAAAATGTTTTTGATCGGAATGAGAGTCAGTGTCATGGTGTAATTTACTGTAGCTCAGTCGGTTTGGCTGTCAGTCCTGGTCCATGAGTTAGGGCCGGTGTAACGTTGTAAAGTGACACCCATAGAATTACCCCCCCCCCCTCTGGTTATTACTTTGAAAAGAATATAAACTCCCCGGTCATATTACCGGAGGGTCATAGTATAATGACCTCCCCACACGTAAAGGAAAAAGACTCGATAGCGTAGAAATGAGACCCCCCTGTAGAATAAGAAAAGGGGAAAACTCTTGAGAAAATGCTCTTTGAGTAATTCCTCTTGTATAGCAATCTTGATGGTGAAACACACATGCAGAGTTTCCTGAAAAGATTTATCAAAAGCGGCTCAAAACTAAGTTCGATCAAATGAAAAAAAAAAAAAAATAAAAAAAAATAAAGATGTGCTCCAAATTTAGCTCATCTGAGCTCAAAGTGAGCTATTGTAATCATCCAATGTCCGTCGTCCGTCGTTTGTCGTGCGTCGCTCGAAGTCAACAATTTCTTTAAAAATCTTCTCCTCCTAAATTAGGAGACCAACCCAGATAAAGCTTGGCAGAAATGTCCATTGGGTGAAGCTCAACTAAAGTTGTTCCATTAATTGAAACACATCCTTACTTCCGGTTGCTATGACAACTCAAAAGGGACAAATAGGAAATCTTAAAAAAAAAAACATTCTCTTAAACAAGAAGACAAACAGCTTTCATATTTATAGTTGTCACTATAATAAAACATTTAATTATCTTATCTCATCTTATTTTGCATGTACATGTACCATTATCTAGTCGATCACTATATTTTGTTTTGTCTTTTCTTTCCTTCTTTCCAAAATAATTTGGATTAATCAATCTTAATTCGTCTTACAAGAAATTATGTTTGACATATATAAACAAATTATCTTCATAATTGAAATTAAAGTTGTTTTAGGCTAACCTTTTCACGCTACATGCATTTTTAGGGTTTGGATTTACCAAAGAGTGTATCAACACCAGATTTGGTGTATAGTTTTCATCAAGATTTAACGTTTTCTTTTTTGTTTAAAAGTTTACAATTGTTCATCGTATGATTAACACTTTGTTTGGTGTTAGGATCTTCCATGAGGAAACTCAGGTGTAACTTTACACCAAAAGTGGTGGTAGGTAGGCTGCCACCACCTTTGGTGTAAAATTACGATATCATTTTTACAGTGAAAAATTGTCTGTAGCATTAAATTACAAATATGAAGATTGTTCACAGCATGCTCAAATTTTAAGGTTTATATTTAGGCTCGGTCCGTAAGTCGACGTAAGGTAGAAAATTTTTCAACAGTAAACATCTCATAAATCAATCCAGGGCATTGAAAAAAAGATAAAAAAAATATCTTCAGATCTGAATATCTTTTCTATCTCATTCAGGTAATGTCCCAGCTCCCAATGAGACTCGATATAGGTCCACTTATGTCCTCTTGTTTATATTGAAAATTTAATGCTGCTTCTCTTTACAAAAAAAGAAGAAGAAAAAAAAAACCAGTTAGCCCTGCTATCACATTGATGCTGTGGATGAGCACAAGCAGTTGCACAACATAAATGGCCCCATCTGACAACAGAATAGCCGAAACCATTTTGAAGAAGGGATATTTTGTTCAAAACCAACAGCTTCATTAAGGCTGGATAAAATTTGCCTAGACTTGATCAGAATGTTCCTACTGGGTACTACTACATGTACAACCTTAGATATAAAACTCGATCTCAAAAGAATCTTTTGAAACTATCCATTTTCTATTTATTTTGTCAGCATAGCCTACATATCTAACCGGTTTGGTCAGGTTTTTTTAAATAGGTGTTAGGTATGGTGCAACATCACACCATATAATTGTGAAATTTTTTCTGCGTTTTATTTCAAATTGCAGTTTTTTAAATACAATATTCCGTAATAAATTACCATATATTCATCATTTTGTGAAATAGAAATTGATATATTAATAGATAACCTTTCAGGTATATAAAGTATTAATGTCAATTTATAACACACCATACCTTACAAAGATTTACACGTTTCCAAATTAAAATAACACATATGACATACGTGTTTATTAAATAAGTAAAAATAAATTGCTTGTATAACAACGTTTTTGGCCCGAATTTTATACCAATGGTTGTGGTAGTATCTGGGTAGTACATTTACTTTAGACTGTATTTTGTTTAAATATGAGGTTATTTTATCTAACCGTCATGCAGTTGCTTGTTCTGTACAAAATGACTCTTTTCCACTATGGTCCGACCGACCGACTAATCAAACGATCGACCGACCGAGCGACAAGTGAAAAGCAATATTCCCCTTTTTCTTCGCAGGGTTGGGGGCATAATAATAACAAAAGCGCATCCATACAACCATTTTTATTCTCCTTGTCATTATCGATTGGTATTTGCCATATTAACGATTGTTGCTTCGTACTGATTAGCTAACCTTACATTCTTTGACGGTTTTTAAACGCGAAGACACATGGCATGTATCTACATAAATTTCAAAGGATGATAAAGTCGCTTCAAAACTGCATTTCTTTACTTCTTCAGTATAATCAGAGAAAATGACTACATGGAATTTGCTTATCCTAATTTCTTTAATGCTTTTTGGTGTTTTATCGAGAAATAACGGTAGATTTTCACTTGATAATTTACCCGCAAAAGCAGTGAAATTATCAAAAACTTATACCCCGCTTTTGTGCATTTCATCCTGTCTGACGTCATCTATGCGGGGCGAAATAAGTGACGTCACAATGAACGTTGCATAGCAATCACGTGCAAAATGACGCGCTTTACGAAAGTATGTCCTAGAAATTTCACATTTTGTCTCACTTTTGCATAAAAGAAATAGAATAATCGTTTGTTTTCGAGTAAGATCGATTAATATTTCATTTCGTGAACAACAAAAGCTATATTTTCACTCGTGAAAATAAAGCTTTTGTTGTTCACCCAATTGAATATAAATCGATCTTACACTGAACAAACGATTATCCTCTATTTAGTCTAATTTATCTACATGAAACCCGCCTAAGTCTGTTTATAAACATACACTAGTCAGGTTTTGATTGTAGTCCTTGAGAAAATTCTGGATTCAAAAAACAAACATCGTATCTTCAAATATGTAATCTATTGGCCAATCGGTTTTTACCTACAGCGACGATTTTAAGTTGTTAGGTGTATCAGTGTACCCGAGAAAATATTCCATCTCCATTTGTCATTGCTTAAGGTGGGACGTTACAGTTTTGGGGAGACAACTCGCCTAGAAAAAAAAAATCGTGAGGGGGCCTTGTTAAAATCAACTTTATATGAAGTTGCGAGTGCACAGTGGAAGGCTTTTTTTTTAAAACAATCGTAATTTTGTCAACCTACACGCATGATTGTCCTGAATTCAAAATAAAAACGTTCGCGAAACATTTCAGAAACATAAGACTGCTAAGAAAGGTTCACTTTCTAAACGTTTGCATATGCTTTTGCATCCTGAACTGCAGGGTTTGGCAATTTTTACGAGGGACAAAATGAAATCCGGTCATGCGTTCAATATAACAAATCACAAACGATCATCCGAAAAATTGTAGTCTGCATTACCATGTAAAGTATATCTAATGAGTGTTTCACACTTGTGCTTCGTTATTCCAACGAAGTACGGGCGACGTTGATAGACCTATCACAAGCCATGCATTCAGGATGACAAAACGGAGCAAACGTTTTTGTATAAAACTATCATATAATGGATGCTTACAAAAGGCAGTCATCTTTCAGTTATTTGAACATTGCTTGAAAAGGAGAAAACGTATGCTTTTTTTATTTACGACTTCGGTAAAAACTGATACGGAATGACGAATTATATCCCAAAATAATAAGATTTTGCCACTTGGATGCAATTTCTCTCCTTTTCAGTTTACTTTTCTGCACTGTTAGCTATCTGTTCAGTTTTCACTATCCTTTTCATAAATTTTCAAAATGATATGACTTTTGCCTATAAAGATCCCATTCATTACGTATGTAACACGTTGTAAAAACGGAAAAGGAGACAACGTAGAAAAATGACAATTTCAACCTTTAAACAATTCATTTCTTCTCTCTAAATTTCCATCTTTATTTCATTCCGTTTATGTGTGTTTGTAAGAGTGAAAACAATAATTTGATAACAATTATTAATATCCCATCAATAGCTTAGTCAACATTGAATATTTCAATAAGCAATGATTTCAAAAAGCTTTCGTATTATTCGAAGGGCGTATGTATTCGAGAGTTACTGCGTCTGCTCCTTGACCAAGAAGTCCCGAGATCGGGTATAAATACCGGCGATTGTACTTTTTCCTTTATTTGGCCCTGAGACTGTTGAACTCTTGAACTAAAATTTAGGAAATTGTTTCCAAACCATTGTAAAATAAATTAGGTTAAAATTATCAACATAACCACAGAATTCTAAAATCTTTAAAATCAATCGAAAGTCATGTTTTCTTTCTTTTTTGTTTCAATCGAGTAATAAATCATCTTATCTTCCGTGGCAACTGAAATGACATATTATATTTATATGTTATTGCCTCATATCGAAAATGAGTTTATGGAGGAAAACCTCGTGTTTTGATCAGGATAATGGCTGTGCATGTGGCGGATCCAGAGGGAATGGTGTGTTCAGTCTTTCACTGGGTAATTCGGCAAAACTTTGGTAATGATGTGAAATAACTACCCCCCCCCCCTTATTTGTAGTTGAAACCCCCTTACAGAAATCCTACAACTGCCATAGGCGTTACCAAGTGCATTAAAATTACAAATGGTTTTTATTGTTGATTGGGAAATCAGTGGACATAACAATGCCTGGACAAAATCAAAAATAAATAAACTTATGAAATTGACTAAAAGTGCCTGGATACATATACTTTTCTTTATTAATTTCAGTTGTACGATAGTTGGGCTAATTTTCTATTGACATATTTCGAGTTTATTTAATAAGTGTTTTCTTTTTTTGCCTTCAAAAAAAAATATTCACTTTTTATCTTTGAGGAGTATTTAAAGCAAAGTGCCCACTTGTCACTTATTTATGCCCTTACTAGAAAGTTTATTATATTTTTATATTTTCCATATCTATGGCTATAAATATATGTTAATTTAGCACACCAGCATTGTGATTGGTCGGTGTAATAAACAGTTTTCTTCGATATTTTCAAAAACATGGCCACCTTAAGAAAAATGTAAATATTTTCAAAATATGCGTGGAAAGCTATGTTGATATTTTCACTATATCAGTGCATATGAATGCTCTAAAACATACATTTGTTTCGCGGATATCTGGAAATCCCCCAAAACTGTAACGGCCCTCCTTAATGTGTTAGAGCCTGTATTTATGACCCAACCTTCAAATTCTTTATGAACGAGCTAGTTTCACACGTATGTCTCGATGAGGCCTTTAAAGAGACTTGTTCAACCTTGCCATCTACTGAAAATCCAAACTCAACGTGATCGTTTGCAGAGGCACATAACTGCACCGTAAATAAGTAAATTCCCTTAACAGGGGCAGTAAATTGTCCGGTAGTTAGGCTGTAATGTTCACCCTCCTTGTTTAATATGGTATCAAACAGGATTGCGTCACCTGTACTATATGAGAGTTTTTTGGTCACTTTTGCCATAAAGTAGACGGGTGATTGTTTCCTTTCTGTAATGAGCAATACATGTAAATATGAACAGAGTATAGTTAGCAACATCGTGAAATTGACATTCACCTCAATCATAACCATTCAAAATCGCTCACTCAGCGCTCCATTCATTCATTCCAAACACTCACCCAAACCATTCAAAAACGCTAAAACCCATTGGAAAACATAGAACCAACAACGTAATTCAAAATAAATTTTGATAGAGAAAATCGCGATTTCTCTGACATAATTCAAATTGTTAGCGTCGCATAGGTTCTTGAAGAAATAGGAAGCTATGTATAGAACTTGTATGCATATTTTGTTAAAGGGAGATAATCAATATAGCTAATTTTGTTCATCCTGAACAAAATGTCTATTAGGATTACCTCCCATTAAATTCACTCAAAACTCGCTCCACACACTCATTCAATTTCATTCCTAAATCAATCCAAAATCATTCACCTTGTCAATTTTACGATGTTGTTAACTATCATGAATATTCGCAATTCATATAAAATCTGATTCTTAGAAAAAAATAACCATGTAATACATTTTCTTCAATTCATTGAAAACATAACATAACAAGACTCCTTGGTCGCACCATCCACATACCTTATATCTAAATAACGCTTAAACCATGGCCAATTTATAAATCAAACTGTTTTTGCAAACTATTTTCGTATGATTTCGCAAAAAAGAGTTTCAAATTGTAATTTAAGCGAAAAAACGCGTGTAACATGTAACATAAAATCATCACCGGAAGATATACACCTTATATTTTATACAGTTTAATAATGCTTAAACTGCTTGAAAGTGCATCAAATCTAAACTGGCATGACATCCAACAATTTTACCAACGGAAATCGAAATTTAACTACAAAAAAGAAAAATACCGCTTTATGTTTAACAAAAAGTGAAGCGTAACATCATACTTTAAGACGCCGAAAAAATGACTATTTTCTTTTATATTTTAATTAAAAATGGTTCAATTGCAACCAATCTTAAAATTAAATATATTATATTTCTGTTTTTCTTGAATATGTAAATAGATATCAATTTGAGTTTTAATCGGAAAATTGATAAGCCGAAATTCGTGTGGAACGAAATCTTTTTATGCTGTTATAAAACTGTTTTTCTCCATTCTTAAAACGCTAAAAAAAGCAGCTCCTTTATTCATACGATAATTTAAATAAAGCTAAGAAATATTATTTTTCTCTTATAAATCATATTAAAATTTCATGAAAAAATGTTTACAAATAAAAGAGATATTGATATTAGTTCGTGTGGAACGATTTCTAAAAAAAACGCGCATTTTCTTACAACGACGTTATGCTTGATTCGTTGAATTATAAAACCGACGCGCCTTCAGACGAATACAGAGTAGATTAAATCCGTAATTCAAGGGGAGAAAAAGAAAAAAAAGCGAAACACCATGCGAGAAGAATATCTGTTCGGAAGTGGCGATGAGAGTAGGGGAAGGGAAGAACTAGATATAAACAAGAGTGCCAATTGCCCGAAATCGCTCATGTTAATTTCGGATAGCAAAAAAGAATATTTGATACATTTTTCGCAAAGACTTGTATTCTCGGACTGTAACTTGTTGTTCTAAACACCCAAGAATAGTGAGTACGAAGCAAACTTAGCAAAATGTAATAACCTTTTTCGAACATTCAAAAAGAAGGGGGGAGGAGTGCGTCATATTCCTTTCACAAAAATGCGTTTATTCATGTATTGATGATATCACTTTTAAGAACAAGCTGCTGTTGGTTCGAATTGATCATTGCAATAAAAGTAGGGTGAATAATTCATAATGTCAGATTTACCTCTACATTATAACATTTATAATGTTCAAAAGAAGCGTCTAGCCCAATACTTCTTCATATTTAGAGTGGAAATAAGCCTAACTCTACAAAAGGCTTAATCCAGTATTCGCATGTCTAAACATTTATGAGAAGTTGAAAATAATATGACATTTTGCATTCCTCGCGAGGGATAAGGGGCGAGTTTTTATTCTTTAATAGTGACTATATATTCTGACATTGCTATAGCTGTAGAAGAGTGAGCAATATAATGATAACGTGAACTTTTTTCTGACAAAAAAAATAACAAAAAAAAAAAAAAAAACCCTAGACGCTACACAATCGACTTTCGTTTTTTTTGACGTTACATTTCTGTGCCGCATTACCGTGCGCGACGTCATGACCTACGTCGCGAGAGTGAAATAACCCCGTTGAATATTTTTGATATTACACGAGTGATATTACACTAGTGGAATAACTATGCAAATGAGCTCAGAGCGAAAAGCAACGCTATTTTGTAACCGCGAAAAAGACGTCATAATGTATAATGTTATAAGTTTCACGGAAAATTGAAATGTCGAATTTCAAGAATTTTGACGATTTTTCGCTAAAATTTGGGTCATATTATAAACAGAATATAAAATTTGTGCTCATAAAATACAGAATTTATTAAACTCGTCATCTAAAACAGACAAAAAAACTCGGCACAACCTCGTTTATTATCTGTTTATGGATGACTCGTTTGATAAATTCAGTATTCAATGACCACTCATTCAATATTCTCTATCTATGGGATTTAAAAATTTAAATTTATTCTTATTAAACAATATTTTTTCATTGATAAAACCAAATTTTGGAATGATTTTGGAATGTAATTGAATGAGTGCGGTAAGTGAGTTTCGAGTGAAAGTCAATGGATGTAATACAAAATTTTATTACCAATCTTTAATAAAACTTTACGTACTTTTCTATCCTTGTGTCTTCGTGGACAAGTCATACTCTATAAAATCCACACCAGCAATTAAAGTTATTCTAAACAATTTTTAAACGTTTTTGAACAATATTGGATGGTTTTTAATGGTTTGAGTGAGTGTCTTAAAAAATGAATAAATGGAGCGTTAGTTAGTCGATGTGGAATGCTTTTGATTGAAATGAATGTCAATTTCATCATCATGATGTTACTTACTGTACGTATTGAGTACACCGACACGTTGTCGAAATGGTGGCATGAAAGGAAATTTTGTTTACCTCGTTTGCCTTTCAGTTTGAATTGCATTAAAAATAATTAGTCTCATTTTCAAAGTTATCCGGTTAAGAGATGTGACACTTTTCTATTTTTTGTCCGTTGGTTTGTCAATGTTTCGATTTTTAGAAGCATAGGCCTAAATTAAATTTGAGTACTTACGTTTAATTTGACTTCATTGATACTAATGTCGATCAAAACCATTATTAATCACTCGCTCTATTCATTCATTCTAAACACTCACTCTAATCACCCAAAAACGCTCGGGTATAGTAAAAATACGCCTCAAAATCGTGCAAATGTTCAACATTTCAAACAAGTCGATTGGCTCTAGTGGATTATTGAGCGCCATATTCGTTTGTGAATACGCAACAACTGAAAAGTGCGAAGATTTCATTTAAGGGGACAAACGCTTATTTTGTGCAATCGAAAAAAAAATCGATAATGTTTTACCTCCCTTTGAAGTCATTCAAAACTTGCTAATCACATGCATTAAATTTCATTCCGAAATTATTTATAACTCATTCAACTTGTCAATGTCCTGATGTTCTGAACCATTCCTAACATCACTCGGCCATTTCCGTAAACTGCAACAGACCTCGGGTGTATGTAAGGCGGATGGGTATGTAACAAAATCGTGCATTTTGTTAGGCGGAAACAGTGTAAGAAAAACTAGCACTGTAGATTTATAACTTTTACAGTAATGACGGCTGAAAAATTTTAATTTTTGAGAATGACGAATCATTCTCGAAAATTGAGATTTTTTCAGCCTTAATTTAAGAATATAAACATACTTTTATAAGGATTAGATGGTTTCACGTCAGTGACTTAAACGAGTAGCGTTGGCGACGTCGAATGTTTTCACTCACAGTTTCGAGGGCTAACGCCATTTTATCTGACCTCATCGAGTTTTTCCAAGGTTTTCCCGTATTTTTTACAAATAGTCCGTCTGTGTACATCCGAGGTTGATCGTGAGATTGGCCGAGTGGTGTTCCGAATGGCTCCTAACTGTACCATTGAACATGGCGACTTTCGCATTTTATCTTATCTTCATATAAAAGAAATTGAATAAGTGTTCTTGTTTGTTGTTGATTTTTTTCGTGACAAATTGTTTTTACACTGGAACAAACAATTATCCATTTTCTTTAATGCTTTTCGGTGGTTTATTGAGAAATAACGGTAGATTATCACTTGATAAACTCACTGCAAAAACAGTGAAATTATCAAAAACTCTTACCCTTTTGTGCATTTCATCCTATCTGACGTCATCTATGCGGGGCAAAATAGATGACGTCACAATGAACGTTGCATAGCAATCACGTGCAAAATGACGGGCTTTACGAAATTATGTCCTAGAAATTTCACATTTTGTCTCTTTTTTGCATTAAAGAAATAGTAAAATCGTTTGTTGTCGAGTAAGATCAATTAATGTTTCATTTCGTAAACAACAAAAGCTATATTTTCACTTGTGGTTCCACCCCTCGTGAAAATATAGATTTTATTGTTCACTCAATGAAATATAAATCGATCTTACACTCAAACAATCGATTATCCTCCAAGTGTTGCTGAATAGTTTCATTACTTCTTTATGTTTATTTATACAATGATTTTTATTTACTATTTTATATGCAACAGCAAGTGTCCCGTCGCTTTTTATCGCTTAAAATCAGTAGAGGAGCCAGAAGTCAGTGAAATAGAACGATAAACTTTAATTTACGCTTAACTCACGAATAAGGATTATGACTTTATTACAGTTAACAACATCGTTAAATCGACAAGGTAAATGATTTTTGAATGATTTAGAAAAGAAATGAATGAGTGTAAGGGGCGAGCTTTGAGTGAATTAAATTGGAGGTAACCCTTTAATGCAAATTTTGTTCAGGATGAACAAAATTAGCGATATTGATTACCTCCCTGTAATAAAAATGCATACATGTTCTATACATAGCTTCCTATTTCTTCAAGAACTTATGAGACGCTTACAATTGGAATTATGTCAGTGAAATCGCGATTTTTCTCTATCAAAATTTATTTTGTATGACCTTGTTGCTTCTATGTTTTTCAATGGGTTTGAGCGTATTTCAATTGTTTGAGTGAGTGTTTGTAATGAATGAATGGGGCGCTGAGTATGCGATTTGGAATGGTTTTGATAAAGGTGCATGTCAATTTCACGAAGTAACTAACTGTATAAATAGTACTTAGATTTTAATAAAGGGGGGTAAACAACTATCGATAATTTCGTCGATTATCTTTTACCTCCCTTGAAAGTCATTTCAAACTCGCACCTACCACTCATTCACTTTCATTCCAACCCCATTCCGAAATCACTCAACTCGCAATTTCACGACGAACCGAACTGTACTATTTTTTTTTTGTTGCAGGTATTTCTCTTTCCTACTTACTTGTTTGATTTGCCAGATCTTGAACAATGTCGCGCGTAAATTCCTCTAGTTTATTTTTTTGGTCCTTAACCCTTTCCTGTTTTACGAAATTTTGGACCTGTCCAAATTCAAAGGTTTTGCAGACGAAAAATCAAAGTTGATAAAATTTGAAAAATAACCATTCAGTAGGGTAGAAAATAGTGAGGAAAAAGAAGAAATTGCTTGTCAGAAGCAATTTCTTCTTTTTTCACAATGTTTTCTCAATCATAAAATCACAGACACGTAAAAAGCAGGGATTAAACAGCAAAGGGTTAACCTTATCTACCTCATGAAGAATCCGGTCTTGTGCATCAAGAATTCTCTTCTCCATTTGTTCTACCTTCATATCCATGCGTATCATTTTCTCCAATAGCGCCTCTTCGTATGGAAACTTGGAGCAATGAGGTTCGGCAACGGTGAAGATGCTATTACTTAAAATTAAGATGAAAACTATGAAATTCTGTACTCCGGTATATAGTATCGCCATGATTTCAGTTGACTTTGAATGTGAGAAAGGTTTAAACGTTTATATACTTGAATAACCAGGTGGATAAATCTGTTCGAACAAAAGGGTCCATCTTCGACGCGTTTTATTCGAGGGACCTGTTCTGCGTTCAGGATACGAAAAAACAGCGCATTCCAAAAATATAACCGGTCACTAGGAAATAAAAGTAACTCGATAGAAAACTTAATCCCCCTCAAACACCCATAGAAAATATTTTGAGAATTATACAATAAAAAAAAGTTAGTTTTATTTCATAGGTGCGACCCTTCAGATAACTGTCAAAAAATCGTCGAAATTGATAATGGTCAAGTTGTCCGCCTATTGAATTCCTTATGCTTGTAACCACTTGACGTTGATAGCCTATTATCGCAAGCGCCCTGGGCAAGCACATCGTTCAGGATTAGAAAGCCCTTGCTTACGTTCGCAAGCGCTTTGCCATCCTTTGCGCAAGATTCATTTAAAACACATTATTTGACTGATCATTTTTTATTAATTTCGCATCGTTTAAAGAAAAATATTTAATTAATACAGACATCTTTCGTAGATTGTTCTTTGGGTTACGGGTACAGTTAATAACATCATGAAATTGACACGATTAAGGATTTTCGGATGATTCTGGAGTAAAACTATATGAGTGCGTGGAGCGAGTTTTAAATGCAATTCAAGCGAGGTGATCTAATATTGCCATTTATTACAAGATGAACAAAATTAGCGATATTTATCACCTCCTTCTAATTTAATAATACATACCGCTTCTGTGATTAGCTTTCTTTTTCACAAACCTATCATATGCTTTCTAAATTCATTTATGTCAGTTAAATCTTCGATTTTATGTACCGATTTTCATTTTGAATGTAGTGGTTGATTATGTATTTTTAGAGATTTGGAGCGCGTTTAAATGACTTGAATTAGAACGGTTTTGATCGAAATGAGTGTCAATTTCACGACGTTTGGAGCTGTTACAAACGTGATATTACGCGGCATTCGAAAAGGGAACCATTCGGGTTTATTTACAGAAAGATATTTGACTTACATGGATCCAGCATACAGCAAAAACATCGTTAAATTGACAAGGTGAATGGCTTTTGAATGATCCCCGAATGAAATTGAATGAGTGGAAGGGATGGGTTTTGAATGAAATTAACGAGAGGCGATCCAAAATCGCTAATTTATTCCAAGTGGACGCAATTATTGACAGTTCTACATGAACCTCCCTCTACTAAAATATAAATGTGACCCGTCACGCGAAAAGGGACCATCTGGGTAGTGCGTAAAGTTGTAACCCTAGTCAGACTGCGCGGACCGCGTAGACTAACTAGGGTCGAAACTTTTTTGTACTTTGCATCGTGCATATTTTCTGAATCTAGAAAGTTCAATCTACCTTTCAGTGAAAGAATTTTTGAAATGCGACATCTAGTTGACCTATGCTGGATCAAATCTCTTTTTCAAATATTCATTTTACAGAGTTCCCAGATGGTCCCTGTTCGCGTGACGGGTCACAAAAACATTTTTATGACTGAGTGTCTTCACGGACCAAGTAACTACTTTGAAACCCACACAAGCCAAAAAAATGAAGGAAAGGATTTAATCGATTTGAATGAAATATTAAACGTTTTGAAAGATGTCAAAGTTTTTGTGTAAGATAATTGAAACTTTCGTAACCTTTGTTTCGACAAGATGGGGTTGCGCAGGCTGACTAGGATCGAAACTTTTCGCACTTTACCAATTTCCTGAATCTAGAATAATCAATTTACCGTCCAGTGAAAGAATATTTCAAAATTAATGCGACCCCTGGTTGGCCCCGTACTAGAACCAATTTCTTTTTCAAATATTTATATTACGAAGTTCCCAGATGGTCTCTTTTCGCGTGACTGGTCACAATCATGTGTAAGACAAGGATAAATTGGGGTCCAATATCGCTAATTTTGTTCAGGATGAATAAAATAAGCGATATTAATTACCCCCCCCCCCCTTCAATAGAATATGCAAATAAAGTATACGAATGGCTTCCGATTTCTCCAAGAACCAATCGCAGACGTTTATTTTCAGTCATGTCTGTGAAATAGCAATATTTTTACCCTTATTTTTAAATGGTGTTGTTGATCTTTCATTTTTAGTTATTTTGAGCGTCCTGGAATGGTTTAAGAGAGTGTTTGGAATCAATAAATGAATGAATGAATGAATAAATGAAAAAAATGAATAAATGAATGAATCAGTGTATTAATGAATAAATGATTGATTGAATGAATGAATGATTGAAACGCCGAGTGAAAAAATGCGAGAAATTGTGATTATTTTACGGAAGAAGAAATTTCGATCAAGTAATACCCCTTGCATGCGAAGCGAGGTAGAATTTGTATATTGTTTGGACTCTTCTGTCATCCTGAACACAGGGCTGATTAGGCCCAAAAAATGACAATGACACGACAATGACTCATGCTTTTCGCATTACAAAAAGGGTCCCCTTT
This sequence comes from Fragum whitleyi, assembly GCA_948146395.1. NCBI lineage: Eukaryota > Metazoa > Mollusca > Bivalvia > Cardiida > Cardiidae > Fragum > Fragum whitleyi. The sequence continues at coordinate 11,384,954 of OX411549.1, forward strand.
TTTGTGACAGGTCGCGTTGGTCGTGTAGTTAGGATTTTTTTTATTTTCCGAAATTTTCAACTTTTCTCTTACCATGGCAAATTCTTTTAACACCTTTAGTAGATCTACACGTTAAGAACATCCACGCTAAGTTTAAAATTGATTGACCTCAAGGTTAAGGAGGAAAAGAATTTGTTCTAAGATTTTCGGCCATATTCGGCCATTTTTCAGACATTCCGTTACCATGGCAACCACAGATTTTTATGAAATAAATTTCCTTTAACAACTTTTGAAGAGCTTCACCCAAAGATCATCCCTGCAGATTTTCAGCTAGATTGGCCAAATGGTTTGGGGGGAGAAGACTTTTTTTCTAATATTATCACCATTTTCGGCCATTTTTCAGACATTCCGTTAACATGGAAACTAGAGTTTTCGATGAAATTAAATTCCTTTAACAACTTTTGAAGAACTTCACCCAAGGACCATCCCTGCAAAGTTTCAGCTTGATTGGCTTTGTGGTTTAGGAAGGAGAAGATTTTTTCTAATATTTTCAGCCATTTTCATTTTTTCAGACTATGCGTTACTATGGAAACTAGAGTTTTTGATGAAATTAAATGAGTGTGAACTTCTCCCAACGTCAATATCATTACATGTACATTTATTTTACACTCAGAAAAAAAATGTTAAAAAACTTTTTTCACAACAAAACTAATTTCAGAATTGTGATAGTGTTAAAATGGATATAATTTCATTTTCGCGTTTATGTGTTAATAAAGTCTGATAGGAGGAGGAGTTATATGCAAAGCAAAATCCTCGGGCTCCGCCCTCGGGTTTTACCTTTAGCATAAAACTCCTCGATCAGACTTTATTCATGGACACAATTAAATCGTTTCAAAAATATCATCCCTCATTGTCAATTATATTGTCAATCAGCGGTCAAAAAGCATCAAGTCCGTCTAAAACATTTCAGTTTATATGGAATTGGTGCGGACGTAACTTGGTCAACTTTAGCGTCAAAACTATGTCTTGAGTCTTCACTTTCTCGTACAAATATGAACCTCTGTAGAAGATTTGATACCATCAAGAACAGCTCCATCTTGGCGAGTGTCTCGCCCATACACATTCTTGGCCCTGGAAAAGAAGGGAAAATGGTGAATGGAGTTGAAGATTCAAGTAAAATATATTTCAATAACACTACAGCTAAGAAAATCGTGGAATTGTTATAGAATGAAATTGATTGAGCGAGACTTTTGAATAAAAATTGACATTATTGATTGAGATTGATTGTTGTTATATGATATATATTGACGTAAAGTTCTATAAATAGATTTGTGTTTTCATGGACTAAAAAGAGCTATCAAATTCACGCTAGCCAATGAAATCCTCAAAGGATTGGAGCACCTTTAATCGATTCAAAAGCGGCAATGATCTATAAGGAGTACTTTGCATGACTTGGACCGGTTTGAGAGTCATTGTTATGTCGCGAAAAGAGTAAGGAGCGAGTGTTTTAGAATGTTTTTTTAGGGTGTGAGTGACAATTTCACGCTGCTCTTAACTCTAACACTGACGCTTTGTAGTCAGCTCAAATAATGATAAGTCGCTTCAAAAGTCGACATTCGTCTGATAAAATGACATTCTCAATCACTCACTCATCGTTTCATTCTTTAATTCCAAACACTCACTCTTATCATTCAAAAAACGCTCAGAGATCGATCAAAAAGATTCGATATTGCTGAAAACGATCGTCATTTCATTCAAATAGATCTGTTTATTGTACAATTTTGCCGGCTGGTGTGGATTTTATAACGTTTGCCTTGTAGACACAAAAACCGAAAAGGACGTAGAATTTATTTTTTAAAAAAGGGGGAAGTTAATAAAACATCGCTGAATTAAACTATTCTTATTATTGTCACCACAACATCTACTTAATATTATAGAATATGTATAACATGTATAAGACATGTCTCAAAACAAATAAACTTACCTATACCAAACGGCATAAAAGCCGCATGTTTCTTTATTTTCCCATTATCTATAAACCGTTCCGGTCTTAAGACTTCCGGTTCATCCCAGTATTTAGGATCCATGTGTACGGAGTAAAGATTACCATTAATTACAGAATGTTTTGGAATAAGGTGTCCTTGTATATGAATATCTTCGTCGTTTGTGTGGGGTAATGTCATCTCGGCTGTAATTTGAAATACAAGTAATTGTAGCGTAATTGTAATGAGTTGTTCTTGTGGTTTTTCCCTAAAGTTCTCATAAAGTTAAACCTTTTTGATTGTTACTAACTTTTCTCTATATTTTCATTGAGCATTCTTCCATACCATATTTACACACGTTTTTGAAATGGGGCCTTAAATTGAACTCTGCTGAATGTGATTATAAAGTCTGTTTTCATAATTTCTGAGAAATGCCTTTCACTGTGACGATTTTATGAACCTTCATGCGAAAAAGGGAAACTCACAAAATCTAGAGAATAGTAGGAGTTTAAGTCAGACCACACAGAGTCTTTAACCTGATAGTTTCAAAAATTGGTAATGTTGCCCCAGAAAGGGCACGAGATCTCGACTAGGTGTATTGCCAGGGAAAAAATTTGAGAGGCATTTATCTAAATTGAAATAACTAACAGATCGCTGCTACCAACAAAAGAACGAATTGAGCAATCAAAATTTCCATCAATAATGAGCGTAATCAGAGCTACAGAAAGAGGAGTATTTTGGAGTTGAGGTCAAAGTAAGTGACTAATTATAGCACATACCCTATGTTGTTAGTACTTATTGGAATCCTCTTTTCGAGACGGTCCAAATGAGTACTCCGAGACTGTCCAAATGAGTACTCCCAGACAGTCCAAATGAGTACTCCGCAACATAGGATTTCATTGAGAAATAATGCATTTAGAGTGCTTTTATTCACTATTATCTGAACCCCTGAAGATGACTGTTGAACGTCAAAAATTTTCGCAAGTAAAGTTCGGCTTAGTAGAAATCGTTGATTGGTGACATAAACGTCGTAACTACAGCTTGAACAAGCTGTAGTTACGACGTCTTGGTCACCCGTGAACGATCTTCTCGTTGTTACATACAGATTACTATGAAATGTGCAATGAAATAGCGTTCAAATATTAGATGGTGTGTAATTTGTGTAATTATAGAGATCAGAGAAGCCAGCGGTCCAGAATTGCGACTAATAATGATAAAGGTTAGGTTACTTTCACTAAGGAGTCTTTAATAATATCTGTAAAATGAGAAAAAAATCTGAAGATATAGCTTACCGATATTTGACAAGCGTTGGATTTCTAGAAGGGTTGCTTCGAAATAGACAAGTTTACTTCTGTCGGCCATGGTTACCATTCTATCACCACATACCTGAGTCAAAACAAGCGATAGTTTGAAATCAAAATTATGTTTTTGAAAAGACATTCATTTCCGAAGAGAAAATATAAAACTGATGGTTTGTTTGAAAACTAGTTTAAACCCGCTTGTTACAAGCCTGCAGACTTATCCCGGCAAATGGAGCAAGTAACAATGGATTCATGGTTATTCTTAAACAGGTAATACCATTACAATTCTTCCCAGACTCCGTCCGCTATTCTAGCTAAGTTTGCGTAAATCAATCATTTGGTTGAAGCCAAAAATCACCGAGTAAAGGAAATGGTAACAGAGTCTAGTGTTTCACCTAAACCATTTCTACAACCTGTTTAAATATCACAATGAAACTGCAACGCTTAACATAACATAACATGTTATGTTATGTAATGATATGTAATGTTATGGTTAACATGACATTTATGAATTAAAGTGCTAAATCAGTTGTTTTAGATTATGAAGCGTGGACAGCATTTGTTTGCATCTTCTATAAAAATACCATCCTCGGGAGGAGGGTTGGAGGGAATTGTAGAAAAGAACATGTTCTTCCACTTATAAAAACTGCCTCCTTAAATTAAGCTTTGAAACCGTTATTCCATAAATTGGGAGTCGAATTGACTCATTACTCACAAATGAATATGTCAATCCATGGTCATTTTCTGTTTGTTTAAATAGGGTTTGATGCATTTGTGACCCGTCACGCAAAAGGTACCATCTGGGAAATTTGTAAAATGAATATTTAAAAAAGAGATTGGGTGAAGCTTTGTTCAACCAGAGGTCGAATTCAAAACATAATTTCATTTGAACGTAGATTGAACATTCTTGATTCAGAAATTAATCCAATTGCGAAAAGTAACGACCCTAGTCGGTCTGCGCAAACCGCGCAGTCTGACTAGGGTCGCCACTTTAAGCACTACCCAGACGATCCCTTTTCGCGTGACGGGTCGCATTTATTAACTTTATTTGTCATATATCGGCGATCGGATCACCTGGCAAAGGGAACCTTGGTATTTCTAGGACCAGTTCGACAATCATATACCTTCATTGCCTCCAGATGCATTACCACGTAGGTATATGATAACAGTTAATAACATCGTGAAATTGACAAGGTGAATGATTTTGGAATGATCTAGGAATGAAATTGAATGAGTGTGAGGAGCGAGTTTTGAGTGAATTGAATGGGAGAAAATCCTGTATCGGAAATTTTGTTCGGATGAACAAAATTTGCGAAATTGATTACCTCCCTTTAATAAAAAAGTGTATACAAATTCTGTGCACAGCCTGAAATTTCTTCAAGAACCTGTGAGGCGCTAACTTTTTGAATTATGTCAGTGAAATCGCGATATTGCTCTGTCAAAATTTATTTTGAATGATGTTGTTGATTCTATATTTTTCAATGGGTTTAATCGTTTTTGAATGGTTTGAGTGCGTGTTTGGAATGAATGATTGGAGCGCTGAGTGATCGATTTAGATGGTTAAGATTGAGGTGAATGTCAATTTCACGATGTTATTAACTGTATCTACCCATTGATGGGAGATATATGCCGGAAAGCATAAGTGCTGCCCCGACCGAACTGATGAAAATCTTTGATCAAATGTTAAACAAAAACTACATACCTGATGAATTTCTTCTTGACACCGTTTTTGTATTTCTGGATATTCAATCATATATAATAAACTCCAGTTTAAGGTGTTAGAGGTCGTCTCGGCTCCCGCCAGTAGAAAATTGTAGATCACACCGAATATATCCGTTTCTGGACAATAAAACAGAAAGAAGAATAATATAAGAGCGGATATCATCGTGAAATTGACAAGCTGAATGGTTTTAGAATGATTTTAGAATGTTACTGAGTGAGGATGTGAAGCGGGTTTTGAATGGAATTTAATTGAGTTAATACAATATCGCTAATTACATCCAAAAATCTAACAGTTAACTACATCGTGAATTGACACGGTGAATAATTTTGAAATGGTTTTTGAATGAAATTGAATGAGTGGGAGAATGATTTTGATTGAGGTGAATGTTAATTTTCTGATGTTACTAACTGTACTAGAATTCTATATGTGTGTCTTTATGGACCAATAATTGCAATCCAATAAAATAAAGAATTCTGATTGGTTTAAATCGCATCACGTGGGGAAATCCATTGCACTTTATTTCTGTATAAAATGCAATAGGTCTTTCGGGAAACCCCCGAACTTCGATCTGCAAGTCCTGTGTTGTAGGAACTCGAATTAACCTAGTTCCCGATCATCAACGCAACATTTCTATTCAATCTATTAAAAATTAAGATATTTTCGAAAGAATTTACGATAACAAGCATGCAGTCCAAAGTAAACTTAGAAAACCGCAAGTCGACGAAGACCGTCGAGCAATCCTCTTAACTAAGACCGACCACGCCGTTTTCGTTTAAAAACATAGACTTACTTGGCAGAAACAAGCTTTTTTGTCATAAGTTACCTCTACGAATTTTAATGTTGTCGTTTATTTGTGTATCATTTGTTTTACTTTATGACATTTCACTTCGATAGCGAGATAAACAATGAACGATCTAAAAATAGATCGTGTAATTTTTTTTTACGCGGAGAAAGTAGACTTGAAGCTTTAATGTTTGGCCGAGTATTTTAATAGTTTCTTCGATCTATAGGATTGCAATTATAAGGGACGAGTGTCTTTTTCACTGCGTTTATTGGGGTATAAAGTGCAATTGCCTTAGCACATGGCTTAAACATAACGCCCTACGGGCGTTATTTGCCATGTGCTAAGGCAATTGCACTTTATACCCCAATAAACGCAGTGAAAAAGACACTCATCCCTATAATAAGACGCTTAAAATCTCAGACCTGGCAATAAAAACGTGCAAAGATTTCATCTATTTGAATGAAATATCGATCGTTTTGAACGCTTTCGAATATTTTTTAACGATTTTGGAGCGTTTTTTAATGGTTTGGGTGAAAGTTTGGAATGAATGGATGGAGCGTTGAGAGAACGATTTAGTATGGTTTTGATTGCGGTGATTGTCAATTTAACGATGTTCGTAACTGTATACGTGTAAGAGAAAATATGATAAAATTACAACTACCGCTAAACGAACTAATGCAGGCTCTTTACACACACAAAAAAAAGCAATTCAGTCTATGAAAATTTTATAGTTTATGATATTGATATTGAACTATAATGGAAAACATTGGAAGTTGAATACAAGCTTTGATATTCGGGGCGGTATCAACCTTTTATACGAACAGTGCTTTCTTCAGATAGAATTCATTCTATATAAAAGAAGGGGAAAGTAGGAATAGAAAGACCATTCTACGTTGCTTCATTCAAGCTAAACGCGCTTGCAAGTGATAGATCTTGAAACGCAAATGAGGTCTCAATGAGACGATTCTAATGGGTTCGAACACCATAAGATTCAGTAAGAATTATGCCACAATATGTTCTTGCTTTTAAATGACCTGTCTTATTTCTCATAAATTGTTGTATCAATCGACTTTTCTTATAAACAACCACTTTTTGTTGTTGTTTCAAGTGTTCGCTAAATTAACACAAGTTTTACTTCGTTTTGCCCACATTTAAAATCTTCAAAGCATTTCCAATATTCACACTTTTGGTGTGTTTCCTATCTTTTATCTATTTTTCTGCAATGTGTAGTATACTGAAGAAATTCCCTTGTTACCAGTTTTGTAAATATTGACAAAAAAGACCCACTAGTAAATTTATTTCTATCACTACCGCCATGTTGAGTTTGGAAGTAAATGTCAACAAAATCTCGTATATTATCGGGGTCAAACGTTTCCTCGTGATTCGAAATCTCGTCGTCGATGTGCTTTTTTTACCAATCAAAAAGCTCGTCTCTTTGTATTCTGTTGTTGTAGACCTGAAGATAAACAGAGGAACAGGAAAGGGTGACGTGTTTTAATTTAAATTGTCATCTTATTTCCTTCTCCATAACTTTCTTCTAACATCGTTTATCAATCTGAAAAATATGATTAGTCATTTAATTGAAGACTGGTAAAGCGAATGTTCATATGGCGGATGGCCAAACACTAAGTTGTGAGAACTTGTGGCCAAACCCCTTTGCTATTGTTTGTATTTATATATATTAAATGTCATGTTAATGTAATAGGGGAAAAATGGTAATAAATTAAACTAAAAGAAAAGAGGGGTTAAAACAAATCTAAATGCTTTCTTTCTCATCTAAGGCCTATGTTGTGAGTACTCATTTGAATCGTCTCGACAAGACGATTTCAATGAGCACTTACATTATAGAATTTAAGAAAGTATAAATAAAATAATTTAATTTAATATCCAAAATCAGGGCTCAGAATATCATGTGCAAAAATACCTCATTTAGCCAAACCTTATGAAAAAATAATAAATTCTACCAAATCCTTGTCTAAATTTTATTTTGCTTTGAGATTTTTCTCTCGTTTAGCCAGCTTCAATGAAATTTCTGGCAGAAAAAATTAGGGATTCTTTCAATATTTCACCCCAAATGATTCCTGCAAAATACCCGCTCTAGACCGTTTAGCGCAAAAAAAATCATTTGATTTTTTTTCTAATATTTCTGGTTTCGATAACCTGCCGTCAACAATTTAAACGAAAGTCGTAATTTAACGAAGACTCTTTTAAAATAAGCATCAAACTTTTTTTCTTAGTGATAAAGTTTTCTGTTTTTATCAACTTTTTTTCATAAATTAAAGACAACTATAGAAACATAAGAAAACAATCTTGTTGGCTACTTGTTAATCCTTACCGAAGACACTTAAAACTTCAACTTTAAAGGTTTTTCTTACAAATACAATGGCTCTTTAAGACTTTCAACTAAAAACGTTTGTGAGCGGTTTTCAACGAAATTGCTTAACATTCAGCGACATAGGATGCTGAAATTGAAGTGTTCTCTAGGCGACATCAACGGCCTAATTGGAGACGCAAAGCCCCGATGAGGAAAGAGTTGAAGATAATGGAAAGAATGGAAAGATACTCTCTCTCTCTCTCTCTCTCTCTCTCTCTCTCTCTCTCTCTCTCTCTCTCTCTCTCTCTCTCTCTCTCTCTCTCTCTCTCTCTCTCTCTCTCTTCTCTGTCTTTCTGTTTGATTTATTTTTGGTGTTTTATAGCGTATTTGAATGGTTTTAGTGAGTGTTTGAATGAGCGGAACGGCTGAGTGAACGATTAAGACTGGTTTTGATCGTATTGAGTGTCATTTTAACGATGAGCTCGACTGCATGTTCTAGGTAATGGAAAACTAGTTGCGATAACGTAACCCCATCCCTTTTGATAGTCTGATGTGGGATGTATCAGAGAGAGAGCTACATTTTTGCAGCTAATGGAAAACACTTACATTTTTGTTCAAAACCCGTAACAGTGGCAAAGGGAGGTTACCTATCCCGTCAATTAGACCACCGAAACCAAACAGTACGTCAAGGTTGTGGATTATTGTGTGTAGTTCGCTGTCGTCATATTCATATCTGAAATTTGCATGATAAATAAGTTATGATTCAAAATTGTTGGTCTTTGAATTGAGATATTTAACAGAAAAGTGAAATATGATTTATTACAAAACGTTTAGACAGTAAGTAACATCGTGAAATTGACATTCATCTGAGTCAAAACCATTCCATTCAAAAACATTCCAAAATCACTAAAAAAGATAAGATCAACAACTACATTTAAATAATTCAAATTAAAAAAATACTCGGAATTTCACTGACATAATTGAAATTGTAAGCGTCTGATTGTTTCTAGAAGAAACAGGGAGCTATTTAAAGAAATTGTATGCACAGTTTATTAAAGGGAGGTAATTAATATCGATAATTTTGTCTATCTTGAAAAGAATAGCGACATTGGATTACCTTCCTTGAATTTCTCATTCAATTTCATTATAACATCATTCGAAAAAAATGTCAATTTTACGATGCTCTTTACTTTATGTATGTGATTGAAAAACGTGCTGCCTTTGTCGCTTATTAAAAAAGTATTGTTCAATTTGAAAATCAAATGGGACACTCTTTGAAACCGGATTAAAATTAAATAATGGGTACCAACCACCCATTTTTATGACAAAACGTTCTTAAACGATCGACCCCCCTCTCCCCGCCAAACACAAACAAACATACATCAGTTTGCGCATAAGTACATGTGCAGGGTTGGTCGTTTCTTAGGGACATGAATGCTGATACATACAACTTAAACGCGGTTATTTAACTTATTAACCTTTCACATGAAGCACGAAAATTTAATAGTATTTTCAATCACTATAAAGGTTAGAGTCAAAATGGTTACCTTTTTGCAAAGACGATGCCGTAAATAATGTTCGTTATCATCATTGACGTAAGTTGACGCACGTCTGTCGGTTTGCCGTTAGTGGCAGTGAGGTAATCTGACGCGGCGTCAACTTCAATCATGATCTTCTCTTCTAACGATGATTTACCGACACCGAAGTCACGTAGAGATTGTAGAGAAAATCGACGTAACAGCTTCCATTGCTGACCGCTTTCGAGAATGATACCTGAAAAAAAGCGATGCGGCGTATTTAGAAAAATATAAGAAAGACAAACATGAAATCTAGGTTGTCATAGAATGTATTACCGTGCTACTAGATAAAACGCTTGTGAATAGCCCAAAGTGCTCTCTCTGTCGTTAAGAAAGCTTTGTGAGTACGAATATATTAGATTCGCAATTTTACATGTATCAAGGGGTGTTGAACTCCCACGCCCAACTAGTCCGACACATTGTTTTTCTGGCATGTGGACAAGCCGATTATCCCTACAAACTAATATACATGTAGTAGGGACAAGTGTTTTTTTCTTTCTTTCTTTCTTTCTTTCTTTCTTTCTTTCTTTCTTTCTTTCTTTCTTTCTTTCTTTCTTTCTTTCTTTCTTTTCTTTAATTTTTCTTCCTCAAAATCTGGTGTCATTTACAACACGCCAATCAATATTTACACTTGTCACTCGTAACGTGGATAAGGATTGATTAGGAATTTGTACATGTATATATAAAATTATAATATGACCTACGTCGCGGGAGTGAATTAACCCCGTTGAATATTTTTGATATTACACGGGTGTTATTACACTAGTGGAGTAACTATGCAAATGAGCTCAGAGCGAATTGCAACGCTATCTTTTAACCGTGAAAATGACGTCATAATGTATGTATTGTGACGTCAGTTTTAAACGGCGTTATAAGAATCGCGGAAAAAATGAAATGATGAATTTCAAGGATTATGACGATTTTTCGCAAAAAAATCGGGTCATATTATAAATACAATATCAAATTTGTGCTCATGAAATACCAAATTTATCAAACTCGTCATCTTAAACTGATTAAAACTCGGCACAGCCTCGTTTTTATCTGTTTATAGATGACTCGTTTAATAAATTCGGTATTCAATGACCACTCATTCAATATCCTCTATTTATAGTAGATCTAAATATCGTTAGCTAATAATCAAAAGATCGTAAATACAGCTGAGTAAGCCGCTTTAACGACATTTCGGTAGCCCGCTGACGACACGTGCAGGGTTAAATAGTAAATTATTTAAAACAGACTTTATAAAACACAGATCAACCTAAGCTTGTGTGTGGAAAATGATTTTAACCTTAGGCGTTAGAGGGATTTTTAAATGTATTCGCACTCAGAAGGCGATCACCGAAGAATATATATGATTAAGGCGATATGTGGACTGTGACAAAAGATGATTGTCCTTCGCCCTCCCCTTTTCATGATTTGAACGTTGGTGAAAACCAAAACATCGTACATGTAACTATAACTTGAGTAAGCTGTAGTTTCGATGTTAATGATCATTTTATCAACGATATTTTCCGAACTTGAGAGGATGTATTTCTATTACACACTTGGGTGATGTGCGTAACGGAAGCTAATCCCTTGTAAATTTTACATTAAGATTTTTCTGCAAAAATCTGCAATCGACTCGGGTAACAGTACGCAATACACGCAGTACACATGAACCTTTTTCACTTGTCTTGCTCCATAAATCACTTTTCGTTTGATGGCTTTAATTATATTGTGTTGCACAAATAATATAAAATTAAAGTATTATTTTCATTTCCCCTCGCCAAGAAGCAAAAAAAAAAAAAAAAAAAAAAACATCATACCTTTAGAAACATCAGACATAATTTTCGTGTTCGGAAGCCAATCAGGTCGACTGCTGACAACATTCGATTGTTTAACGAACGCTTCGTGGATGGTTTCCATTCCATGTAGAACAACCTGAAGCCGATCACCAACTTGAATTGTGACAATGTCGCCATATTTCTGTGATTCCTTGTAGAGCAGTCTGGGTAATCGTTCACCGGAAGCTATTGATTTCATAAACCATAATGCATTTCCGATTATCGGCCATTTTGTTGGTCCTGGTAGTTCCACGTGAAGCTTGCGTCGATTAAAAATTATAATTGCAATTAAAAGACTAAATACACACGAAACTAAAATAATAGAGCTCAAATTCGGGTAAGTTTGGAGAAAGTCCACTTTTGTTTTGATGATATCCATAATTATTAAATTAATTATTTAGAAAGTCGAATGATTTTAATACAAAACGAAATATAGTAGACTTGTGATGAATAAATTTCTTTAGGTCAAAAATGAAAATCTGTTGAAGCTTACTTTAGTCGAATATAAATATCCCTAATTATAAAACTACGCTTTTGTAAATCTACATGTAGTTATATCGATAAAGAACATTTCATATGAAAATTCTTAGCATTTCACATCTTATAAATACAAAACTGGAAAGCCTACCTTTTAACCGAAAATGACGGAGGTATGTCATTTCGTGTAAATTTGCGTAGGTTATGATTCACTGAGTCAAAAATAGCTACACATCGTCTACGACACGTTGTAATATTGATGAAATACGCGTCCCATGTTTTAACTTCACCTATTATCAAACCTACGCTTTATCACGATTCGTGAATCGTTTAATCGCTACAGTTAACAACATCGTGAAATTGTCAAAGTGAATGATTTTGAAATGATTTAGGAATGGAATTGAATGAGCGTAAGAAGCGAGTTTTGAGTGAATATAATGGGAGGTATTTCTTCTTGATTTCTTCAAGAACCTATGAGTCGCCAAAAATTACAATTATGTCGGTGAAATCGCGTTTTTTCTCTATCAAAATTCATTTTAACTTACTTTATTGATTCTATATTTTTCAATGGGTTTGAGCGTTTTTGTATGGTTTGAGTGAGTGTTTGGAATTAATGAATTGAGCGCTGAGTGAGCTATTGAGAATGTTTTTTTTTTTATTTAGGCGAATGTCAATTGCACGATGTAACTAACTGTAGCTATTTTGGGAGAATGCGCCACTTTTCAAAATTCTTATTTTATTTGCTTGTTATGTTACATCCACGTAGTTAAAAAGTGAAAACTGGTGCACCTGTCCGTCGTTTCCTGTTGTTTTTCATACCAGTTTGGAAAAAGAAGAAATTGTTTGTCACTGTTTTTTTTTTTTTTCTCATTAGATTCTATATATAATCTATACTCGTTAGATCGCTTAGAATAAATACAGTTTTATATCGAGGACCAGGTATTTTAAGAATGGACCAGTAAGGTTTATGGGTAAACGCTCCTTCAGACTGATGACAAAAAAATGTTACAGGAACAACATCGTGTAATTGATAAGTTGAATGGTTTAGGAATGACATTGAAGTAATATTGAGTGAGTGTGTAGAGCGAGTTTTGAAGGGGGTTTAAGGGCGATAATACAATATCGCTTATTTCGCAAAAATAGGACAAAATTGGGGACATGTTTTACCGGCTTTTATAAACATCTACGTTCTTTCCTAGTTGTGTTTCTTCGTTGACCAATCAGGATCTTTATATCCCATAAAAGACAATGAAATCGTGAAAAGATTTAAACGTTTTGAATGAAAAGTCGATCGTTTTGAACAATTTCTAAGATTATTTGGAAATGTGTTCTGTTCTAAAATAGTTTAGAAGGTAATTGGGACGAATTAAAGGAGGGTCGCTCGAGCGATCTAGAAGAGTTTGATCGATAGAAATGTCACGATGTTACGAACTGTGGTATCGAAACCATTCTTAATCGCTTATTAATCGGCATTCCATTAAATGCTCCGAAAAAACTCACTACGACAAAAATAAGCTCCCAAACCGCTAAATCACATTCGGAATCGTTCAGTACGCATTAACGATCAATTTTATGTTCAAATCCGATTAACGAAATATAGAGAAGTACAATTATAACAGCCTGTGTGTAACGTTTTCAACCATCCCCCATGTGCGCAAAGCAAAGCTTCTGGTAAGCCTGTGCATCCTTACACAAGTGTGTGATTACAAATTACCCACAGTATGCACGTGCATAATAAGATTTTATTATCAAGAAATGTTGTCAAGTGATCATGACATCGTAACTACAGCTTAGTCAAGACGTGAAAAAAATATTAAAAGACGGAATCCCAGTCTAATGCTTTATTTGTTCATGTTGCATGAGATTTTTCTAATGCTTTATTTGTTCATGTTGCATGAGATTTTTCAGTGATTTTTTTTTTGTTTTTTCCCGTTTCGTCTGCTTGATCTTGAACATCTTGGATATGCTGAATAAAAGGTACTAAGAAACAACAAATTATATATATGTCCTACGTCGCGGGAGTGAAAGAACCCCGTTGAATATTTTTGATAATACACGGGTGTTACACTAGTGGAATGAATATGCAAATGAGCCCGGAGCGAATAGCAACGCTATTTTGTAGCTGCGAAAATGACGTCATAATATATATATTGTGACGTCAGTTTTAAACGGCGTTACAAGTTTCGCGGAAAATTGAATTGTTGAATTTCAAGAACTTTGACGAATTATCACAAACATTCGGGTCATATCATAAATATAATAGAAAATTTGTGCTAATAAAATACCGAAATTATTAAAATCGTCATCTAAAACAGATAAAAACTCGGCGCAGTCTCGTTTTTATCTGTTTGTAGATGACTCGTTTAAGGTTCATGTAAAGTGTTTGAGACCCAATTTTAAGGGCATTCATTTGCCAAGAAAAAGCAGTATGTCCAGGAATATTATATATCAAAATGAAGCTATTTATGAGCACAAGCGGTTGAAAAACATAAGACTGTTATAACTGTAGCGGTATAGCCAAAACATTGTGGAAAAGGGTCGTTTTGTACAGAACAAGCAACTGCATCACTGTTGGATAAAATTGGCTCATATTTTAACAAATTCTAGCCTAAAGTACCATCCAGGTAGTGCTACAACCATTGGTATAAAACACAGCCCCAAAACGTAGTTATGCAAGCAATTTATTTTGACTTATTTTATAAACACATATGTCATATATGTCATTCTAATTTTATAAACGTGTAGATCTTTTTAGGGTATAGTGTGCTATCTCAACATAATTAGACATTAATTGTTTATATACCTGTAAGGTTGTTTAGCAATATATCAATTTCTATTTCACAGAATGATAAAATATATTAATATTGTAGATCACTGAATTAAAAAAAAACTTTAATTTGAAATAAATCGCAGAAAATATTTCACAATATTATGGTGTGATGTTTCACCATACCTTACATCTATTTTGAAAACAGACCAAACCGGTTTGACATGTATGTTGACAAAATAAAAGGAAATTGATTGTTTCAAAAGAGTCTTTTGAGACTGAGTTTTATATCTAAGGTTGTAGCACTACCTGGATGGTACTTTAGACTGTACTTTGTTAAAATACGGGGCAATTTTATGCAACCGTCATGCAGTTGCTTGTTCTGTACAAAATGGCCCTTTTCCACAATGTTTTGGCTATACCGCTATAGCTATGGCGGTCTTATGTTGCCTAACTGCTTGTGCTCAAGAATAGCTTCATTTTGATTTATAATATACCTGGACATACTGCTTTTTCTTGGCTAATGAAGTGCCCTAAATATTGGGTGTCAAACACTTTACATGAACCTTAATAAATTCGGTATTCCATGACCACTCATTCAATATTCTCATGTATAAATCAATCATTTAAGGTTTCGGAGACAAGAGATACATTGTACCATTGGTAAAAATATAGTCATGTCTTATGAAACCGAACTCGCTGCTGTGGATGGCCGAAATTGCTCCGGCATGGGGTAAGTTCGGCCATTTCGAATTGATCTCTTTGACTTAAACACATGTAAATACATGCAACAGGAAAGTGGTGTATGGGGGCAATCGTCGTGATAAGAAGAGCTATACTTTGCTTTACTTAAATGTATAAAATTCTGTTTAATATCTTTGATAGTTATTCTGAAAATCAAAATAACTGAAAGGTGGCCGGACTAGCCCCAGTCTCCCCTACTTTCTTTGTATAAAAAGAGTAGGGTTTCAATGGATATTTGTAATGTTGAAAACCAATTGTAAAAATCTGTTTTTGCATTTCTATTATAATTATTCTTGTTATTTTCTATAATGCTTTTCGTCGGTTTATCGAGAAATAACGGTAGATTATCACTTGATAATTTCACCGCAAAAGCAGTGAAATTATCTAAAGCTTATACCCTGCTTTTGGGAATTTCACCCTATCTTTACGGGGCGAAATAAATGACGTCACAATGAGCAATCAAATGACGCGCTTTACGAAAATATGTCATATACATTTTCACATTTTGTCTCATTTTTGCAATAAAGAAATAGAATAATCATTTACTTTTCGAGTAAGATCAATTAATTTTTCATTTCGTGAACAACAAAAGCCATATGTTCAATATAGCTTTTGTTGTTCACTCAATGAATATTAATCGATCTTACACTGAAACAAACGATTATCCTCTATATCCTTATTTTATTGAAAAATCGTTCTTCCTGCTCTGGAATACTGGAATACTTTGTAAATCGCCGATGTGAATCACTACTGTTTGTTTGTGTAGGGTTTAAGGCCACTTTAAGGCTATGACCGACGTCAATCTCAAGCAAAGAAATAAAAAAAGACTGCAAGGATTGTACAGATAATTGCAACCTAAAATTCACGTTCATTGCGACCAAAACCATTCAAACTAGAGGACCAAGATGGTCCTAGATCGCTCACCTGAGTCTCTTTGACACCTGAGACATCACATTAATTGGATAGGCAGATGTCAAAAAGAAGATAATTGCCTTAAATCAATACTATGGAACGTTTTCAGCGTAGAGCAAGACAGATATGCCTTTTTGCTCTTTGGTTCTATGTAAAAAGGGATTCACCCGGGTGGACCCCAAATTTGCCCCCAGGGTGTTGATATGAACAAACTTGGAAGAGGTCCATAAGATGATGCTACATACTAAATATGAAAGCTGTCAGCCTTTCAGAGAAACCGACTTTTAAAGGTTTTCCTTTTTTCACCCATCGTGCTCAGATGAGCTGAATGGGATGCGCCCGGGTGGAGCCCAAATATGACCCAAGGGTCTTGATATGAACAAACTTAATAGGGGCCCACTAGATGATGCTACATGCCAAAAATTGAAGCAGTGTGCTCTCTGGTTTCGATTAAAGAGGATTTTAAAAGATTTTCACTCTTTGATTCTATGTAAAAAGGGTTGCGCCCGGGTGGAGCCCAAATATGATCCTAGGCTCTTGATATGAACAAACCTGGTAGAGGTCCACTTTATGATGCTACATACCAAATATGAAAGCTGTCTGCCTTCTGGTTTCATAGAAGAAGATTTTTGAAGATTTTCATTTTTTTACCCTTCGTGCTCATAAGAGATAAAGGGATGCACCCGTGCCAAGCCCAAATATGACCCAAGGGTCTTGATATGAACAAACTTGGTAGAGACCCACTAGTTGATACTACATACCAAATATGAAAGCTGTCTACCATCTGGTTTGAGAGAAGAAGATTTTTAAAGATTTTCGCTCTATGATTCTATGTAAAAAGGGTTGGGCCCGGGTGGAGCCCAAATATGATCCTAGGCTCTTGATATGAACAAACCTAGGTCCACTAGATGATGCTATATACCAAAAAGATTTGTGAAGATTTTCATTTTTCACCCTTTTTGATAAGAGTAAAGGAAAGTTAAGGGTGGATTTCAATTATTTGAACAACTTTGGTAGAGCTTGACCCAAGGAACATCCCTGCCAAATTTCACCAAGATTGGCCCACTGGTTTAGGAGGAGAAGATGTTTAAAGAAATTGTGGACGACGCACGACGTACGACTGACGACGGACAACGGACATTCTACGATCACAATAGCTCACCTTGAGCACTCCGTTCTCAGGTGAGCTAAAAAGCTCGCTCAGCGTTCTATTCATTTACTATTATAACTTCTTCACATCGGCCAAAGACACACTTGAAACATTTGAAAACGCAAGATTGAGTCTATGAAAATGCCCCTCGTCCTCATTTAAATCGACCAAACCTCCCTTTTTTAATAGCTGGTAATGATTTGGAATAGTCCGAACAGACAAACTAATCTATTAATAGAAAGTATGTGGATTTTCTTAAAGGGATGTAATAATATATATCGAGGGGTTTGAGAAGAGCAAGGAGAAGTTAAAACTTTGCACTGGGCAATTTACACAGACAAGTCGGGATTTAATCCCGAGTGTCTCCGATCCAAAATCCTCCGTCCTAATCACAAAACCCTTTTAATTGTGATAATTGAGTTTAAATTGAGATAGCCTCAGCTGTTATTTGCGAATGGTTCAAACATGCGCTCTATGGGTACATGTAATAATGTGTCATGTTTAAACCGACACTGCAGTCACTGCAGTTTATACACAAATAAAAGCAATCAATAATCATCTATCCCTAAGGTACAGTCAATAACATTCTGAAAAAGGACAAGTGATCGAATGATTTTGGATCGGTGTCAGAATGTTATTCAATGAGTGGGAGGAGCAAAGTTTTGAATGAAATTCAGGGGTCCAGTTGAACGAAATAACCACTATTTTATTACCTTTTCTTTAATGAAATATGCATACTTTCTGTTAATATGTCTTTATGGACCAATCATGTGCTTCCATTTCCCCAAAAGCCAATAAACTCATTTTCCAAAAAGCCAATAAACTGTCATGATTCTTTTGGCTTTAATGAAACGTTGATCGTTAAGAACGATTTGGAAACGTTTCTGTATGATTTCGGAGCGCCTTTGAGTGATTGGAAGATTATGAAGGTATTGAAAGAAACACTGGGCGAGCGATTTAGAATGGGTTATGATCGAAGTAAATGTAAATTTCATGATGTTAACTACTGTACATATAGTACACGGTATGAGTTGAATGCTTTTAAAAATGACTACAAAGTCAGTTTCAATGGTTTATTTAATGACGATATTAATTGTCTGTACAAAAAACACAACGAAAAACAAAATAAAAATGCTTGCAATATCAATAATACATCAACTTTATAATACTTTCACTAAATTGCATAGATACAAAACAAATGGAGCCTTAATTATCTATAGCGTTATACCATACAGTTAGATTGCTATTAAATACTGGTAGATCCTGTTAAATTCTTGGCTTACTGTCTATCTTTCTGATTTGATCCATTAATCAGTAAGTCAAGTATTGCATTTGTACTAGACTGGTACCGCCGTAAAATTAAGAAAAAACTTTTTAGACTGGATCAAGATTTGAAACCATTTAACTCATGAGGCGTCATAGAATCTGTAAGCCCTACGACGATTGGTTCTTGAGTAGATACAGTAGATGTTCGACCGGGGTTACAGCTAAACATCGTGAAATCGACAAGATTAATGCTATAGGAATGGTTTCGGAATAAAATTGAGAGGAGTGAATTTTCACTGAAATTAAAGATGTTTTGTGATCAAATATAGCTAACTTTGTTCAAGATGAACAATTTTAGCGGTATTTATACATCCTTTTTATAAAATATAAATACAAGGTCTTTAAATAGCTTTTCATATCTTTACGAACCAATCAGACGCTTCGAAAATCAATAAACTCAATGAAATCATGGATTTGTAACAATTTTTATTTTGAATTAAGTTGGTAATCTAATATTTTATGTGATTCTGGAAAGTTTTGAACGGTATCAAAGAGCGTTTGAAATGAATGAATGGAGCGTCGATTGAGCGACTAAGAATGCTTTCGATTAGAAGGATGATCAATTTCGCGATGTCTCTAACTGTGTTTTGCAATACGAGCGCGTTTTGTTCCAGTCAAAAGAGGCCAAAGTTGGTAGTGTTACAGATCTAGGAATTGTCGGAGTTGCCAGTATAATTAGACTAGAATTTTTACAGAATTCATACTGAATTCAATTCGAAAGTAAAACGGTATGTTTAAATTATCTTTGATTTCTCTTCCAAATCTGTCAACTAAATTACATGAATAAACGCACTTTTAATCAAACGTGTAAGTTACTTTGTTCAATTGCTCGAAATATTCACAAACAAAATCAATCCCTAATTATCGCCCTTGCTTTGTAGTCTAAGGGGGCGCTGATAACTTGATCAATACGAGGCTCTAGTTTGTTCGGAACATCTTGGTTTTCTCGGGTGAAATTAAACCTCTGTAGAAGGTTTGAGAAGATAAGGAACATTTCTAGCCGGGCAAGAGATTCGCCGAGACATATTCTTGGACCTGGAAAAAAGGATTGTTTTAACTTTTAGAATCATTCTCACACAACTCACCTCGAGGACAACATTTTCTCACAAAGCCTCTTCCTCTAAAAAAAAACAGCCATCAGATACATCCTTGTTCATTCCAAAAGCTCATTCAAACCATGCAAAAACGCTCCAAATTAACTTAAAAGATAGAAACAACTACATTCAAAATAAATATAGCTAGAAAAAAATAAAGATTTCACTGACTTCTTAGAATTGTGAGCGTCTGATTTGATGTTTTGAGGAGGTAAGTAGCTATTTGTAGATTTTTTTATGCATATTTTTACAGGGATGTAACAAATATCGCTAATTTTGTTCAACTTGAACACAATAAGCGATATTTGATTACCTCCCTTTCATTGCACTCAAAAATCACTCATCGTACTCATTTAAATTCATTCTAAATCATTCCAAAAGCATTCAAAGTAGCAATTTCACGTTGTTTTAACAATATTTATGTAAGAATATTTTGAGATTTGAACCCATAGAAAACTGAAAAATGACATCACACATCATACAAAGACAAGCTAAATACCTACCAATCGAGAAAGGAATCAGGGCTGGATTTTTCTTTAATTGTCCATTTTCTATAAATCTGTCCGGGTTGAATTTTTCGGGCTCGACCCAATGTTTGGGGTCCATGTTGGCAGACAACAGGTTGGCTTGTATCATACAGTGTTTGGGTATAAAGTAACCCTCGATATAGGTTTCCTCTTCGTTTGTATGGGGTAGTGACAAATTAGCTGAAATGAATAAATTCAAGTTAAGGTACAGTAAAACTTGTGTTCAGCGACCACTTAAGGGACGACCAATAAGCGGTCGTTTACGGGAATGGTCGCTTAATACAAAATATTATAATAAATGTGACTGTTTATTTTGATAGCATTTATAGATTGTCGGTCAAGTCGTACTGAATCCTATGATATTTAAACCCATTAGAAACGTCTGATTGAGACGATTCTAATGGGTTCCAACAACATAAGATTCAACAATAACCAATTTTTCGTTAAGAATGTCCTCTTTTTCAGAGATTTTGCGGTGAAGGGACTTTTTATCGTGGTCGCTTAATAAAATTGGTCGCTTAATAGACGTGGTCGCTCGAGCAATATCGACTGTATTTATAATTAGATACATCGTGAAATAGACATTCACTTCGATCAAAACCAATTTCAAATTGCTCGATCGGCGCTTACTCATTTATTCCAAACACTTAATCGGACCATTCCTTAACGCTCCAGAAGTTATTTAAACACTTAGAAGTCGTTCTTAACAGATCGACATTTCATTCAAGTCAATCAAATCTTTACATTATTTTATTGGTTGGTGCGGGTTTATAGTGTCTTATTCATCCCTGAAGACTCTTAAAAACATAATTACGTAGATAATGATAATGGGAGGTAAAAATATCACTTATATCGTCCTTTAATTCCATTCAAAACTCAATCCTTCCATTCTATTTCATTCGTACCAAAATCATCCACATACAGTTAAAAACATCGTGAAATTGACAAGGTGAATGATAATGGAATGATTTAGGAATGAAATTGAATGTGTGTGTGGAGCGACTTTTGAGTGAATTTAATGGGAGGTAATCCAGTATTGCAAATTTTGTTCAGGGTGAACAAAATTAGCAACATTGATTACCTCCCTTTAATAAAAAAGTGCATACAAGTTCTGTGCACAGCTTCAAATTTCTTCAAGAACCTATGAGATGCTAACTATTTGAATTATGTCAGTGAAATCGCGATTTTTCTCTGTCAAAATTTATTCTGAATGATGTTGTTGATTATATATTTTTCAATAGGTTTGATCGTTTTTGAATGGTTTGAGTGAGTGTATGGAATGAATGAATGGAGTGCTGAGTGATCGATTTAGAATGATTTTGATTGAGTTAAATGTCAATTTCACTATGTAATTAACTGTAGTCAATTTCACGATGCCGTTAACTGTAGTTCGGAAATAATAGACAAAGCCGAAAAAATCGAAAAAAGAGTTAATAGATTCGCTCATGAAATAGAGGCTTATCGAAAACCTTTATAAATTGCTAACTCACCGCTCCGTTCTCCACTGTGACGTAAATGTGGAAGTATTTGATTTGTCTATAAAGGCATAGAAATCTATCGATATAGTTAACAAATCGACAAGGTGAACATTTTGTGATGATTTTGGAATGAAATAAAATGATGAGTTTGGTGTGAAATTAAAGGGAGGTAATCTAATATCGCTATTTTTGTTCAGGAATTGTTTGGAATGAATGAATGGAGCACTGAGTGAGCGATTTAGAATGGTTTTGATCGAGATGAATGTCAATTTCACTATGCTGTTAACTGTAGTACAGTAACATATTATAAGGAAATGTGAAATCGTGAACGATTTTGGAATGTTTTCAGAGCGTAATTGAAGTGAGTAAATTGATCGATTTCTCAATGTCATTTCTGACAAGGAATTAAATATTGCAGAATTTGTTCGACTTGAAGATCATCGACATTCACAAACTTACCAAATTGACATTCACCTCAATCTAAACCATTCTAAATCGATCCCTCAGCGCTCCAATCATTCATTCCTAACACTCACTCAAACCAGTCAAAAACGATCAAACCCATTGAAAAATATAGGATCAACAACATCATTCAAAATAAATTTTGACAGAGCAATATCGCGATTTCACAGAGATATTTCAAATAGTTAGCGCCCCAAAGGTTCTTGACGAAATTTGAAGCTGTTCACAGAACTTTTATGCACTTTTTTTTATTAAAGTGAGGTAATCAATATCGCAAATTTTGTTCATCCCGAACAAAATTTGTGATATAGGATTACCTCCCATTAAATGCACTCAAAATTCGCTCCACACACTCATTCAATTTCATTCCTAAATCATTCCAAAATCATTCACCTAGTCAATTTCACTATGTTATTAACTGTAGTTGTAAATGTGACCAAAAAAAGACGTAACAGGAAAGTTATTCTATTCATTATTTTCCTCAAATTAGCATTTCTGCAGCCCATGAATTCTGTATAAAGTTAACAACATCGTGAAACTGGCCAGGTAATTGATTTTGGAATGATTTTGGAATGAAGTTGAATGAGTTTGAGGAGCGGGTTTTGAGTGAAAGTAAAGGGAGGTTATACAATATCATCAATCTTGTTAAGTATGAACAAACTTAGCTATATTTATAACCTCGCTTTAATAGAAACATATGCAAAAAATAATATTACCTTCATATTTCTTCAAGAACCAATCAGGCGCTTACAAATTAAACTATGTCAATGAGGTTGCTATATTTTTATTTAATTGTTTTATTTTAAATGTTATTGTTTATTTTAAACTTCTTTGGACACTTTGGAGCGTTTTTGAATGGTTTGAGCGAGTGAACAAATCAGACGCTTATAATTCAATTAGGTCATAGAAATCCGGATCTATTTCCAGCTAAATTCATTCTTCAATATAGTTGTTGATCATATATTGTGATTGTGGAGCGTTTTTGAAAGCTCGGGTGATTATTCGGAATGAATGAATAGAGCGCTGATGGAGCAATTTAGAATGGTTTTGATTGAGATGAGTGTCAACTTCACGATGTTGTTAATTGTACAAAAGTACAACATCAGCAGTTTCATGAAGATTACTCGTTTGTCGGCATAACCCTTATCATAATGTTCACGATTACTTGGGCCAAATTGGTAAAATATCTCAAAAGTTTTTTGTTTGCTTGATCGGCTTTTACGCCGCTTAAAACAATCTTTCAGTTATGAATCAGAGGCTGGAGCACCTAACAATGGATTCCTGGTATTTCTCACACCAGTACTACCATTACATCCCCTTCCTAGCCTAAAGCTACTTTCCCACATATGACTACGGTTATCAAACCATTGTTGGGAAGAGATAGTCGGAAAAGATTAGTACCGCCGTCGGGAATCAAACTCCGGACCTTTGAATGATAGTCCCACAAGCTAACAACCGCGCTATGACGACAACAAAATGTCTCAAGAGTAATTTGTTTGAAATGAAATTCAAATGCTGTGGGATATGTGTTAGGGACTTCGACAGTTATTTGTCTTTCTTTAATGCTTTTCAGTGGTTTTTGGAGAAATACATGTAATGGTAGATTATCACTTGATAATCTCACCGCAAAAGCAGTGAAATTATCAAAAACTTATACCCTGCTTTTGTGCATTTCATCCTATCTGACGTCATCAATGCGGGGCGAAATAAGTGACGTCTAATGAACGTTGCATAGCAATCACGCGCAAAATGACGCGCTTTACGAAAATATGTCCTAGAAATTTCACATTTTGTCTCATTTTTGCAATAAAGAAATAGAGTAATCGTTTGTTTTTCGAGTAAGATCGATTAATATTTCATTTCGTAAACAACAAAAGCTATATTTTCATACTCGTGAAAATATAGCTTTTTTTGTTCACTCTATGAAATATTAACCGATCTTACACTGAAACAAACGAATATCCTCTATTTATAAATCGTAATGTGAAGAAATGGATTACAGGGCGTCAAATGCAAACAATGATTTCAATCTGAAACTAATGTGTAAAATATGTATCTTGTAGGTTTTTTATGGTTGATTGATTCATGAGAAAAATACACTGCCTTACCTATATTTGCTACTCGTTGTATCTCTAATAACGTCGCTTCAACATAGGGGAGTTTACTTCTGTCAGCCCAGCTAATTGATCTGTCACCGATTTGCTAAAAAAGGAAATATTCAAGTTGAGTTTCTAAATCATTTGAACTATCTTTCAAATTTATCTTCGTGAAACTCTGAAACTGTATAATATGAACCACGTAGCGGGTACAGTTAGTAACGTCGGGAAATTGACATCCATCTCAATCAAAACCTCTCTAAATTGCTCACTCAGAGAACCATTCATTCATTTCAAACACTTACTAATACCATTCAAAAACTATAAAAATCACAGAAAAGATAAGATCAACAACTACATTCAAAATAAATATAGCTACAGTTACCAACATCGTGAAATTGTCAAGGTGAGTGATTTTGGAATAGTTATGGAATGAAATTGAATGAGTGTGTGGAGCGGGTTTTGAGTGAAATTAAAGGTAGGTAATCCAACATCGCTAATTTTGTTCAAGATGAACAAAATTGGCGATGTGTATTATCTCCCTTTAATAAAATATACGTACTTTATCGTTGTTGTGTCTCCTAGGACCAATAAGACACTTTAAAATCCACAGCATCCCATAAAATCGTAGAATAATTTGATCGAATTGAATAAACTATTGATCGTCTTAATTGATTTCGAAACGTTTTCAAATGATTTTGGAGCGTTCTTGATCGATTTGAGTGAGTGTTTGGAATGAATGAATGGAGCGCTGAGCGATCGATCTAGAATGGTTTTGATCGGAGTGAATGTCAATTTCACGATGTTACTAACTGTAGAATAAATCGGGATTTCACTGACATAATTGAATTTATAAGCATCTGTTTGGTTCTTGAAGAGATGGAAAGCTATTTATAGAACTTGTATGCATATTTCATGAATTAAATCTTGAACAAAATTAAAGTAATTAGATCACCTTCCTATGATTTCACTCAAATTTATTCACCGCACTCATTCCATTTCATGAAAAATAGTTTCAAAATCATTCAACTTGTCAATTTTCCGATGTTGCTAAGTGTATAAAAAAATCCCGTTAAGTTTTGCCGTAAGAAAATTTTTGCAACAAAAGTATTACGTGATATGCAACATGTAATATGTACATGTATTTAGATTACACAAAATGCATCCGAAGTGTTTCACATCTTTAATAAATGACTCGATTCGTGAATTTTTTATTAATAGGAGGGTGGGTGTGGGTGTAAAGGGAGTGAAGAAACAGGACCCCGTTTATTCGTAAAACTAAATTCCCGAACCAGCGATGCCCCGTATACCCCCCTCCCCAAATTACTAGTCCACTAATATGTCAATAAACTTCTACCTGAGTTATTTCCTCCTGACATCGTTTCTGTATATCCGGGTACTCTATCATGTACAATATAGACCAGTTGATTGTATTAGAAGTGGTTTCTGAGCCAGCAATAAACAGGTCCATTATCATTCGGAATATATTTCCAACTGAAATATACGAGATGTTTAAACAGTTAAATAACATATTTGGTATATGTTTCATATAAATGAAATTTTACAGATAGAGTCTCGGTGTTATCAGTACTTTGATTTTGAATTTAGTTTTCTCTCTGTGTTTTGTCTCACTAAATGACAATACACTCCAATGGCAAAATGCATTTGGTTAAATTCAGAAGATCTCAGCCATAAATTGCGAGTTCAAAGGCATTTTAAGAAAAACTGACCATTTTGAGAGTATTGGTTACGAATTCTTTAGTACCCTCAGTACTTTGATTTTACTTTAGCTATTTTTAGTTTTAATTGTATTTCAGTATAGACTTTTCCATGAATTACGACATTTTCACAGAGGAAAACCTTTTGAATGTAAAGAACTTGGCAAATTGAATCCCAATTTAAAACATATGTTTACGCGAAGCTGTCTTTTGCCAGGGGGTTGCTGCCATTTTCAATGACCTTTCAGTACTTTAATTGAAATTTAACAACCATTCTTAATATGTTTAGAATAATTCCCATTGTAGTAATAGCATGGCCTCTATAAAGTTAAAAAAATACAGACTGCAGTTTTAGGAATATGTAAAAACATTTTATGTTCTTCAAATCCTCTTTCTTCCAAAAAACTCCCCTTTTTCTTGCCGGACTTAAATCTTTCAAGAACATTTGAAGTGATCAAGAAAACAAAGCAGCTGTATGCTCAGAATTGAGTTTAAACAAATGTAAATGAAAACTTCCAGCCAATCTAGACACTTGTTTTATGAAATATCAAACTAAAAATTCAAATACTATAGGTGTATTTTGTAAACTGAGCTCGGTAATCTATATATGCGTATAGAATTCACGGCTCACTGCACCAAATCCACCAATATATACCTGTATAGATTTCCTTGTCTTCACCCGCTTGTTTTGCTTCTATATATAGATCAACAAAGTCTCGTATAGTCCCGTTTTCGTAAGTTGCTTCGTGATTTTCTATCTGTGAATACACGTGCTTTCGCAGCCATTCAAATACCCTGCTTCTTTCCTCAGCTTCACGAGCAAACTGTAATATGTAAGCAGAGCTTCAGTTAGAAGGGTATTTTGGAGTTAAGATCGAAGTTTAAAAAAAACAAAAAAAAAAAACCTATGTTGTTGATACGCTTTCGAATTGTCTCAAGGAGACACTTTAAATTTAGCATGGTTTTACTGCACCTTATCATGATCTTAGAATATATGTAATTCAGAGGTCCTAAATGGCCTTGGAGCCCGTTTTACTAAACATCTTACGATCAATTTTTGCGTAAGTCAAAAATTAAAGTTGCTTCTATGTTAGTAACTAAATATGGAATTCTGTCATGCAATATCACATTGGAATCGTCTTTAGATGACGATTCCAAGAGATATTGCAAGGAAGATCTAACAATGAATAAAAGCATCAGGTACGATTTGTGATTTTGACTTACGATCAATTTTTTCGTAAGACGTTCAGTAAAACGGGCCCCTGATCATCTGAGTCGCCTTATCACTCGTGACCTCACAGGGACCCACTATGAGTCTTTTTCTCTTTTTCGTCACAGGGACCCACTATGAGTTTTTTCTCTCTTTCTTTGCATGGTTAGTAGCAATGAGAAATTGAAACACATACCGATCAAAGTCATCTTAGTCGCTCGCTCTGTCCAATGCATTCAAACACTCACATCAAACGCTTCGAAATCGTTCAAAAACATTCAGAAATTATTCAATGCGATCTACAAATCTATCCTGTTTGATATCAATCCTTCATGATAGAATGCCTGGCGATTAATTGGGTGCAACTGATTGGACAGCCAAGCGACACATATCTTTTTCAAGAAAAACACTTTTGATTTTATTGAAGAGAAGTGAAAAAAATATTCTTTTTTTTTGTTCACATGAATGAAATAAGTGATATCATATGACCTTCCTATGATTTAATTAAAAACTCACCCATCCCACTCATTTGATTTCATCCAAAGACATACCTTAATCAACAAACTTGCCAGAGTGAGAGGGTAGAGTGAGCATTCAATACTATTCTGACCATACAGTTAACAACAACATCATATTTCATTGACAAGAAAAAGGATGAAACGAACGGGAGGAGCTAAAATCAGATTTTGTCGATTTTTATCTGTTTAAAATAAAGAGATTAAAATTTGGTTCCCTTTTAACACAAATTTAGTATTCTGCTTAAAATGTGATTCGATTTTTTCTTTTGTCATCACATCAACTTTGACGTCATTTTCATTGTAACTAAAGAGCAATGCCCTACGCTCTAAGTACATTTCCATACAGTTAAGAACTTCGTGAAATTGACAAGGTGAATGATAGTGGAATGATTTTGAATTGAAATTGAATGGGTGAGAGCAGAGAGATTTGTATGAAATTCTAGATGAATTTAGCGGTATATATTTCCTGCCTTAAATAAAACATGCAAACAAGTTCTATAAATTGCTTTTTACGTCTGTACGAACCATTCTGAAACTTCCAATACCACTAAAGTCAATGAAATCATGTAGTTGCTTTTTTTACAATTTCTATTTTGAATCAAATTGTTGATCTAGTATTTCTAGTGATTTAGGAATGTTTTTGACTGGTCTGAGTGAGTGTTTGTAATGAATGAATGGAGCGTTGTGTGATCGATTTAGAATGCTCTTGATCGGATTGAGAGTCAATTTCGAGATGTTACTAACTCTAGTTATTTCACTAGTGTAATAACACTCGTGTTATGTCAAAATCATTCGACAATGTTATTTCAATCTCGGGACATAGGTCATAATATTGTCAAAAATGATAAAACGTGTAGATGCTGAAAGTAAATAGACAGCGATAAGTTTCAACCCCAGTCAGCTTGCTCAATCCGCGTAATCTGAAAAACCTTAATGTTTATATACGTTTTGTACTATCGGAAAGGTCCATTTTCACTTGACGGGCCATAATTCATAACTTATGTAAAATGTGAAATTGACACTTATTACGATCAAATCCATTCTAAATCATTGACTTGCTCATTACATTCAGTCGAAATACTCATTCAAAACTGCTCCAAAAATCACTAAAAAGATGAGATCAAAACTTAATTCAAAATAGTAATAGAAAGAAAAATTATGATTTGACTAAAATAATTGAAATAATGAGCGTCGGATTGATTCTAGAAGAAATATGAAGCCATCTATACAATTTGTACGAATATTTTATTCAAGGTAGATAATAAATATCGCAAATTTTGTTAATTCTGCACAAAATTACCGGTATTGGATTACCTCCCTTTTACTTAACTATAAACTAGCTCCACACACTCATTCCATTTCATTCCAAAATCATTCAAAAATTAATCATCTTGTCAATTTCACGATGTTGTTAACTAAACAATTACCTGTGGATTTATAATTCGTTTAATGAAAGTTGGCGTCATATCAGCTCTGGCTAGTAGATTGGCCCTAAATAACCCATCAAGGTGATATATAATCTCATGGAACTCAGAATCTTTGTAGTCAAACCTGAATACGAGATAAAACAAAGCGAAATACATTTAGGCCTTGCATCGATCACTTTTTAGAGTTACATGTTACTGAAATAATTTAAGAGGCAATCAAAATATTGTGAACAACGTAGACGAATGGTGATCGAAAGAAATCCATGCCACATTCCATTAAAATAAATTGAAATACTCTAATAAACGCAGTGAAAAATACAGTCATCCCTATGAGGTTGCACGCAATACCATGAAAGTCGCTCGCTAGCAAGTTCAGATTAAAAGGGGAGATATAACTTTTATCTGGTTCACTTTTGCATCCATAAAAAGTTTGATGAATGTAGACAACTAAGCATAACATGCTGAGTTGATATTCATTCACTCAATATGATAAGCGTAATAAAAAGATATAGGCATCAAAATCAATAATCATTTATGTGACCACGTTCATCATATGATACTCAAAGAAATAATATTTAAAACTTTCCTAAAATAGTAAGGGGTATTGATTTCAATAATCGAATGAACCCGTCATCTAAAACAAACATTAACTTGAAAAAAGCCTCCTTTTTATCTGTTCAAAGAAGACTTGTTTGAGAGAATTAGTATTTCATGACCACTATTCAACATCTTATCTTTATAATATGACCTACGTCGCGAGAGTGAAATAACTCCGTTGAATCTTTTTGATATTACATGGGTGTTATTACACTAGTAGAATAAGTATGCAAATGAACCAAGAACATATAGAAACGTTATATTTCATAGAGGAAATGACGTCATAATGTATTTGCCATTTCGCAAACAGCGTTATATGTTTTGCTGAAAAACAAGAGTCTTTAAATTTCCGGAATGGCCTCGATTTTAGCAAACGATAAGGTCATATTATAAATAGAATTTCAAATTTGTGTTCATAAACACCAAAAATATTAAACGGCACAGCCTCGTTTTTGTCTGTTTATAAATGACTCGTTTAATTAATTCGGTATTCAATGACCACTCATTCAATACCCTGAATTTTAATACTTTCCAATGTGAATATTTATTTGAATAATTGTATAAAACTCGTCATCTAAAACAAATAATTCATATTACAGTTATTTACATCGTGAAATTGACAGTCACATCAATCAAAACCATTCTAAATCGCTCACTCAGCGCCCAATTCATCCATCCCAAACACTCACTCAAACCATTCAAAAACGCTCATATCCATTGAAAAATATACAATCAACAACGTCATTCAAAATAAATCTGATGCAGTTAAAATCAAGATTTCAATGACATGATTTAAATCTTTAGCTTCTCATAGGTTTTTGAAGAAATAAGATGCTATGTATAGATCTTGTACATTGTATGTATATTTTATTAAAGGGAGGTAATCAATATTGCTAATTTTGTTCATCCTGAACAAAATTTGCGATATAGGATTACCTCCCATTAAATTCACTCAAAACTCGCTCCCTACACTAATTCAATTTCATTCCAAAATCATTACAAAATCATCCACCTTGTCAATTTCAGGATGTTGTTAATTTTATTTATCTATATGACATGTTCAGTAGATTTTGCATTTCCCGACCACACATTTAACATCTTAGCTATAAAGAATGGGACAATTTACCTTTTTCCAAAAACAATTCTGTATATAACATTTGCGATCATCATCCCGGAGAGCTCCCGGAATTCAGTAGGATCTCCCGCATTCCCTTTGAAATATTCCGTGGCTGCTTCTACCTCATCGAAAACTTTTTGTTCCAAGGATGTTTTACCCAGACCGAAGTCACGAAGAGACTGTAGGGCGAATTTCCGCAATATTTTCCAGGCATGACCACTTTGCCATATTACGCCTGAAAAAACGTCAATCAGCTTATTTGATCAATATCATTGATAATTATAATAAAAATCATAAAGTTACAATAAATTATCACGAATTTACGGGATTATCAAATAGTTAGATCGCTGGTTCCGTCCCTTGACTCCGTCACGACATGCAACAAAATTACCGATATGGGAACGAGGGATTTAGGAATTCCTACAACACTGGAATAGCAGATATTCTGTCCTAGGGTTTTTTCCAAAATACCTTTTGCATTTGATACAGAAATAAAGTGCAACTGATTTCCGCAGGTGATGCGATGCGATACGATTTAAACTAATCAAAATTCTTCATCATATTGCAATCCAATTATTGTGTTTTACGGCTTCATTTATCTACAAGCTATATAGTCACAGACATAAAACGTTTATGCGACCTAAACGTCGTCAATCGAAAACCTTCGGCTATTCAAGGGAGTAGATCTCAGGAACCGAATAAGGGCGCAGCCATGAAAGAGCATCCATTAGCTAGTGGGTTTACATGACGTCACAAACATTACTGAACATGACGTTGTGAAAACAATATTAACGAAAGGTTAAAACTAGGTATTTCATTTTTTTGATAATAAAACGCGTTTTTCTTTCAAATTATAATACGCCAAAAAGATCTCCGAGGCGATCGGAAAGCATCAAAGGATTTTTTTCAAGCGTAATGACCAAAGTACCACCTGAAGCCAAAAAACATATAAAAAGCCAAATATTACTACACTTACGTCTGAGGTACTTTCCAGTTTACGAGTGATGTTTCGAATGAAACGTCAATACAGAAGCTTCAACAAAAGTGTAAACAAAACGCTATGTGTACGTACCTCTACCCTCTTGAACCGCCTTCTGATTCGGCAAATATGGCGGCCTGTTTGAATACATCCCAGACTGCTTTACAAACAGTTCATGAATTAAATCAAAACCCTGGATAAAAACCATATTTCGCGGCCCGGCCTTTACCAACAAAACATTCGAACCCAGTCTCTTGGCATCTTCCATTA
This sequence comes from Fragum whitleyi, assembly GCA_948146395.1. Lineage (NCBI taxonomy): Eukaryota > Metazoa > Mollusca > Bivalvia > Cardiida > Cardiidae > Fragum > Fragum whitleyi. Next base: position 11,417,306 of record OX411549.1, read on the forward strand.
AAGCAGGACCGATTCGTTTCTTCTCTTTACGTAGTCGCCTAAACCACAAAGCAGAACCAATTATTGGGATCGGCGCAGGCGTGGGCGGGTACTTCCGGCGATCATGTAGAAAATAGTACCCCAGTAGTAGAGTTATCACGAAGATAAGAAATGTTTGTATGTCAACTTGAAATAGTGTAGTTATATCCATGTCTTTTTGGTATCGTTAAATCCAATCCACCTGAAACCATAAGATTTTAAAATGGTGTTATTTTTAGCGCTGTCGATTCCTATTTTCCACCGGCCGATTAAAAACAAATGCCCACTAGAGCCTGACACGCCCCACTGACCATCATTTTCCCAATTTTTATCTGATATTAGATGAACTGTGTTGCTTCTTAAGGAAAATGTGTCAAGTGACGACAACTAAGCGCCTTCTTCAATGTATCTTAGGCTGTAATCTTGAAGGTTCCTTTTCCTGTGTTTTCATCAAATTCAAACATAGCCTCAAATATAAAGAATCGTCACAATAAAGTCTACAGGAAATTAAAGATATTTAAGAACTTGACCACGTAAGCAAGACTAATTTGAACGCCGAAAAATCCATAAGTCCCGTTATCCAATGTTTTCCAACAGGTCAGTCCAATTTCGAAAGGAACCTTCTTTATTATCCTACAGTAATTATGCGGAACTTTCAATTAAATATCATGAAACTAGGCTACTTTTTCGCATCAACGAGAAAACGTTGAGCACAAGTCATTAAAGCTCCCAATCCCATGGTTTAAGACGAATTGGCAACATTTCCTAAAGGAACATTCCTTATGACCTTTAAATCGTCCCGTGAAAGTTTCAAGGAAATTCGAAAATAGTTGTGAACTTACCTCTCAAAAAAGATAATCATTAGTGAAAAGCCATAAAGCTCATTATGTAATTTTGTTCCCAAAAGATCAGTCCCATTTGGAAAGGAACATTCTTTATGACCCTACAATCATCCTGTGAAAGTTTACAAAAAATCCGATAATCTTTGTGGACTTAATCGAGAATATTTTGAGGAAAAATTCAGAAGCGCCTCTTTGCCCTGCTTTCATTTGGGATCAGCCCTGTTAAAGAAGTAACCTTATAAAACTGTAATCATCCTGTGAAAGTGCAAATGAAATCCGATTATCTTTTTTTGTTGTCGTTACTGTTGACTTTATAGCGTAAGTTTATGCGAATCGCTTTCGGACATACAGACAGACGGCGGGACAAAAGGAAGGACGGGCATTACGCCATCGATATAGAACTTCTGACATTAGGTCAGTAGAGCTATAAACAGTGTCGTCGGGGGTTGGCGATGTCAGGACAAAATATTTTTTTGCCGTTGCATTTAAACCGATGATTTGACTTAGCTTATTTGTCATGAAGAAAAAAATGAGCGTGTAGACAATACGCTGGCGACATGCCGTCGCCTAGTCGGCGATACATCGACGATGCGTCGCTAACTTGTTGCCGATTCAAAACGGAACTTAAAAAGTGAAATATGTCTGCTACATGGAGTACGTATTAGTTGTGTCGTAGCCAAGAAAATAAAAAAAAAAAAAATGGTCGGTCGTAGTCCGACTGATTGTAGGCGATTAGTCGACGATACCATATCGACTCCCAAAAATCTTAAAGACGTCGTCGACATGTATGTAGGTTCTTCCGCTTAAAGGTTTTAAAAAAAAAAACAAAACAAAAAAACTTTCCGATCACTAAGTCGACGATCACTTGCATAATTCACTATCGGAATCGCGCAATAGTTCTTTCGCCGATTTCACCAAACGTTGTCGGCTGGCATCGCTGGCGTATGAGAGTATTTATGTGGCAGGAACTGTTTATAAAGAAGGATTTTTGTTCACAAGAAACTTGTAATTATTGTCTTGTGTACTATATATTCAGACGGATGGGTGATAAAATGGCCTGAGCCAAATCGTTCATCCAATCGAGCCCGATCTTAAAGAAATGAACCTGTGATAGTTCGTATGTTTTATTAAAGGAAGGTAATAATATTCGCACATTTTGTTTATCTCGAACGAAATTAGCGATATCGGATTACCACCCGTTAATTCACTCAAAACTCGCTCCACACATTGAATGAGTGTGTGGAGCGAGTTTTGAGTGAAATTAAAGGGAGGTAATTCATAAATGCTAATTATGTTCAAGATGAACACAATTTGCGATATAAATTACCTCCCTTTATCAAAATAAACGTTTTTTTTTGTTTGTGTGTCTTTGTGTTGTACTCAGACACCTAAAGTCCACATAAGGCAACAAAAGGCCCCTGAGAGCCCTAAATCGCTCACCTGAGTAATGTTTTAACCAAGTTTCATGAAAATTGGACCATATTTGTGGCGTCTGGAGCTCTTACAAGAAAATTGTCATTAAGGCCCATTTTCCCGTGATAAGGCACGGATCCTTCCCATTTTGAAAAGAGTTCATCCCCATGACCTAACAAACATTCTGACAAAGTTTCATGATGATTGGATCATATTTGTGGCTTCTAATGTGTAAACAAGAAATTGTCATTAAGGCCCTTTTTTGTGATATGGCATGGATCTTTTATTTTCAATAGGGTTCATCCTTGAGACCTGGCAAACATTCTGACCAAGTTTCATGAAGATTGGACCATATTTGTGGCCACTAAGAGTGTAAACAAGAAAATTGTCATTAAGTCCCCTTTTCCCATGATAAGACAGGAATCCTTCCCATTTTCAATAGAGTTCATCCTCACGACCTAACAAACATTCTGACACTATTACATGACAATTGAACCATATTTGTGCCTTCTAGAGTGTAAACAAAAAAATTGTCATTAAGGCCCCCTTGCCCATAAAATGGCACGGATCCTTTCCATTTTCAAAAGTTCATCCTCATGACCTAACAAACATTCTGACCAAGTTTATTGATGATTGGACCATATTTGTGGCGTCTGGAGCTCTTACAAGAAAGTTGTCATTAAGGCCCTTTTTCCCGTAATATGGCACGAATCCTTCCCATTTTTTAAAAGAGTTCATCCTCATTACCTAACAAACATTCTGACCAAGTTTCATGACGATTGGACCATATTTGTGGCTTAATGTCATTAAGGCTCCTTTTCGTGTGATATGGCACGGATCCTTCCCATTTTACATAGGGTTCATCCTTGTGACCCGGCAAACATTTGACCAAGTTTCATGATGAGTGGACCATATTTGTGGCTTCTAGAGTGTAAACATAGAAAAATTGTCATTAAGGTCCTTTTTCCCGTGATATGGCACGGATCCTTTCCATTTTAGCAATCTTTACAAGGAATATTTCTGCCAAGCTTGGTTGATTTTGACCTAGAAATTTAGGAGTTGAGGTTTAAAGAAAT